>CM068370.1:122965291-123510291 GCA_034769895.1 Magicicada septendecula | reverse complement strand
ATGGTGTTATAAGAATGTCATGGTCATGATCTTAAAACGTTATATAATAATGGAATCAAGAATTATGTCAATTATTAAAGCATGCCAGAGACGTTGGTAGCCAAAATTTTGTTTACGTTTACTATAAAGCAGTCATAGTAAACAGTAAAGTTGATTAATCTCATAAAATGACAATATCACAAACAATAAATAGGGTGAGGAAACAGGGAGTTTTATCAAAACAGTTTAAAGTGGAAAGGGGACTAAGACAGGGCAATCCACTTTCCTCAGTGCTATTCAATCTAGTACTGGAGAGATATATAAGAAAGATAGAAATAAACCCTGGAGGAAATATATATAACAGATCCTGCCAATACCTAGTGTATTCAGACAATGTGGTAATTATGGCAAGAACAAGACAAGTGCTAGTGGTAGCATATCAAGAATTGGTAAGAGAGAGGCAAAAGGCCGAATTAAAATAAATGAAGAGAAAATAATATTTTGATGACAAGGAATGAGAGAAGAGAGAAAGGAAGAATAAGAATAGGCAACCGCAGTTTTGAGGAAATCCAAGAATTTAAATATCTCAGAAGCACAATTACAGAGAATAATGAAACAAGCGAAGAAATCAAAGCAAGTGTAGCAGCAGGAAACAGAAGCTACTATGCATTAAAAAATATATTCCAATCCAGGAATTTATAAATAAATGTCAACAAGAAAATTTACACCACTGTAATCAGATCTGCAGTAACATAAGCAAGCAAGACATGGATGTTGAAGTTGGAAGATATGAAAAACCTTGGTG
The DNA here is from genome assembly GCA_034769895.1 of Magicicada septendecula. Lineage (NCBI taxonomy): Eukaryota > Metazoa > Arthropoda > Insecta > Hemiptera > Cicadidae > Magicicada > Magicicada septendecula. Next base: position 123,509,507 of record CM068370.1, on the reverse strand, counting down.
TTTTCGAGAGGAAAATTCTGAGAAGAATTTATGGACCAGTGTGGGACAAGAAATGTGGACAGAGAGATGTGGAGGGTAAGAAAGAGTTGTGAGCTAAGAGTACAAGGGGATGTAGTTGCGGCAATGAAGGTGCAAAGTTGAGATGGTTGGGGCACATGGTGAGAATGAGAAGTGATCGAGGCCCAAAAATGGGATTGGAAAGGAAGCCGGAGGGAGTAAGGAGGAGAGGACATCTGAGGAGGAGATGGTGTAAAGATGTGAAAGGGGATTGGAATGAGATGCGAGTGGCATGTTGGAGGATTAAGGCTCTGGACAGACAAGAATGGAGGAGAATCATTGAGCAGGCCAGGGTTCTACAGGGACCGTAGTGGCAGAGGAGAGAGATAAAACAATCATGCTCATATTAAATTAATTCTTCCCTACCATACAGTTACTTAATAATCATTATACACAATTGTTATAACAACAGTCAGCAAGTTAAATAAATTTTACTAGTTAACACAATAAAAATTTTATGTATCTTGGATAAATAAAGCACTAATATGTCTAAACAAAATGGTTCACTAAAAGGAATACATTGAGCACCAATCATTGTGAAAGCAATACACAGAATTGAACTGGCTCAACCAAGTTAAATTGTGTAGTCCAACCAAGGTTGTCTGTGGTCTAATAGACATAAGAAGCTACCAGTGTTTCAGCATTAATTAGGACGTTGTCTCTGGCATATTCAAACATTTGCTTTTTTCAGAATGTTGTGTCTGCTTGTTTACTTGGAGATTTGTGATAAGCTTCGTGAAGGCTATGCATGTTATTTATGCTGTGTAATTATTACAATAACCTACATCACTTTGTTTTACATGTATACCTAATAATCTTGCGATTTCAGAAAAAATGTTTTACATTTAAAATATACCAGTAGTTGATAAAAAATGTTTTCTTACAGCTACAAGTAGACATATTTGTGTAAATATGAATTAAAGATATAAATAGATTGTAAAATTAAAAATTACTATTAAAGTTTTTATAGAAAAATTATTTTTTGATGGGTACAGGCAGACACACACACACACACACGCGCGCGCGCACACAATGTAAAACTTGTTTATGTACCTTTTCATTTTCTACATTCTGGAACTGGATTCATTGTATGTTTCAGGGGAAGAGATATAGATTTCGTGTAATTATTAATAGTTCAATATACTGTCCAGTGCAGCTGTCAATAGATGGTCATACTTTACTAGTAATCTCTAGTGACACTACCTCTTTCAGTCCAGTGGAAGGTAAGTTTGCTCAACATGCTCTAAAAGCAACTTATAAATCAAAATCCTACACTAAAGTGTCTATATTCACTTACATACTAAATGTTGTCAGATGTTTTTCTTGCAAAGATTTTCTTTTGCCTATTCGATTTTTCTCTGTCAAGGCATATAGCTCTCCATCTGTTCTAACTTCTATAACTGCCATTGCCAATGTCTATAACTGTTTCCCAGCCTCTATAGATGTCTATTTGTTTTTAAGAACATATACAAATGCTGGCTTTAGAATTCTGGGTTTTACATTTTGTCAAGGTGTTGTCTCCATGTTTTTTTTTCATATCTTCATTAGCTTCTCAAGTGACGCAAATTTTTTCAAATTTTCTCTGACATATATGTTCTAAACCCTGTCCAATCTCATGTTTCCCTTAACATGCTTCCTGCTGGCATATTTAGCCTACCCCATCTCCTGGGCCAAAATGTTTTTTATCATTTTTGTAACTGTTATTTTACTAAATTTAGGTTGGTTGGTATTATCATACCTACAATGCAAGAACTGTGATCTTAAGAGCTTTCAGTTAATGTGACCGATACAGCATGGTGTGGTTGTTTTTGTCATTCTATGCCATGTCGATCATGTTTTTGGTCATCACTATGCCACCATAAAATAGTCAAAATGGAAGGAAGAACAGTGGATCTAAGGAAGCACCATAAAGGACGTTATGAAAAAGCTGTACAATCAGGACAAGAGCCTCAAGAAAAGTAAAGTTACTATGTTTTTCTCAGGGTGTCAAAAAGAGCCTTTCCTCTGCTTAACATGTTTTAATACTTACATAGAATCATTTAAATATTTGTAAAGTTTTGTATTATTATAACTATAGTTTACTGCTTTCTTTATGTTTAACTAGTTTGTATTATTTGTGAAATACAGTATGTATATCCAACAAAAATATAAAAAAAAACAAAATATAAATAAAATTAAAATTAAATATAAAAAATTAAAAAGTTCTTATGTGCACTCAACTGTACACACCTTGTTGGTCATGCATTATGAGCAGTAATGTTATGCGCATGATAGCCAGTGACACATGGAATAAAACATAAGGTCAATTCTTTGGTCATAATGCCTGATGCGGTGTGATAGCACAGACCCATTTTTCGTCATTATGGCCAATGTGACAGAGAACATGTTAATACATCTAAAAGAAAATTGTTTTTCTACAATTTGAATGTTATTCTTGTTTTTCTTCTTCATTCATATTTCACTTCCACTAATAACTACTCCATATTTTTATAAAAGTTGAAGTACTTATGAAGTTTTAATTTTAATTTGCAATTGCTATAAGCTATAAAAGAACCAATATGAGTGATTTTGTACTTATATTTTAAGGGATACTTTGATTAATAAGGAAAATTTATCACATGTAATTGTTACACTCTCTTATTCACAGAATTCTAGCTTTCAGCTGATAGTGTCAGTATATTTACCTTTTACTGAAGTTTTCAATAAACCTAAAATGCTTTGTCGTTGATTAGATATAATGCAAAAAGCTGAGTATGCAAAATCTTACTCAAAATGAAAGTGGTTATTTTGTTTTGACATTAACTTCCATAGTTAAATATATAGCTTATTATCAATGCACATATGCAGACCCCGGGCTTTAAATGGGCTGACTGGGCAAATGCCCAGGGCGCCTGGTCCAAGAGGGCACCAAGGAACGAAAAACAATACGCGTTAAGACTATAAGATAGTAGACAGTTGAGTGTTATTGTTAACATTCTAGGAATGAAGGAAACTACGTTTTCATTTTTGTTGTGTGTAGCCTACGTAGTGATTAGATCACTTACAATACTGAAATGCTATCGGTACTAATAGTTTATACTTGTGGAAAAAAACAAAATTTACATATTCAAAAATAACTTGGTGAGGTGGGGGTGGAGGAGAAAAGTAAAAAAATGAAAGGGGGCGGCTATAAGAATGCTTTGCCCAGGGTGCAAGGTACCTGAAATCGGGGCCTGCACATATGTTGTAGTATCTCTAAACTAAATACATATATAAGTTACTGACATGTCACTTTTATATTTACTTGAAGGTAAAATTGTTTTGGCAGCATCTATAGCACTAATTTATGAAAACCTTTTTTGTTGGCACTGTTCAGTATAAGTGATGATGATTGGAACCAATATGTCAACTGAAGCAAGGCAAATGGGGCATGTACCCCAGATATGTCTTGGGGAGGGTACCAGAATTAATATATTCTTAATATAGTCTTTTATATACTGAATGATCTAAGCGTTTATAAAATGCAGAGAAAACCTAGGAATTTCCTAGTGTTATTGCATACCTAAACCAAAAACGAATGTACTTTAAGATTAAGTAGTAAGTAGTAATGACTAATTAATTTTTAAAATGTAAAAAAAAAATTTAAATAATTTTTCTTTATGGTGATATTATCACACCCTTTACTCCAGAAACTTGTTTGTTGAATCTGATTGGTTCCTAAAATTAGATTAATTAAGTACATGTAAGCTTCTAAAGCTGTTCATGTTATATTTAATAACTAGGTGATGTTCAACAGATAACGTTCTCTTAAATGAACGACTTCTAGTGAAAAATGAAATAACTAATAAACTATATTATGATGTATTTAGTGTTTAGTTTTGAGAATAATATATTAAATATTCTAAAAGTTCATTCATATACAAAATGTAAATACTTGTAAATAAGGTTAAATAGAAAATTTAAGCTATCATGACATTGAAATATATTCTGTGCTTAATTGTATAACACATTTAATTTTTAACATGTTACAATTTTACTATAACATGGTAGTTTTTTATTAAAATAAATAATTTTTTCATAATTGGTTTTTACAATATTTAATTTAGTCCTACTGTTAAAATATAATTTATTTTTATACTAAGAAACTAAAATTTAAATATCAAATGTTTATTTTTGAATGCAAAATTCTAAATCTAATATACTCTTTACTAATTTTCTTATAGAATCACTTTAACAAGAAGTTAAATCTGATTTAACAAATCAGAAATAACAAACTACTTACTGAATGTATATTTTGTAATTATATTTGGTTTAGGTTCTATTTTTTTCTATTTATTATTCTATTTCTTTTTATTTATATCAATACATAAACGTATTTGTGTATGTGTATTTGAAAAACTACTTGTAATTGGTCATGACAAAATGTTTTTTATGTTATTTATGTGTGTATGGTTATTTTGTTGTAATTGTTAAAAAATATTCTCTGCTTCTCAAGATGAAGGTGGTGGAAAGCCAAAATAATTGTACCTTCAAGCCAATAGAAAAGTGCAGTGATGACATTTTGTACATGTTATTTTAAAAATATTCAACAGCATGTGCTTTATGTGATAACATTCAAATTGTGAACAATAGCTGGTCTTTGTTTCAGCTGATTCACTGATGCTAAATGCAGGAGAAAGATTTAGTTTTGTTGTGACAGCCAACCAAACAGAGGGATGCTACTGGATGAGATTCAGAGGCATGGGTGATTGTGGCCCTAAAAAATCAAGTGTACACCAGGAAGCATACTTATGTTATGAGGGATACAGTGAAACACCTAATGGAACCCTTACTTATGATGATGGATATTGTGATGGAGTTGTAAGTACATGCTGGTGTACAAACAAGTAATTAGATAAGAGTAGTTTGTTCTTGAAGACAATAAATATATAAACAGTTCTTTTAGTTTAAATTGATAGCAATTAAAACTAGTTATTGGAAAATTGGGTGTGTGCTGTATAAAATACTCGAGTAAAAATGTTATTCTTCAAAAACTATAACATAAAACACTAAAATCCAAAATTGCATTTCTGGATGCAACCTGATTTATCTAGAGAAGATTGAGGCATTAGTAGTGTTCAGTGTAGAAAATAAATTGGTCCAGGTTGGCTAAAACAACCTTGTACATCCAGATACAAGGCCTATCCTCCTTGTAAGTTATTTTCTTGCAAAAATGATGATTGACATTCACGGTCTTAATTATCAAATTAATAAAATATCATTCACTCATGCAAAATTCATATCCATGAGCATATGAGCATATTCTTCATATGATTTTTAGAGAACATAACATGTCATCTTCATCTCTGGCCATTATCACTTGGTAATTGTGAAATGCAATGTATAGAGCTTATCATCACCAACCTATACATACTATCACGATTATGCTTCCACTCTTCCTTAAAGCTGTTTTCTTCTTTTTCTCCTCAACCCAGAGGCTGGTGGACCTGTAATTTCTTCCCTTCTAAAGACAGTCTCTTAATCACTACATATTTTCTTCCTTATTTTATCTCATTCATATGTTTATTTTATCCTGTTTGGGCCTTCCCCTCCCACTATGCCCCTCAATCATTTCCTCATTTAGGCTTGTGAACCAGTTTGAATGGCATAGCAGGTGACTGACCATATTGCTTCCCTTTTCACAGTGGTTTAAATCAAAATCCTTCTTTCAACTGATTTCTTCAATGCCTCATCATTAATCACTCTTTCTGACCTTGGTATTCTTGAGATTCTCCTTCAGCAACCACATCTCAAAAGTTTCAAGGCAGCTCCTTTCCAATTTCCTTAGGGTCTAGGTTTCTGAGCCATACGTGTGTATACTCCAAACAAAACTTTTTGTGAATTTCTTCTTGGGTTCCAGGTATGTGTTTCTGAATAACAGAATATATCTTTTATTGAAAAACTCTTACTTATAAATTTTACATACATCATTGGTTCATCTCCCATCTCATGTAATGTAGCTTCCAAGATATTTTAAAGGCATCAACTTGCACTAACTTCCCATTGTCCAGAAATATCTCAGCCTTCTGTTTTCAATGTCTGGAACATTTCAATACTTTTATTATTTCCTTAACACTATACTCAAGTTTTTTTAATAGCATCAGAGGGGTTGTCAAATGAGTTTCTGTGCCACTGCTATTCTTTTTCCAGTAATTGCTTCAAACAAAAGACTGTCAGCTGTCACCACTCAACCTACCTGAACAAAACCCACTTTATTCCTCTACATCATAAATCTCTATTTGCTATTCCAAAAAGCCTTGATTTGTAGTTAGAAACACTTACTTCTGTAGGTACAAAACAACTCTCTCTGACCTTTCTTAGGGATATTAGAAGTGTACAGTTTTCCATTTATGTAAAAGTTCATTGCCCATTAAAAACAATCGAATATGTATAGTAGTTGTTCAATAAAAGAGTTGGTTTTTCTCACAATGAAACCTACAGATCAAGCCCATTCAGATCAAGTGCTGATCTACTTTTTACAGTTTACAGAGTTTTTAAAAATTTGTTGACTGAGATTTTGTTTTTTTAGAGGAGGAGATTTTGTCTTTTTCTCTTCATCTGAGGAGCTATTCCCACCATCACTTGCTAAAAGGAATTCATCTCTGTGAGAATTTATTTTAATCAAGCAAATCCTGATGATAGTCTTTTATTTCTCATATGAATATCACGCTAATGGGTACCCTTCCTTTTCTATTAACTTTCAGTGTTTTAATTGCTCTTCATGTTTCTATGGTTCTACTGGATACCACATATTACTCTGTCTACATCTATCTTTCCTCACATCAATTTTTTACCGTTATAACAGCCTTTTCTATAAGCCTACTGCATCACACATATATCTCTATCTTCTCTATTTGAGTCAACAACCATATGCTTTCTTTATTCCTTACCTTTCTCTCTGTTTTCCATTCCATCTAATCAGCAGTTCCTGGTACCACAATTACTGCTACTGGATAACTCTGTTTACAAGCACTACCGGTATATACATTACGTAATAGAGCAAACAAATGTTAAACTTTTCTTAGCTAATGATTCAGTCGCAGCTAAAAGGTAACTGAATAATTTTTAAGACCCTGAAGATTAAATTGGTACTGGTGTACCTCATAAAGACCTTAATTCCTAATGTAATTTTTTTTTTACATACCCATGGAAAAATCATTTGTCTAACATCAGGTAGTGATCATTCTTCAACTCTGTACACTCGAATGTCATTATAGTTTTAGCTGAGTGTATTTTTTTCTTACTAAAAAGTCAATTGTTGGATTTCCATTAGGGAATAGTTTGCTCAAGTGCACTGATGTATAGTTTATGCATCTAGAACCCATTTTGAAGTTGAAGAGGATACTGCTGTCATAGGTCAGCCAACATATCACCACTGTCACTGACATGTTGCTCCTAAATGGGCATACTATTTTATCTTTTTTCTATACAATAACATATACATGAAAATCTCCCATTTAAACAATCTCCTTATGGTTACAAACAGTATCCAAAAACTGCCTCAATCTTTTATCTCGCTCATCTTCATTAACAGTTGTGTTACAATTTGTCAGTGCACAGATTTCAATTACCACAGAATTACATCCTTTCAGTCTCATTCCAACCTTTATGAGCCTCCCAGTACACTTTGGTACACTTACCAGACCTCTCATGATCTGGCTCATGATAACTGTTCACTAGCGTTTTCCTTTCTTCTTGGGTCCAGTGAGAGGCACTATATCCTTTTGGAGGCATGTTTCTTCTACAGTTTAGTCTTTCTGTTTGCCATGCAAATTTATCAATTTATCATATTCTATGTTCCAAAATTCAAATATATTTTTATGTGCTTTGTTGTTGCTGATTGTATCCATGTAGTTGCTTATTGATAAGATTCTTATCAATAATACTTTTTTTCTGAGAGGAGACGTTTTTGCCTCTTAGCACAAGGGGGTTTAATTCAGAGTTCTCCTCTCTTACTGCAAGAGCTTCCATCTTAGCTATAGGACCTGGTCTATCCTGGTTTATTTTTGGAGTATGCTTTTCTTAACCTTTTATATAAACTCTAACACACAGATCAGGAGTGAACAAAAGCCTTCTACCAAATCTGTTGTACCAAAGATCCTCTTTTCTCTCTTCAACACAATTGTGGTCTTTGTCCATAACCCTGGACATGATTTTGGTTTATCCTGGCATATTTTATTTGGCAGTACCCTTTGACTATTGAGAAACCAGAACACTTCATTCACTCACCACCTATGGAGTTGCCTGATAAGGGATCAGAAACCTCACCCAAAAGTAAACTGTTATTTTAAGCAACTACCGTGTGCTGATATTTTCCAGATAGCAACTGAATACTGAAAGAACAGACACGGATGATGACAGGAAGTCTTACATGGAATCATATGTTAGTTTGGCATTAATCACTAGAGTTCTGTGTTAAACCTTAAGATTCTAATATTCTAATATATGCTTTTAAACAGCAGCAAAAACTGCAATTTTTGTGACAAAAATAAAACTCATTAATTAAAATTATTTCCACAAATTGTCAATGTAATTATACATTTTAGTTTAATATTACAAAATGCACAACAGGAAAGTATTATACATTTAAATTTCCAGGACCAGGCACTACTACTTCATAACTGAAGTGTAAGTTTTTAGTATTCAGATTTGGAGCATGTCATGTATCATCCTTTTTTGGTTTGCTTGCAGTTAGTAAATCCGGTAGAAATGTACTCAGAAGACTACTCAAATAATTCTCTAGTTCTTCTGACAGATTTGACTAGCTTAGAAGAAGAGGAGTATGATTACAGTGGGACTCCTGACGTTGTTATTTACCTGCAGCTTCATACTCGAGTATATGGTAACTGACGATGTTTTTGTTGTGGCATTATGTATTAGGAATGTATTCAGACATTGCAAGTTGTGGTATCTTACAACGCAGCCATCCATCTTTGTCAGGACACCCTCCTTTATTTCTGTTTTTTGAGAATATGTAGAAACATAATTTTTTTCATGTTTATTTGCGTTTATTTTTTATCATTTCGTATCTGAATAGCCTTGGAAAAATGTAATACATTGTTTCTGGAACTGATTTCTTTATTATTGAAATTATGTGATTATATGTTTATATACTTCAAAGTTATATAAAGCTGGTGATACTTGTTTGCCCATACTTGTTAATTTTTGTTTGTTGAGAATGATCCTCAAATCCAAATGTGTTTTGCGTCCAACAAGATATTATAATGTAATACATATATAAAAATTTAATAAAGCAAAATTTTCAATTTCAACACAGATTTACAGCTCTATGTTAAATGAATCCTGCCACCAGACATCTGCATTTGTTCTTGTTCTTTCTGCATCTTCAACTGTTACCCCATATTTCTCCATCATTGGTTCTGTTTACGGGTCTGTTGTTATATTTACCAGGAAGCAATTACTGATAAAACACAATGATCTAATTAAATGAATTGACATTTATTAGTACATTAAACAATACATTGAATCACTCATGACAACCGCACATATTTCGTAAATAACAATGTAGGTATCTAGGATACGTAACTCAATGCGACAAACATAGATGGCGACACACTCAAGTATAATAAAATAATTACTTATTAACACTCCTCCATAATAATTTTATTTCTGAGTCGTTCAAATACTTTCTTCGACAGTGGTTTTGTGAAGATATCTGCCAACTGGTCAATGCTGCTTACTTTGTCCAAAAAAACAGTATTTCCAATGTGTTGCTGTATAAATTTTCTAGGAATGTCGATGTGCTTCTTCCCTTTTGTTATTTTGCCTTCTGTAGTATTTTGTAACATTAAAATTGCAGATTGATTATCTATACAGAGCCTTGTAGGAATATCCTTGAAATATCTAAGTTCGATACCAAGTCTCTTTATCCACCAAATTTCATCAAGCGATGAAACAGCAGCTCGAAATTCTGCCTCTGCAGTTGATGTAGCAACAAGTCCCTGCTTTTGGGTGAACCATACAATAGGACCGCCTCTCATAATAATTACTCCAGTAGTTGACAGTCTTGAGACAATGTCTCCTCCAAAATCTGAATCTGAATAAGCAATGAGTTCAGAATCTCCATTGAAACTTATTCCAAAGTTTACAGTGCCTTTCAAGTATCGAAATACATGTTTTACCATATTCCAGTGCCGTACCATGGGATTGTTTGAATATCTACTTAGGTAGTTTACTGCAAAGCTGATATCTGGCCTAGATACTGTAGCTAAGTAAAGTAAACTGCCTATTGCCTCACGATATGGGACAGATTTATCGAGTGGCTGATCATTATGAAAATGTTGTTCTTCGGTTAACATACCTATTTCCATTGGAGTTGACTTTTGATTTGAATCTTCCATTCTAAATCTTTTCAATATCTTTTCAGTGTAATGAAGTTGGCTTACAAAAATTTCCTTATGTCTAATTTCAATTTCCATGCCAAGGTAAGTTAATTTGTTGTCTGACCCAGAATTATATGTAATTTCAAATTCTTTGTTAAGTTTATCTAGTATATCTATCATTTTATGTTTTTCTTTTCCTATAATAGTACCATCATCTACAAAAAGTGCAATTATAATGCTTCTGTCACCATTATAATATATACAAGGATCATCGTCACAACAAACAAAATTTAATTTCCTTAGGTAGTTTGTGAACTTCACATTCCAATTTTTTGATGACTGTTTAAGTCCATATATACTCTTGAGCAACTCACAAACTCTACCTGAGCCATCATCAAAGCCTACCGGTTGATACATGTAAATCTTCTCATCCAAAGATCCATGTAAAAACGCTGTCTTCACATCAAAAGTCATCAGATGCATTCCATCGGAGGCTAAAATGCTGAGTATCAGTCGAAAGGATGCATGTTTGGCAACAGGACTGAAGGTCTCAGTATAATGGATTCCTTGTTCTTGCTCAAACCCTCTTGCAACTAGCCTGGCTTTGTATCGCCCATCTTGTTTCTGGCATAAAACCCACCGACAAGTCAAGGCTTTTTCTTCTTTTGGTAGACTTACTAGTTTCCAAGTTCTCATCTTCATCAAAGACTCTCTTCTAACATTGCTTTCTTCCAGTTTTCATCCTTGTAAAATGGAAATATCTTCTACCTCACCTATCATGGCCATATTTACATTTTGGTTTCTGTTGTCTTCAACTACATAATCTACCATCCTTGCTGGCATCCTTAAAGTAGCCCTGTTTCAAAGACTTCTTTTCTCTGGTTGAATACAAACAGTTTGATCTCGTTCCAAACACTTTACACAATGATTTTCTTGACATTCATTTTGCATATTATTGTCAGACACAGAGCCTTCATAAACACTTTCACTATCAGATTTTTCTTCTTCACTTGACACTATGAATTCCTTTTCTTCATTTGACAAGGTAGCTTCAATTTCTGTACAACTAGACTTACTGTTTACATTTTCATCAAATATCACATCTCCTGATATTACAACTTCATTTTTGTCTCTTAAGTAAACTCGGTAACTACTTGAATCTAAACTGTATCCTAAGAAAATTCCTTTTTCTGATTTCTTCTTTGATTTGGCTCTCTTAAAATCCTGAATGGAAACATAACAATCACATCCAAAGATTCTAAGCTTATTTACATCAATTCTGCGTCCAAACCATAAATCCACAGGACTTTTACCTTTCACAGAACTTGTTCCAGTCTGATTCAGTGTAAATGTAGCATAACTAATTGCTTCTGCCCATAAGTTTTCATTTAGATTTCTTGCATGTATAGCTGATCTAGCAGATTCTACAATGGTTCTCATCTCTCTCTCAATTCGACCATTTTGTGGTGCAGTGTATGGGTTCGACTTAATGTGGAAAACTCCAAGTTCTTCACAGAACTTCTTAGTATCTCCATTTTTAATTTCTTTCCCATTATCAGACTTTAAAACTTTAATTTTCTTTCTAAACTGATTCTCAACTAAAGTCATGAAGATTTTCAATTTCTCAAAAGTTTCATTTTTAGTTTTTAAGAAATAGACAGTGCGAAAATGAGAGAAATCATCTTTGAGCATAACAAAATATTTTGCTCCTCCAAAAGAATTTATATTCATTTCGCACAAGTCTACATGAATTACATCAAGTACCTCTTTTGCCACTTCAAAATTTCTTGGATGTGGGAGACGATGGTGTTTGCCATAAACTTCACACACATAGTCATCCCAATCGTCTACATACTTTATATTATTTTTCTTCAAAATGTCTCTTACATAACTAATATTCTGATGTGCTAATTTTTCATGCCACCTTTTAATTGACATAGCAACAATACACTTTTCTAAGTTTTCATAGCGAAACATCATTCTAAACAATCTTCCATCTCTGTTTGCCATGGCTGTTAATTCACCAGTGTCTGAATCAAAAAAATACGAGCAATTTGTGTCTGCTTCCTGATGATAACCCTTGTCCAAGGCACTAGTGACGGAAAATAGGTTAAAGGGTATCTTTGGTGTATACAAAACATTTTTCAGTGTTATGTTACACCAATCTTGACCATTATAAGCTAACAAATCTATGTCTCTGACACCAACACCTTCTATAAGTGTTGAATCTCCAATCAAGACTTTTTCTGGTTCTTGTAAAACAGTATAATTTTTCAACCAGTCATTCCTTAAAGTCATGTGCTGAGTGGCACCACAATCTTGGTACCATAGATCTTGATAGTCATTCTTCATTGATATATATTCTATATTAGTAACAGACAATCCAGCATTAATCATCAATTTACTTTTTGATGTAGATTTGTCTGATTTTTCTGACTTACTATCTACATTTTTGGTACAATTTTTGGCAAAGTGACCTTTTTCGTTACACTTATTACACGGATAATTTTTCTTACAATATTCAATGTAACTTTTACTAGGTTTATTCTTGCAGTACTTCTTTATGTGCCCTTTTTGTCCACATTTAAAGCATTCCTTTACGTTCACTTGTTTTGTTTTATTATTGTTCTGTCCCTTTGATATGAAAGCATTCTGACACTCATTATTGGCCTGTTCACTTTCTTTTTGCCTGTCTTCTTCAAGTTTCAAACACTCAAACATGTTGTTCAACGTTTTGTCTGTGGAAATAACATTATCCCAAGACGTTCTAAAATGATGTAGTCTTGTTGGAAGTATACCTAATATCCTTTGTATAATCCAGGTTTCTTTAACGCTTTCACCTAGTGCAGACAATTCATCAGCATATTGTTGAATTGTCATGCAATTTTCTATTACTGATTTGTGCTCATCATACTTATAATTAAAAAATAATCTTTGCAGGCCTTCAGCTGAAACATTTGATTTTTTCCATATAAGGTTTCCAACTTTTCTAACATAGCATTTGTGGACTGGCACCTTGCAATTTTCTTGGCTATATTACTGTCAACATTCAATCCAATTAATACTTGTGCTTCTAAATCCTTTTCAATCCATTCTTTTACAGCTGCGCTTGATTCATCTCCTTCAGGCTTAATTTTAACTGCTGTTGCGATTTGATAAATACATTTTGATTTTAAGGTTAGATTAAGTTTGAATATCCATGAATCATATTTGGAACCTCCTTGCAAATCATCTTTCAACATTTCTAAATGTGATCTGACTAAATCCATTTCTATTGTTTAATGTAGTTTCTTCTCTACAACTGACTTTGTGCACTCAATTCTTACTGACACGTGCAACAAAAAAAAAGGGTTCTTGCGTATTTTTACTGTCCACAATTCGATTCCACAATGTGTTTTATTACTTACCTGGGCCCATAACCTGTTGTTATATTTACCAGGAAGCAATTACTGATAAAACACAATGATCTAATTAAATGAATTGACATTTATTAGTACATTAAACAATACATTGAATCACTCATGACAACCGCACATATTTCGTAAATAACAATGTAGGTATCTAGGATACGTAACTCAATGCGACAAACATAGATGGCGACACACTCAAGTATAATAAAATAATTACTTATTAACAGGGTCCTATATAGTTAAAGATCATACTCTTCTATTTCTTCCAGCAATATTCTTTTCTGAATTGTCTTAGGTGTTCTTCCATTTTCCATGCATTGCAGTGTTAATCTCCTTTGTTTAGTCTTATAATTGAAGAATCCTCTTAATGAAATATTGCATTTATGTATTGAACATGAATTAAATGTATATTGTGTGTGTGTGTGGGGGGGCACTTATGCAATTAATGAAAGATATATATTTTTATTTAAGTACCTATATTGTTCAATACTTGTAAACACACACACACACACACACACACACACACACACACACACACACACACACACACACACACACACACACACACACACACACACACACACACACACACACACACACACACACACACACACACACACACACACACACACACACACACACACACACACACACACACACACACAGAGTATAAATTTATTAAATGTATAACCACAGGTTTTAAACACTTAGATTTAACGTTTTAGTTCATTTTTTCTTGTGCATAGAATAAGTCTCTAAGTTATCAAGTGAACTTTTTCCTTATTGTTATAATAATAATATATTATGCAGTAATGGAAGAGAGTACAACTGAAGCTGGAATTACATATTATAATGAAAAACTGTATTTGAATGTCCAAAACTGATTGTGTGGGCAAGGAAAACTGACTTGAAAGTAAAATGTAATATGTTTCACTGTAAATTATATATAAAAAAAGAAACACTGAAAAGTTTAAATAAAGTATAGCACTTTCATTATAAACATTTATTTTCAGATGTCTTGGAATCTCCAGGTCCATGGCCACAGTTCAACAACATTTCTTTCGACTTCCCCAGTATCAATATGTTAACACAGAGAAATTCGCTGTTAGAGTCTGAATTCTGTGGTGATTCACCTGAAAGTCATCATTGCATTGACGACTTCTGTTTATGTCTGTATACGCATAAAGTACCTCTGAATTCACTTGTGGAAATTGTTATGGTTGATATTAGTAAGTTCACAAAATACTTAAAAGAATACTTCATTGTATTGTTGGCTTATAATAAACAAACATTATTTCTGTGCTATGAAGAAAATTGAAGATATCCTGAAAACAGTATGCATAATAATATAATAACTGTTTCACATGTATCATGGGTGTATGTCGAGAGGTAACTAAAAATCAAACCTCAACTGATAACCAAAAAGAAAAAAATTATTATTTTTAATTTTTTAATTTTTATAATTTCTTGGATTTCGTTGTCCATGACGTGTCTGTTACTTAACTAAATACAACTATTATATTACAAAAACATCGCACGCATTATTCGAACATATCTCACCACCCCACACACACAGGATTGATCTTTCGAAATTCGATTCTGTCGCTCACAACAGGACGGACAACGCTACCAGCGGCAGCCTCTGAAGAAGCCTTTTAAAGGTGAAAACCAGTTCAGGTTGTAAGGTAAAACTTTATGTTTTTACTTATAAAAAACTTTGTGTTCCGAGTCGTTAATATAATAGTTGTATTTTATAATTTAACAATTAAATAAAGTATGGTAATAAATATTTTACATAAAATTTAAATATAGTTTTTTTTAATATATAATTTTAAAAACAGGTAGCCATCCAAAGTTTGATTTAAAATATGAAAGGGCACTAGAAATTATACAAGCTTTCTTAAGATTCATAGGTTTTACTGAAAGAGAGGACCTTTAGTTTTATTAGAACATAAGATGAGATTTTTGCTTTCTTCATTCATTATTTACATTATAATATAAATTATATTTGATGTAACAGGGATAGTAATTAAAAAAAAAATCATCAAACCAAGCAACTGTGTTGTCTTTTTTGGAGAAAGTATAATTTGAAATGAAGTGAGTGAATACTGTCTGACATCTTGTTAGTACAGCGATGTACTACAGCTTTGTTTCTTTTTTTTTTAATAAAAAAAAATTATAGACTGCATGTCACTATAAATTAGTGCCAAAACATATTAGAAAGTTGAAAGAAACTATATCAAATAAATAATCGTTAATGTTATGTTACAAAATTATTAATAGGTATAGGAAGAGACCAGGACCATCCAATTCACATACATGGCAATCACTTTCATGTAGTTGCAATTGGTTTAGTGGAGAATAGTGTTAGTCTGGATTATGTGAGACAACTGAATGAAGAAGGCAGGATACATAAGAAATTATCAAATGCCACTGCAAAGGATTCAATATCTGTACCCAACTGTGGATACGCTATTGTTCGACTGAAGGCTGATAATCCAGGTAATTGTAATTTTCAGTATACTGTAATATACTGTATATTTATCATTTTGCTGACCATTTATATTTTACAGTACTATTTGTAACATAATTATCTTGTTGATTCATCCTCTTTATTCACTTTATTAAATTTATTAATATATATAAACTTTCACGTATGAACTTACTATTCGTTGTCACTTCCCCAAACGTTTCGAGGTGATGTTCCTCTTTCTCAGTGGGAGTAAATACTGAATGTCGATTACAGAATAACCGTTATGGACTATAGGTGTGTGTGGTGGGGGTTGATGGTGGGAAGGGATTGGCGCTGAGGTTCAAATTGTGTGTTTGGATCAGTGTATCGAATAGTGTATGTGATTTATAATGTAATTGTTCATTTAATATGTTGTTTGGTTGTAGTGTGTGATATCTGTATATTTCAAATTGTTCAGCTGTGTTTAGTTTTCTACTTTTAGGTAAGTAGTGTAATATTTCCATGTTGTGTTCTATGTTTGTGTAACTGTGGTTTTCGTTATGTAAATGTGTGGCAAATGTGGAATGTATGTAGTTTGTGGTGAGGGCTTTTAAATGTTCTGAAAATCTGGAAGAAAAAGATCTTCCTGTCTGGCCGATGTAGAATTGGTGACAATCATTACAATTTAATTTTTTGCTGTTTTGCTGTATGTGTCAGTGTCTTTGTTAGTATTATTTATGTGTTTTCTATGGTGTTGTTGGTTCTGTAGGCTACTTTATAATTGTGTTTCCTAAATGTGTTTGCAATTTTGTGTGTATTGGAATTGTAGTATGTAAGTGTTATGTATTTGCTGGGTTGTGTGCTGTTGGTCTGATGTGTTTTACTTTTTGTGTTTAGGATTCGTTTGTGTAGTTTATTTATTAATTCGTGGTTGTATCCATTTTTGACTGCTATATATTTGATTGTGTTTAATTCATCTTGGTAGTCATGTGTGTTTAGGGGTATTGAAGTGAGCCTATGGAGCATGTAGTTGAAAGCTGCATGTTTGTATTGAGTTGGGTGGTTGGATGAGTTATGTATGACTATGTCTGATGTGGTGGGTTTCCTGTATATTTTGTATGTGTGTGTGTTGTTTGTTTTGGTGATTGTAAGGTCTAAGAAGTTTATGCTATTATTTAGTTCTATTTCAAGTGTGAATTTTAATTTATGGTGTATAGTGTTAATGTATTTGTGGAAATTTTCTATTTGTCTTTTGTTGCCGTTGTAGAGGAGTAAAATGTCATCAACATACCTTGTGCCAATATATTATTTTATCGGTGTATTTGTTGTTGTTCAGTATGTGTTTCTGTTCTATGGTGTGTACAAATATTTCGGCTAGTATACCTGATATAGGGGAGCCCATGGGTAGTCCATCTGTTTGTGTGTAAAACATGTTGTTGTGTGCGAAATAATTTTGATCTGTGATAATTTTAGTTAGATGGATGATCTCTTTTATATGTGTTTCAGGTGTGTTATTTATTTTTAGTAATTGTTCTAATGTAGTTATGGTTTCTTTTATGGGAACACTGGTGTATAGGTTTGTTATGTCAAATGAAGCTAGTGTGGAATTGTGGGGAATGTGTACATGTTGAGTTTTATTCACTAGATCTAAATTATTTTTGACAGTGGTGTTGTTTGTTAAATTTATGCCATTTCTGATTAATTTATCTAAATGTCTAGCTATTTTGTGTGCAGGTGCTTGTGTGTTGTTTATAAATGGCCTGATGGGAATATTTGGTTTGTGTAATTTCGGTAGTGCATTTAGTGTAGGGGCGTTTGGTTTAATTTGTTTTAGATATTTGATGTTGTCAGGTGATACTATGTGTTTTGTGTTATTTAGGGTTTTGTTTATTTGTTTGTGATATTTTGGGGTGGGGTCTTTATTTAATTTAGTGATGTTGTTTTCATTAAAAAATGTTTCAATTTTGTTATTTAAAGCCTGTTTTTCTATTATGACATTTATATTACCTTTGTCTGCTTTGAGTATGGTTAGGTTGTGTTCTTGTAATTTATGTTTTGTTTTTTAGTGTTTGGAATTCATTATTGTGTTGTTTATGTTCGTATTGCTGTGTGTGTTGTAATTTGCGTTTTATATCATAGCGTAAGGTGTCATGGTCTCTGTTCAGCGTGTGTTGTATGGCTGTTTCAGTGTCTAGGACTATGTCACGTGTATGTCTTTTATTAATGTTGTTATTAGTTGGATTGATGCCTAAATTGTGTTTTAGGCCTTTATCTAATAGGTTTATTTCTGCGTTAGTGAAATTGGTCGTTGTTGTATTTACAGTACGTGTGTGAAACTTATGTGTCGGTGTAGGGACGGTTTCGTTTCTGCGTGTTAATAGGTTATTGATTTTTCTGTTATGTCCTTCCTGTATTTTTATTTGGATTTTCTCTATGATATTTCGTGCATGTTGTATTATGTGTTCGAATTCAATATGGTGTAATATTTGTGTGAGTTTTACGTGTAGGTTGTATGCCGTTTTGTTTAGTGTGTCTTTTTTATGGTATAAATCATTGATGATATTGTCCAGGTGTATTATTTCGACTTTACGTTTGGTTTGTATTGCGGCGTGTGTGTTATTTTTTATTGTGATTTGTGCATGTGTGGGTATAATGTTGTGTTTATGGCATGTTTTGTTGTATGCGATGTTCAAGGAGGTTTTACATAACGAAAACCACAGTTACACAAACATAGAACACAACATGGAAATATTACACTACTTACCTAAAAGTAGAAAACTAAACACAGCTGAACAATTTGAAATATACAGATATCACACACTACAACCAAACAACATATTAAATGAACAATTACATTATAAATCACATACACTATTTGATACACTGATCCAAACACACAATTTGAACCTCAGCGCCAATCCCTTCCCACCATCAACCCCCACCACACACACCTATAGTCCATAACGGTTATTCTGTAATCGACATTCAGTATTTACTCCCACTGAGAAAGAGGAACATCACCTCGAAACGTTTGGGGAAGTGACAACGAATAGTAAGTTCATACGTGAAAGTTTATATATATTAATAAATTTGTGACAGTTTTCATTAAAGAATAACATAGTTGAAACAAGAAATAATGAATTATAAGTATAATACTACTGACTCGGAACACATCGTTTTTATAGGTAAAAAATCCCCATGTAAAAAATATAAAATTTTTACCTATAAGAAACTTTGTGTTCTGAGTCAGTGGTATTATACTTATAATTAGTTAATCAACAGACACGTCACGGAGAACAAAATCCAAGAAGAAATAATGGTTAAATATAATTATTTCACTACGACTCAGAACATAAAATTTTTATGGGTAAAAACGTAAAGTTTTACCTTATAACCTGAACAGGTTTTCACTTCAAAAAGCTTCTTCAGAAGTTGCTGCTGGTAGCACTGTCCCTCTTGTTGTTGGCGATGGAATCGATTTTTGAAAGATCAATGTTGTGTGTGTGGGGTGTGATATGTTCAATAATGTGTGCGATTTGAATTGTGTCTGTTCATTTTGGATGTTGTTTTTATTTGTTTTTGTGTGTTTGTATATTTCCAATTGTTCTAGAGTGTCTAGTTTTCGGCCTTTTGTGTGTACGTGTATAATGTTCATGTTATTGTTGATGTTTTTGTATGTGTGGTTTGCAAAGGTGGATTCAGTAGTGGAGTGGAGTGCCTATGTGTGTTCCATGAACCTTTGTTTGAAGCTACGGCCTGTCTGGCCTATGTATAATTTGTTGCAATCTGAGAAATTTAGTTTGTAAACACCAGGTAGATCGAATTTGTTTTGTGCTTTGTGTGTGTGTTTTGATAGTGTGTGTTCTGTTTTGTTAGTAGTTTTGTAAGCGATTCTGTATCCTGCTTTTTTGAATTTGTGGGCTATTTTTTTCAGTTTGTTTCTTGATGTGTGTTAGTGTTATGAATTTGTTGTTTTCTGTCTTTGTCTGTTGTTTGTTTTGTGTAGGAGTTTATTGACTATTGTTCTGTCATATCTGTCTGTTGCTAGATATTTTATTGTGTTTAGTTCGTCTTTGTAGTCTTTTTCATTTAGGGGGATGTTATTAAGTCTATGTATCATGGTTGTGAAGGCAGCTAGTTTGTGTTGTATTGGGTGATTGGAGGAGTTATGTATTAGTGTGTCAGTTGTAGTCGGTTTTCTGTATATACTGAATTTGTGCCTGTGTTCAAGTTTTGTGATGGAGAGGTCTAAGAAGTTTATGCTATTATTGTGTTTGTATTCGGCAGTAACGGTTATGTTTTTATGTATTTTGTTTATGTGCGTTAGTAACTGTTCACATTGTCTTTTGTTTCCCCTGTATAGTACTAGAATGTCATCAACGTATATGTGCCAATATAGTATTTTATGTGAGTGTCTGTAATTTTTCGTGAGGATTTTTGTTTTTTCTAAGAGTTGGAGGAAGACTTCTGCTAGAATTCTGGATATGGATGATCCCATGGGTAGACCATCATTCTGTGTGTAAAATTTATTGTTATATGTAAAGCAGTTTTGTTTTGTGATAATGATAACAAACAGAACAACACACCAGACAAACTTATCAATGAAATAACACAATCTCTGAACATTATCACAAAACAAAACTACTTTACATATAACAATAAATTTTACACACAGAATGATGGTCTACCCATGGGCTCACCCATTCAGTATATACAGAAAACTGACTACAACTGACACACTAACACACAATTCCTCCAATCACCCAATACAACACAAACTAGCTGCCTTCAGAACCATGATACATACACTTAACAACATCCCCCTAGATGAAAAAGACTACAAAGACGAACTAAACATGATAAAATATCTAGCAGAATCCAAAGGATATGACAGAACAATAGTCAATAAACTCCTACACAAAACAAACAACAGACAAAGACAGAAAACAACAAATTCATAACACTAACATACATCAACAAACAAACTGAAAAAATAGCCCACAAATTTAAAAAAGCAAGATACAGAATCGCTTACAAAACTACTAACAAAACAGAACACACACTATCAAAACACACACACAAAGCACAAAACAAATTCGATCTACCTGGTGTTTACAAACTAAATTGCTCAGATTGCAACAAATTATACATAGGCCAGACAGGACGTAGCTTCAAACAAAGATACATTGAAGACACAAAACGACATCCTAAACGAACAGACACAATTCAAATCACACGCATTATTCGAACATATCACACCCCACACACACAACATCGATCTTTCGAAATTCGATTCCGTCGCCAACAACAAGACGGACAGTGCTGTCAGCAGCAACCTCTGAAGAAGCTTTTTAAAAGTGAAAACCAGTTCAGGTTAAAAGGTAAAACTTTTATGTTTTTACCCATAAAAAGTTTTGTGTTCCGAGTCGTAGTGAAATAATTATATTTAGTTAAGTAACGGACACATTGTAATGATAAAACTGGGTCGTACCTGTTAAAATGTATCACACTTGTTTATTTTGTGTATTAGTGTGAATGTAGTGTGTTTGCCTCACACCGGTCGTTACATAAATCGACGTCACTACTGGAGTCCGTAGCATTGTCAATATTACCAGTACAACCTACCTGTTAATTCATAG
The DNA here is from genome assembly GCA_034769895.1 of Magicicada septendecula. Classification (NCBI taxonomy): domain Eukaryota; kingdom Metazoa; phylum Arthropoda; class Insecta; order Hemiptera; family Cicadidae; genus Magicicada; species Magicicada septendecula. The sequence goes on along the minus strand of CM068370.1, from coordinate 123,487,588 downwards.
GGGTTGCGAATCCCGGGTGGCGCCAAATTGTTTCTGTTAAAACAATTAAAATAGTTAATTTCTAAGATAATACGTGGTATTAGCATGGACAGCTGTGGCATTCGAATTGTTCCCGCTGCTATACAGGTTGTCGACTCGTCCACTCGTGATGAGCGCTAGTTGGCTGTTGCTTAAAACTCGCTAACACACATATACTCTACAAAATCCTATGAAATAACAAGATAGTAATACTCGGTACTGTGTTTTTAATACAAATTTGGTCATCAATAAATATGACAAATGAATTATAAATAATTTAATAACAGATTGCTCCGGCTTAGAGCTTGAAACACAAAAATATCTCAGAGTTGGCAAAATCGATTTTTAAAACACTTCGTTTGCCGAAATGGCGTCAGTTGCGTACAATAAATTACTATGTTTAAAATCTGGAGTTCTTTGGATCATGAAATAAGACATAAACGTTGGTTACATTAAAAAAGTACACTACCATACCTTATATGTACTTAGAAATTATAATGTGTTTTTACAATTTGTTCGGTAGTGTCGTATTTCTGTTACAAAAATTGTGCTCTCAAACAAGGTTATATTTTGATTAATAAAATGTTTTTAAGTAAGTAAATTATGCATTTACACCTTTGAAAGAAAATACTACTTGTTAAATAGTGAGAAATTTTATCATTTGAAAAATATTTTAAGTAATTTGGGTTTTTGGGATTAAGGAATTTATTCGATACTTATCAGTTCATATCACGTTGAAGTGTAGTCGTCAGGGTAGTTGGATATTCTTCAATTTTGGTCTGGTTTTAAACTTCTAACATCTTTTTACTTCCATATTCCTTAAGGCATGGAAGTATGGTGATGGCAAAAAAAATCGTGTTCGAGATTATTGCAGATTCTGATTCTACTACACTCAAAACATGAAAAAAAGTCGTTTTCCGAAAAGTGTCTGTGTGTGTGTCTGTCTGTGTGTCTGTCTGTCCGTAGATTTTTTTTCTATGGCAAACGATAACTGCCGCAAATTCAAACAGAATCAAATAAATTTTTGCATACAGCCCTGATTTGTAGAGTACTCGCGACCTATTGTTTTTGGTGAAGATCGGTTGAGGGAAAGGGGTAGTTTACCTGCAACATTTTTTTAACAAGGGTATTTTCTATGGCAAACGATAACAGCCGCAAGTTCAAACAGAATCAAATAATTTTCTGCATACAGCCCTGATTTGTAGAGTACTCAAGATCTATTGTTTTTGGTGAAGATCGGTTGAGGGAAAGGGGTAGTTTACCTGCAACGTTTTTTTTTCTATGGCAAACGATAACTGCCGCAAATTCAAACAGAATCAACTAATTTTTTGCATACTTCCCTGAATTGTAGAGGTCTCAAGGACTTTCGATTTTGGTGAAGATCGGTTAAGGGGAAGGGGTAGTTTACCTGCAACCTTTTACGTTTTAACAAGAGTAAAGTACTTGAAAATTTATTTAAACTTTTTGAAACAATGGTAATTGTTGAAAATAAAATAATTTTGTTGCCAGGTAACAAAAATAAAGTCATTTTGATTATAAAATATAAATATTTACAAGAAAAGAATTTTCAGTTTTCAAAATTTAAATATATTTTTATAAAACAATGGGTTCTTCATTGAGGTGGGGACTTGACGACAGTGACAGGGCTTTCCACCAAATTCAGCAGAGTGACAGGTAGGCCCAACTCTGATTGGCTCCTCAGATTTCCCCAGCGTTAGTAGGTTCTATAAAAATATTTTATTTCAAAAATGATTTTAAATATAAATCTTAGATATGTTTTATAAATCTCATGTTTTATGTTTTAACATGGGTAATTTTTTATATGACGAACCATAACTGCCGTAAATTCAAACAGAATCAAATAACTTTTTACATATGTGCCTGAGCTATAGAGAACTCAATGTCTGTTGATTTTGGTGAAGATCGGTTATGGGGAAAGGGCAGTTTACCTGAAACATTTTTTGTTGTAACATGAGTAAAGTACTTAATTTTGATAAAGTATCCTGATAAGATCTTAATAATCCACTGTAGAAACGTAGATGAAATATCTATAAATGAAGAGGCTAGTTGAACGGGCTGGGGGTAATTTTCTATAAATCAAAATTATAGTTGAAGGGGGAGGGGATAATTTTTTTTTATATGTGTACTACGTTATTGGCAACAAAGAAGTATTTTTTTGTTAAAATTCCTTCCCTGGCTGTTTGGCTGAAAATGATTTTAAATATAAATCTTAGAATATGGAAGTCATGTATGGTTCTCCATACCGATATTTCAATCTGGTATTGGGTTTTTTCTAATTAATTTATTTAATTTGGTTCCTGGACATCGTTAATTCTCTGTAGATCGACATCTATTCGTCTTTGGTCATCTTGGTTCACTTTTGCGACTTTTGTAACTATTTAAATTAAAATTTCAATCATTCCAATTTTGCGTGCCGCTTACCCACGCGTCGTTTTTTTAGAGTCTATATAATTTAAACATTTTTCTTGCCTCCAGAAATGATTAAGACTATAAAATAGGTTATTTACCTTCTGTCGACGTTTCTTAAAATCCTTTTAGGATGACTTGAGTTTCAACACCATTTGGTGTCATCATCAGGTCGGTGAATTAGTAACCACACCATCTTACCGTGGGGTGCGTTCCTGTACAGGTTCGTTTGCGGCCGCGTTGTTTTTATATTCTTTTATTAATGTTATTTTATTGTGATATAGTTTATTTATTGTTTTATATAATGTTATGTGTTGTTTTTAATCTTTTAAATATCTAACGAGATGCATATGCATCGAAATGTTTTAACCTAATTCACCGATCTGATGATGACACCAAATGGTGTTGAAACTCGAGTCATCCTAAAAGGATTTTAAAAAACGTCGACAGAAGGTAAATAACCTATTTTATACTATATAATTTAACGGAAAATAAGCCCTCAACGTCTCGTTGTCATAGTAAACGTAATTCTGTGATTGGTTAATTACTCCTTTAAAGACATTGTTAAAATATTTGAATTTTTATTCAAATTTATTAAGTATTTTCCTAATGGTTTTATTTCTTTATAATTCCTTTGGGGTAATAAATGACATCACTATTATCTTTCTTTCCTTTCAAAGTTTACAACGATACCTCATAAGGTCATATTCTGTTATACATTAACTATAGTCTGATTATTTGACATTTAATAAATAACATATCTTTCTTAAATTAAACTATTACAATAACATTTCTGTTTTAAAATAATTTACATATAATTACTGGCCCTTCACTGGTCTTAGATTAGTAAGATTTCTTGTGAAATTGATACAATTTACATTTGAATGTCTTTGGCAGTTAGATGTTTTCATAGTCAAGATTAGCCATGATTGTTTTTTGGTGTATCTCTTTTTAAATTACATTTTGAATTCAGCCTGATGGGCTTCACTTATTTGTTTGTGTGTTTCACTAGTATTCAACATACATTTTCATTACACTTCTTTTAAAATATAATAATTAGGTTTATGGACTGTAGGTTCCCTTCAGCCATATTCCTCTTTTAACATTGAACCAACTATTCTTTACAAGTCATTAGTTATTATTAGTTCTAATATTGATTTCTTCCTTTTGTTACAATCTAGAGTGATAAATATTGTCACTTCTCATAAAATTATGAAAGTTAATTCCCCTTTCAACATGGGGTGTTTTATTCTTTGTAGTCTTAATTTTAATAACAAAACTTTAATCCTATTCTACCATACCATGTTAACACAAGTTACTTTTGTCTGGGCTTTCTCCCTGATAACATCACAAGCTTCCTTTATATTAATTTGGAATACTATTGCTAATTATTTCTAGATATATTAATGTGTACAATGTCACTCCAATCATTGATTGTTCATCAATGTTTTATAAAGTGTCTCCTTACCTATCATTATATTTTTAATGTTTCACATACTCTTTCACTATTTGTAGGGTACTTACACTTCACTAAAGCACTTCACTTTGGTTCACTGTTTAGTATTGAGTGTTATTTAATGGGTAATCCCTATACTTTCTCCTATCATTTCTCACTATTTCTTTCTAGCATGACATTTACTATTAATAATATGAGGTTAGTTGTTTTTTATTAAATCTAACCTTTCTGACTGTGTTAGTGTACTTTTTCTATATTACATTACTTTACAATTGTATTGTCTTTAAAATGGGTACATAGGTTAATTTAATGATAACAATAATATTGGTTTCATCAATACATAATTATTTGAGGTTTATTGACCGTATTCTATCCTTGAGTATACTATCTTTCCCCTTTATATGTGTGTTAGTTTCCCCTTGGGTTTAACCTGTCTCCTCTTCATTCTTCCTCTTCTTCATCTTCAATAGTCTTCATCTTGGTTCGGTTCTCCTCTTCTTCTCTTCTGGTTTAAATTCTGTTTAATTGTAGGGATCTGTTCTCTTCTTCTGGTTCTTCTTTAGTTCTGTGTTCATATTTTTTCTTGAGTATGTTATGTGGTTCCCTTCTTTATGTTTATGTTGTTGGCTCAATCACTTGGGTTGGGTAATATAGTTGTATGTCGTGTCAAAATATTTACATTTTAATCATTTTTTAAACATTTTATTTTATATGAAGTATTTTTATATCAAGAATTATCTTTTTTATCACTGGTACAGGATTTGGCTTAATTGTATCATAACATAATGCCTCTCCTCTAAAATTGATCATTTTAATAAAACACTAGCATAGTTTTTTATGAAATTATCAGTTATAGATAACTTTTTTCCTCCTCTTCCTTGTTTGTTTCTCCATTCTTCATTTCTCTTCTTACTTAATTCATTCCATTTTATTTGGATCTGTTTTTATTTATTTCCATTGGTGCATTTTCCCTCATACACAAATTTTTCCCTAACTTTCATACAGTAGCTGGTTTCTCCCATTACTACTCATTTTTCTGAGACCAGAGGCACATCATCTCTGCTCAGTTTATTTGGATTGCTGGACTTTTCAACAGTCAATCTTAAATACCTTCTTTGTCAACTTGTGACTTAATAATAATAATAATAATAATACAATAATAATATACTTTGGGATTGTCCACCTTGTGGTTTGTTTTTAGATCACTTTGTCATTACTACTCATTCTTCCTTCCGCTATACCTTAACTATACACTATCATCTACTCATACACTTGATTGTTTTTATCTTTATTCATATGTTAATTTCATCATATCCACTTTTCATTATTTTATTTTCAATGCTCGTTGTGATCATTTGAATTGTCTTAGACATTTTTTTTTTCTTAGTCATTTAGTAAGATCCTGCTTTAGCCATATCTGTATATTTGTTTTATACATAATCTCTCTCTCTCCTTGTACCAGTTAAAATTTTAATTTTTTTTCTTAGAATATTTTTAATTCAGTATGATTTCAAGTAATTATCTCAGTAATTTGTGCTTGATTTTATTATTATTATTATTTTTTTTTGTTCTGTATTAAATATCTTTTTGATAATTCTTTGGTAAGTTAATTGTCTTACCTTAAAGGAATGTTTGTAGCGTATTCCTTTTTAGTTATTTTTTGTTTAATTATAATAGTAAGTTTGTGATTCTTACATTTTTATTATATAGGAATGTGTGTAACTTATTCCTTATTATCTCACTTTTTACTTCATACTTCATATATCAATCTTTTATTAGACTGTGAGTTGCTTTAAATTGAAAGGAATTTGTGTAACTGTTTCTTTGTTTTTTTTTTTCATTATTATCTACTTATATTAATTCTTTTTATGGTTCCGCATATATCATCTAAATAAGTTAGTAAGCTGCTCTTACAATCTTTTTTGGAATTTTGAAATATGTTTCATTTCACAATGGTTTTATTCTTCTTCGTAAAACTTTTTTATCGAAGTTTGGTTATAAACTCCCTTGATTTTCCTTGTATTGATATTACTGATCTGGTAAGTATTATTACCATTATTTTTTGTGATGATATACGGACTATTATGATATACGTAATTGTTCTATTCATATTACTATATACCGGTCCTTGTTATTTATATTTTGTTAAGTTGACTTCTCCTTTTCTTTCCCTTATTATTGCCTTCTCTTCTGTTCGACACTTTGTTATTATGCACCTCTTCTCCTTCAAGTGCTTGATAGTCACACTTATTCTGGATAATATTATTAAATTTTATTGATCATGGTTCATTAAGCATTCCATCGATCGGCCGTCCCTTCTTCTTCATCAACGACTTGCCTTTCTCTCTGAGGTGTGTTTGATCGATTTCCATTACTTCTTGATGGAATCCAAAGTTCCGGCGGGTTTCGTTTGTTATATGCTATGCGGAAATTTTCCGCTGGGTCATTACTGAAGTGTATCCAGTCATAGTTTTCTTCGGCCTGATTACTTCCGGATGGAGCGTCCCTTCTTTGGTTGTCGTTTCCGGATCTCACTCCCACCATACTGTTCACCTGTCGTATGTTTTGTGCATTCTCTTCCCTTGGTCTCTGGTTATCTTCATTGCGAGGTGGTTCATTGCTCCTACTCTCTGCTGGTGGATTATTATTGTTATTCTCCATGTGGTAATAACAGTTAGGACGCCAGTTCGGGCTATATCTTCTTTGGTTATTCTGTCTTTGCCCACGGATGAAGTTTACCCGACGTCTGTCGTCGCTTCTATTCTGATTACCCCCGGGTCCCCGGTTGTACTGGTAATTGGGATGATACCGGTTGCCGTAGTAATTATGGTCATTGGGGTGACCGTTGGTACGTTGTTCCGGTCCAGCTCCTCGGTAATTATCATTCGGTCGGTTATTATTATTTGGGCTGTTTCTATTGTTGTTTTGATTTCCTGAATGATGGTTTTGTTGACCTCTGTTACCAGGCTGATTATTCGGAGGGTGATGCTGAGTATTTCCATTGAATGTTTGTTCTGCATTATTATCATTATTATTTCGGCCCCAGTTATTCCTGTTATTGGTTTGTGGATGATTGTAGGGTACATTGAAATTAGTTGTATTGTTATGTTCATTCCACTTATTGTACCTTTGGTTTGTGATCCTGTTCTTTCGATACTGGTTATCATTCTCCATGTCCTCCAATAGACTAACCATTCCTTGAATTGTTTTGATTTGTCCTTGCCTTCTGGCCTTCTGGATGGCTTCTTCGTAGTGATAACCCAGTTGTATTACCAAAGACTCCTCGGGTATCTTGGGTTCCAAATTTCTGGCTAAGCATACTTTTCCCAGAAAGTAAGATGTTAACGTGTGTCCTCCTTGTGTCTCGTACCTTCCATTACTGATATCGTTGCGGACCACATTCTGTGTTGATTCGGACCAATATTTCTCCCTGAATAGTTTCTTAAACTCTTGGGTATCATTGATCTCAGGTCGTGTGGCCGTCCACCAATTGTCATGGGTGTCACGGAACATTTCATTGATCATACTTCTCACACTGGACCACCTGGTTTCTCTGTTCTTCTCTATCAGTTCTTCTACCCGCTTGAGAAATTCTATCGGGTTCTTTCGGTAGTTGCAAAAATTAATCATTTCTCGAGTTTCACTGGTTATGAACTGTGTGTTACCATAAGGTTTTTCTCTTAATGCATCTAATTCTTCCTGCATCTGTTTCTCTCGCGTACTGATCCCCTGGATTTTCTCTCTGTTTTCTCTGGTCATTCCGTCTAGTTTATTAATGACAGTGTACACCTTCTCCACACGATTATTCACATCCTTTTGTATCTCTTGGTGCCTCTCCTCCAGTTCCTTGACCACCTCCTGTTTCTTCTTCTGGCATCCCTCGGTAAGGACTTGGTAGAATTCGGTCGCTCTCAATTTATTTTCCTCCTCGACATCGATGATTTTATAGTTCATTTCTTCCCGTACTTGTAACAAGGCTTCGTTGGTCTCCGCTACCGTTTGCCTGGTCTCCTCTCGATATTCGACCAATTGTTGCTTCCATTCCTCCTTGGTTTTCTCACTTGCTTCCTCTATCTTCCGTTGGAGAATATCATGATTATTTTCCATCTTTTGATTTACTATTTCCAGATCCTTCTTGATCTGTTTCTTCAACTCTTCGCTCCTCTTTTCCAATGCCTCCTGACTTCTTTTCAAGTCTTCATGGTTGCTCTCTATTTTGTCATTCAGGAATTCCATTCCCTTTTGTAATGATTCTAGTTTTTTATTCAAATCTTCCTTGTCCTGTCTTCTCTCTTCCTTGTCTGACTTTAATTTTTTGTTCAAATCTTCATGGCTCTTGTTCATTTGTCCAAATTGTTCCATCATCATTTTCATCAAACTATCTAGTTTCGTTTCTTCTGTTGGTTTGACTGGTTGTTGGTTTACCATGACTTGTGCTTCTATTTCTGGTTCAGGTGGGTTGGGATTTTCTAGTTGGTCCTCCTGTGGATGTTCTTCCGACAGTTCTCCAGTCGTTTCCTCAATTTCTACTTCCTCGAATTCTTCCATTTCTTCTGGGTTTCCTTCTTGGTTTAATGTTTCCTTCCCTTTGCGCCTCGTAACCATACCATGTCTATTCATGACCGCCGCTAGTTATCCTTTCTAGCCTCACGTTGCTGGTCGCCAATATGTAACAATAAACTGTGCGCTTCCTTTATTCTTAAAGCCCCTTGTTGGGTTCGTCAATATGTAACAATTGCTTGAGGTCGTACCTGTTAAAATGTATCACACTTGTTTATTTTGTGTATTAGTGTGAATGTAGTGTGTTTGCCTCACACCGGTCGTTACATAAATCGACGTCACTACTGGAGTCCGTAGCGTTGTCAATATTACCAGTACAACCTACCTGTTAATTCATAGGGGTTGTGAATCCCGGGTGGCGCCAAATTGTTTCTGTTAAAACAATTAAAATAGTTAATTTCTAAGATAATACGTGGTATTAGCATGGACAGCTGTGGCGTTCGAATTGTTCCCGCTGCTATACAGGTTGTCGACTCGTCCACTCGTGATGAGTGCTAGTTGGCTGTTGCTTAAAACTCGCTAACACACATATACTCTACAAAATCCTATGAAATAACAAGATAGTAATACTCGGTACTGTGTTTTTAATACAAATTTGGTCATCAATAAATATGACAAATGAATTATAAATAATTTAATAACAGATTGCTCCGGCTTAGAGCTTGAAACACAAAAATATCTCAGAGTTGGCAAAATTGATTTTTAAAACACTTCGTTTGCCGAAATGGCGTCAGTTGCGTACAATAAATTACTATGTTTAAAATCTGGAGTTCTTTGGATCATGAAATAAGACATAAACGTTGGTTACATTAAAAAAGTACACTACCATACCTTATATGTACTTAGAAATTATAATGTGTTTTACAATTTGTTCGGTAGTGTCGTATTTCTGTTACAAAAATTGTGCTCTCAAACAAGGTTATATTTTGATTAATAAAATGTTTTTAAGTAAGTAAATTATGCATTTACACCTTTGAAAGAAAATACTACTTGTTAAATAGTGAGAAATTTTATCATTTGAAAAATATTTTAAGTAATTTGGGTTTTTGGGATTAAGGAATTTATTCGATACTTATCAGTTCATATCACGTTGAAGTGTAGTCGTCAGGGTAGTTGGATATTCTTCAATTTTGGTCTGGTTTTAAACTTCTAACATCTTTTTCAATCTGGTATTGGGTTTTTTCTAATTAATTTATTTAATTAGGTTCCTGGACATCGTTAATTCTCTGTAGATCGACATCTATTCGTCTTTGGTCATCTTGGTTCACTTTTGCGACTTTTGTAACTATTTAAATTAAAATTTCAATCATTCCAATTTTGCGAGCCGCTTACCCATCCGTCGTTTTTTTAGAGTCTATATAATTTAACGGAAAATAAGCCCTCAACGTCTCGTTGTCATAGTAACCGTAATTCTGTGATTGGTTAATTACTCCTTTAAAGACATTGTTAAAATATTTGAATTTTATTCAAATTTATTAAGTATTTTCCTAATGGTTTTATTTCTTTATAATTCCTTTGGGGTAATAAATGACATCACTATTATCTTTCTTTCCTTTCAAAGTTTACAACGATACCTCATAAGGTCATATTCTGTTATACATTAACTATAGTCTGATTATTTGACATTTAATAAATAACATATCTTTCTTAAATTAAACTATTACAATAACATTTCTGTTTTAAAATAATTGACATATAATTACTGGCCCTTCACTGGTCTTAGATTAGTAAGATTTCTTGTGAAATTGATACAATTTACATTTGAATGTCTTTGGCAGTTAGATGTTTTCATAGTCAAGATTAGCCATGATTGTTTTTTGGTGTATCTCTTTTTAAATTACATTTTGAATTCAGCCTGATGGGCTTCACTTATTTGTTTGTGTTTTCACTACTATTCAACATACATTTTCATTACACTTCTTTTAAAATATAATAATTAGGTTTATGGACTGTAGGTTCCCTTCAGCCATATTCCTCTTTTAACATTGAACCAACTATTCTTTACAAGTCATTAGTTATTATTAGTTCTAATATTGATTTCTTCCTTTTGTTACAATCTAGAGTGATAAATATTGTCACTTCTCATAAAATTATGAAAGTTAATTCCCCTTTCAACATGGGGTGTTTTATTCTTTGTAGTCTTAATTTTAATAACAAAACTTTAATCCTATTCTACCATACCATGTTAACACAAGTTACTTTTGTCTGGGCTTTCTCCCTGATAACATCACAAGCTTCCTTTATATTAATTTGGAATACTATTGCTAATTATTTCTAGATATATTAATGTGTACAATGCCACTCCAATCATTGATTGTTCATCAATGTTTTATAAAGTGTCTCCTTACCTATCATTATATTTTTAATGTTTCACATACTCTTTCACTATTTGTAGGGTACTTACACTTCACTAAAGCACTTCACTTTGGTTCACTGTTTAGTATTGAGTGTTATTTAATGGGTAATCCCTATACTTTCTCCTATCATTTCTCACTATTTCTTTCTAGCATGACATTTACTATTAATAATATGAGGTTAGTTGTTTTTTATTAAATCTAACCTTTCTGACTGTGTTAGTGTACTTTTTCTATATTACATTACTTTACAATTGTATTGTCTTTAAAATGGGTACATAGGTTAATTTAATGATAACAATAATATTGGTTTCATCAATACATAATTATTTGAGGTTTATTGACCGTATTCTATCCTTGAGTATACTATCTTTCCCCTTTATATGTGTGTTAGTTTCCCCTTGGGTTTAACCTGTCTCCTCTTCATTCTTCCTCTTCTTCATCTTCAATAGTCTTCATCTTGGTTCGGTTCTCCTCTTCTTCTCTTCTGGTTTAAATTCTGTTTAATTGTAGGGATCTGTTCTCTTCTTCTGGTTCTTCTTTAGTTCTGTGTTCATATTTTTTCTTGAGTATGTTATGTGGTTCCCTTCTTTATGTTTATGTTGTTGGCTCAATCACTTGGGTTGGGTAATATAGTTGTACGTCGTGTCAAAATATTTACATTTTAATCATTTTTTAAACATTTTATTTTATATGAAGTATTTTTATATCAAGAATTATCTTTTTTATCACTGGTACGGGATTTGGCTTAATTGTATCGTAACATAATGCCTCTCCTCTAAAATTGATCATTTTAATAAAACACTAGCATAGTTTTTTATGAAATTATCAGTTATAGATAACTTTTTTCCTCCTCTTCCTTGTTTGCTTCTCCATTCTTCATTTCTCTTCTTACTTAATTCATTCCATTTTATTTGGATCTGTTTTTATTTATTTCCATTGGTGCATTTTCCCTCATACACAAATTTTTCCCTAACTTTCATACAGTAGCTGGTTTCTCCCATTACTACTCATTTTTCTGAGACCAGAGGCACATCATCTCTGCTCAGTTTATTTGGATTGCTGGACTTTTCAACAGTCAATCTTAAATACCTTCTTTGTCAACTTGTGACTTAATAATAATAATAATACAATAATAATATACTTTGGGATTGTCCATCTTGTGGTTTGTTTTTAGATCACTTTGTCATTACTACTCATTCTTCCTTCCGCTATACCTTAACTATACACTATCATCTACTCATACACTTGATTGTTTTTATCTTTATTCATATGTTAATTTCATCATATCCACTTTTCATTATTTTATTTTCAATGCTCGTTGTGATCATTTGAATTGTCTTAGACATTTTTTTTTTCTTAGTCATTTAGTAAGATTCTGCTTTAGCCATATCTGTATATTTGTTTTATACATAATCTCTCTCTCTCCTTGTACCAGTTAAAATTTTAATTTTTTTTCTTAGAATATTTTTAATTCAGTATGATTTCAAGTAATTATCTCAGTAATTTGAGCTTGATTTTATTATTATTATTTTTTTGTTCTATATTAAATATCTTTTTGATAATTCTTTGGTAAGTTAATTGTCTTACCTTAAAGGAATGTTTGTAGCGTATTCCTTTTTAGTTATTTTTTGTTTAATTATAATAGTAAGTTTGTGATTCTTACATTTTTATTATATAGGAATGTGTGTAACTTATTCCTTATTATCTCACTTTTTACTTCATACTTCATATATCAATCTTTTATTAGACTGTGAGTTGCTTTAAATTGAAAGGAATTTGTGTAACTGTTTCTTTGTTTTTTTTTTCATTATTATCTACTTATATTAATTCTTTTTATGGTTCCGCATATATCATCTAAATAAGTTAGTAAGCTGCTCTTACAATCTTTTTTGGAATTTTGAAATATGTTTCATTTCACAATGGTTTTATTCTTCTTCGTAAAACTTTTTTTCGAAGTTTGGTTATAAACTCCCTTGATTTTCCTTGTATTGATATTACTGATCTGGTAAGTATTATTACCATTATTTTTTGTGATGATATACGGACTATTATGATATACGTAATTGTTCTATTCATATTACTATATACCGGTCCTTGTTATTTATATTTTGTTAAGTTGACTTCTCCTTTTCTTTCCCTTATTATTGCCTTCTCTTCTGTTCGACACTTTGTTATTATGCACCTCTTCTCCTTCAAGTGCTTGATAGTCACACTTATTCTGGATAATATTATTAAATTTTATTGATCATGGTTCATTAAGCATTCCATCGATCGGCCGTCCCTTCTTCTTCATCAACGACTTGCCTTTCTCTCTGAGGTGTGTTTGATCGATTTCCATTACTTCTTGATGGAATCCAAAGTTCCGGCGGGTTTCGTTTGTTATATGCTATGCGGAAATTTTCCGCTGGGTCATTACTGAAGGGTATCCAGTCATAGTTTTCTTCGGCCTGATTACTTCCGGATGGAGCGTCCCTTCTTTGGTTGTCGTTTCCGGATCTCACTCCCACCATACTGTTCACCTGTCGTATGTTTTGTGCATTCTCTTCCCTTGGTCTCTGGTTATCTTCATTGCGAGGTGGTTCATTGCTCCTACTCTCTGCTGGTGGATTATTATTGTTATTCTCCATGTGGTAATAACAGTTAGGACGCCAGTTTGGGCTATATCTTCTTTGGTTATTCTGTCTTTGCCCACGGATGAAGTTTACCCGACGTCTGTCGTCGCTTCTATTCTGATTACCCCCGGGTCCCCGGTTGTACTGGTAATTGGGATGATACCGGTTGCCGTAGTAATTATGGTCATTGGGGTGACCGTTGGTACGTTGTTCCGGTCCAGCTCCTCGGTAATTATCATTCGGTCGGTTATTATTATTTGGGCTGTTTCTATTGTTGTTTTGATTTCCTGAATGATGGTTTTGTTGACCTCTGTTACCAGGCTGATTATTCGGAGGGTGATGCTGAGTATTTCCATTGAATGTTTGTTCTGCATTATTATCATTATTATTTCGGCCCCAGTTATTCCTGTTATTGGTTTGTGGATGATTGTAGGGTACATTGAAATTAGTTGTATTGTTATGTTCATTCCACTTATTGTACCTTTGGTTTGTGATCCTGTTCTTTCGATACTGGTTATCATTCTCCATGTCCTCCAATAGACTAACCATTCCTTGAATTGTTTTGATTTGTCCTTGCCTTCTGGATGGCTTCTTCGTAGTGATAACCCAGTTGTATTACCAAAGACTCCTCGGGTATCTTGGGTTCCAAATTTCTGGCTAAGCATACTTTTCCCAGAAAGTAAGATGTTAACGTGTGTCCTCCTTGTGTCTCGTACCTTCCATTACTGATATCGTTGCGGACCACATTCTGTGTTGATTCGGACCAATATTTCTCCCTGAATAGTTTCTTAAACTCTTGGGTATCATTGATCTCAGGTCGTGTGGCCGTCCACCAATTGTCATGGGTGTCACGGAACATTTCATTGATCATACTTCTCACACTGGACCACCTGGTTTCTCTGTTCTTCTCTATCAGTTCTTCTACCCGCTTGAGAAATTCTATCGGGTTCTTTCGGTAGTTGCAAAAATTAATCATTTCTCGAGTTTCACTGGTTATGAACTGTGTGTTACCATAAGGTTTTTCTCTTAATGCATCTAATTCTTCCTGCATCTGTTTCTCTCGCGTACTGATCCCCTGGATTTTCTCTCTGTTTTCTCTGGTCATTCCGTCTAGTTTATTAATGACAGTGTACACCTTCTCCACACGATTATTCACATCCTTTTGTATCTCTTGGTGCCTCTCCTCCAGTTCCTTGACCACCTCCTGTTTCTTCTTCTGGCATCCCTCGGTAAGGACTTGGTAGAATTCGGTCGCTCTCAATTTATTTTCCTCCTCGACATCGATGATTTTATAGTTCATTTCTTCCCGTACTTGTAACAAGGCTTCGTTGGTCTCCGCTACCGTTTGCCTGGTCTCCTCTCGATATTCGACCAATTGTTGCTTCCATTCCTCCTTGGTTTTCTCACTTGCTTCCTCTATCTTCCGTTGGAGAATATCATGATTATTTTCCATCTTTTGATTTACTATTTCCAGATCCTTCTTGATCTGTTTCTTCAACTCTTCGCTCCTCTTTTCCAATGCCTCCTGACTTCTTTTCAAGTCTTCATGGTTGCTCTCTATTTTGTCATTCAGGAATTCCATTCCCTTTTGTAATGATTCTAGTTTTTTATTCAAACCTTCCTTGTCCTGTATTCTCTCTTCCTTGTCTGACTTTAATTTTTTGTTCAAATCTTCATGGCTCTTGTTCATTTGTCCAAATTGTTCCATCATCATTTTCATCAAACTATCTAGTTTCGTTTCTTCTGTTGGTTTGACTGGTTGTTGGTTTACCATGACTTGTGCTTCTATTTCTGGTTCAGGTGGGTTGGGATTTTCTAGTTGGTCCTCCTGTGGATGTTCTTCCGACAGTTCTCCAGTCGTTTCCTCAATTTCTACTTCCTCAAATTCTTCCATTTCTTCTGGGTTTCCTTCTTGGTTTAATGTTTCCTTCCCTTTGCGCCTCGTAACCATACCGTGTCTATTCATGACCGCCGCTAGTTATCCTTTCTAGCCTCACGTTGCTGGTCGCCAATATGTAACAATAAACTGTGCGCTTCCTTTATTCTTAAAGCCCCTTGTTGGGTTCGTCAATATGTAACAATTGCTTGAGGTCGTACCTGTTAAAATGTATCACACTTGTTTATTTTGTGTATTAGTGTGAATGTAGTGTGTTTGCCTCACACCGGTCGTTACATAAATCGACGTCACTACTGGAGTCCGTAGCGTTGTCAATATTACCAGTACAACCTACCTGTTAATTCATAGGGGTTGTGAATCCCGGGTGGCGCCAAATTGTTTCTGTTAAAACAATTAAAATAGTTAATTTCTAAGATAATACGTGGTATTAGCATGGACAGCTGTGGCGTTCGAATTGTTCCGCTGCTATACAGGTTGTCGACTCGTCCACTCGTGATGAGCGCTAGTTGGCTGTTGCTTAAAACTCGCTAACACACATATACTCTACAAAATCCTATGAAATAAACAAGATAGTAATACTCGGTACTTTGTTTTTAATACAAATTTGGTCATCAATAAATATGACAAATGAATTATAAATAATTTAATAACAGATTGCTCCGGCTTAGAGCTTGAAACACAAAAATATCTCAGAGTTGGCAAAATTGATTTTTAAAACACTTCGTTTGCCGAAATGGCGTCAGTTGCGTACAATAAATTACTATGTTTAAAATCTGGAGTTCTTTGGATCATGAAATAAGACATAAACGTTGGTTACATTAAAAAAGTACACTACCATACCTTATATGTACTTAGAAATTATAATGTGTTTTTACAATTTGTTCGGTAGTGTCGTATTTCTGTTACAAAAATTGTGCTCTCAAACAAGGTTATATTTTGATTAATAAAATGTTTTTAAGTAAGTAAATTATGCATTTACACCTTTGAAAGAAAATACTACTTGTTAAATAGTGAGAAATTTTATCATTTGAAAAATATTTTAAGTAATTTGGGTTTTTGGGATTAAGGAATTTATTCGATACTTATCAGTTCATATCACGTTGAAGTGTAGTCGTCAGGGTAGTTGGATATTCTTCAATTTTGGTCTGGTTTTAAACTTCTAACATCTTTTTCAATCTGGTATTGGGTTTTTTCTAATTAATTTATTTAATTAGGTTCCTGGACATCGTTAATTCTCTGTAGATCGACATCTATTCGTCTTTGGTCATCTTGGTTCACTTTTGCGACTTTTGTAACTATTTAAATTAAAATTTCAATCATTCCAATTTTGCGGCTCGCTTACCCATCCGTCGTTTTTTTAGAGTCTATATAATTTAACGGAAAATAAGCCCTCAACGTCTCGTTGTCATAGTAAACGTAATTCTGTGATTGGTTAATTACTCCTTTAAAGACATTGTTAAAATATTTGAATTTTTATTCAAATTTATTAAGTATTTTCCTAATGGTTTTATTTCTTTATAATTCCTTTGGGGTAATAAATGACATCACTATTATCTTTCTTTCCTTTCAAAGTTTACAACGATACCTCATAAGGTCATATTCTGTTATACATTAACTATAGTCTGATTATTTGACATTTAATAAATAACATATCTTTCTTAAATTAAACTATTACAATAACATTTCTGTTTTAAAATAATTTACATATAATTACTGGCCCTTCACTGGTCTTAGATTAGTAAGATTTCTTGTGAAATTGATACAATTTACATTTGAATGTCTTTGGCAGTTAGATGTTTTCATAGTCAAGATTAGCCATGATTGTTTTTTGGTGTATCTCTTTTTAAATTACATTTTGAATTCAGCCTGATGGGCTTCACTTATTTGTTTGTGTTTTCACTACTATTCAACATACATTTTCATTACACTTCTTTTAAAATATAATAATTAGGTTTATGGACTGTAGGTTCCCTTCAGCCATATTCCTCTTTTAACATTGAACCAACTATTCTTTACAAGTCATTAGTTATTATTAGTTCTAATATTGATTTCTTCCTTTTGTTACAATCTAGAGTGATAAATATTGTCACTTCTCATAAAATTATGAAAGTTAATTCCCCTTTCAACATGGGGTGTTTTATTCTTTGTAGTCTTAATTTTAATAACAAAACTTTAATCCTATTCTACCATACCATGTTAACACAAGTTACTTTTGTCTGGGCTTTCTCCCTGATAACATCACAAGCTTCCTTTATATTAATTTGGAATACTATTGCTAATTATTTCTAGATATATTAATGTGTACAATGCCACTCCAATCATTGATTGTTCATCAATGTTTTATAAAGTGTCTCCTTACCTATCATTATATTTTTAATGTTTCACATACTCTTTCACTATTTGTAGGGTACTTACACTTCACTAAAGCACTTCACTTTGGTTCACTGTTTAGTATTGAGTGTTATTTAATGGGTAATCCCTATACTTTCTCCTATCATTTCTCACTATTTCTTTCTAGCATGACATTTACTATTAATAATATGAGGTTAGTTGTTTTTTATTAAATCTAACCTTTCTGACTGTGTTAGTGTACTTTTTCTATATTACATTACTTTACAATTGTATTGTCTTTAAAATGGGTACATAGGTTAATTTAATGATAACAATAATATTGGTTTCATCAATACATAATTATTTGAGGTTTATTGACCGTATTCTATCCTTGAGTATACTATCTTTCCCCTTTATATGTGTGTTAGTTTCCCCTTGGGTTTAACCTGTCTCCTCTTCATTCTTCCTCTTCTTCATCTTCAATAGTCTTCATCTTGGTTCGGTTCTCCTCTTCTTCTCTTCTGGTTTAAATTCTGTTTAATTGTAGGGATCTGTTCTCTTCTTCTGGTTCTTCTTTAGTTCTGTGTTCATATTTTTTCTTGAGTATGTTATGTGGTTCCCTTCTTTATGTTTATGTTGTTGGCTCAATCACTTGGGTTGGGTAATATAGTTGTACGTCGTGTCAAAATATTTACATTTTAATCATTTTTTAAACATTTTATTTTATATGAAGTATTTTTATATCAAGAATTATCTTTTTTATCACTGGTACGGGATTTGGCTTAATTGTATCGTAACATAATGCCTCTCCTCTAAAATTGATCATTTTAATAAAACACTAGCATAGTTTTTTATGAAATTATCAGTTATAGATAACTTTTTTCCTCCTCTTCCTTGTTTGCTTCTCCATTCTTCATTTCTCTTCTTACTTAATTCATTCCATTTTATTTGGATCTGTTTTTATTTATTTCCATTGGTGCATTTTCCCTCATACACAAATTTTTCCCTAACTTTCATACAGTAGCTGGTTTCTCCCATTACTACTCATTTTTCTGAGACCAGAGGCACATCATCTCTGCTCAGTTTATTTGGATTGCTGGACTTTTCAACAGTCAATCTTAAATACCTTCTTTGTCAACTTGTGACTTAATAATAATAATAATACAATAATAATATACTTTGGGATTGTCCATCTTGTGGTTTGTTTTTAGATCACTTTGTCATTACTACTCATTCTTCCTTCCGCTATACCTTAACTATACACTATCATCTACTCATACACTTGATTGTTTTTATCTTTATTCATATGTTAATTTCATCATATCCACTTTTCATTATTTTATTTTCAATGCTCGTTGTGATCATTTGAATTGTCTTAGACATTTTTTTTTTCTTAGTCATTTAGTAAGATTCTGCTTTAGCCATATCTGTATATTTGTTTTATACATAATCTCTCTCTCTCCTTGTACCAGTTAAAATTTTAATTTTTTTTCTTAGAATATTTTTAATTCAGTATGATTTCAAGTAATTATCTCAGTAATTTGAGCTTGATTTTATTATTATTATTATTTTTTTTTGTTCTGTATTAAATATCTTTTTGATAATTCTTTGGTAAGTTAATTGTCTTACCTTAAAGGAATGTTTGTAGCGTATTCCTTTTTAGTTATTTTTTGTTTAATTATAATAGTAAGTTTGTGATTCTTACATTTTTATTATATAGGAATGTGTGTAACTTATTCCTTATTATCTCACTTTTTACTTCATACTTCATATATCAATCTTTTATTAGACTGTGAGTTGCTTTAAATTGAAAGGAATTTGTGTAACTGTTACTTTGTTTTTTTTTTTCACTATTATCTACTTATATTAATTCTTTTTATGGTTCCGCATATATCATCTAAATAAGTTAGTAAGCTGCTCTTACAATCTTTTTTGGAATTTTGAAATATGTTTCATTTCACAATGGTTTTATTCTTCTTCGTAAAACTTTTTTATCGAAGTTTGGTTATAAACTCCCTTGATTTTCCTTGTATTGATATTACTGATCTGGTAAGTATTATTACCATTATTTTTTGTGATGATATACGGACTATTATGATATACGTAATTGTTCTATTCATATTACTATATACCGGTCCTTGTTATTTATATTTTGTTAAGTTGACTTCTCCTTTTCTTTCCCTTATTATTGCCTTCTCTTCTGTTCGACACTTTGTTATTATGCACCTCTTCTCCTTCAAGTGCTTGATAGTCACACTTATTCTGGATAATATTATTAAATTTTATTGATCATGGTTCATTAAGCATTCCATCGATCGGCCGTCCCTTCTTCTTCATCAACGACTTGCCTTTCTCTCTGAGGTGTGTTTGATCGATTTCCATTACTTCTTGATGGAATCCAAAGTTCCGGCGGGTTTCGTTTGTTATATGCTATGCGGAAATTTTCCGCTGGGTCATTACTGAAGGGTATCCAGTCATAGTTTTCTTCGGCCTGATTACTTCCGGATGGAGCGTCCCTTCTTTGGTTGTCGTTTCCGGATCTCACTCCCACCATACTGTTCACCTGTCGTATGTTTTGTGCATTCTCTTCCCTTGGTCTCTGGTTATCTTCATTGCGAGGTGGTTCATTGCTCCTACTCTCTGCTGGTGGATTATTATTGTTATTCTCCATGTGGTAATAACAGTTAGGACGCCAGTTTGGGCTATATCTTCTTTGGTTATTCTGTCTTTGCCCACGGATGAAGTTTACCCGACGTCTGTCGTCGCTTCTATTCTGATTACCCCCGGGTCCCCGGTTGTACTGGTAATTGGGATGATACCGGTTGCCGTAGTAATTATGGTCATTGGGGTGACCGTTGGTACGTTGTTCCGGTCCAGCTCCTCGGTAATTATCATTCGGTCGGTTATTATTATTTGGGCTGTTTCTATTGTTGTTTTGATTTCCTGAATGATGGTTTTGTTGACCTCTGTTACCAGGCTGATTATTCGGAGGGTGATGCTGAGTATTTCCATTGAATGTTTGTTCTGCATTATTATCATTATTATTTCGGCCCCAGTTATTCCTGTTATTGGTTTGTGGATGATTGTAGGGTACATTGAAATTAGTTGTATTGTTATGTTCATTCCACTTATTGTACCTTTGGTTTGTGATCCTGTTCTTTCGATACTGGTTATCATTCTCCATGTCCTCCAATAGACTAACCATTCCTTGAATTGTTTTGATTTGTCCTTGCCTTCTGGCCTTCTGGATGGCTTCTTCGTAGTGATAACCCAGTTGTATTACCAAAGACTCCTCGGGTATCTTGGGTTCCAAATTTCTGGCTAAGCATACTTTTCCCAGAAAGTAAGATGTTAACGTGTGCCCTCCTTGTGTCTCGTACCTTCCATTACTGATATCGTTGCGGACCACATTCTGTGTTGATTCGGACCAATATTTCTCCCTGAATAGTTTCTTAAACTCTTGGGTATCATTGATCTCAGGTCGTGTGGCCGTCCACCAATTGTCATGGGTGTCACGGAACATTTCATTGATCATACTTCTCACACTGGACCACCTGGTTTCTCTGTTCTTCTCTATCAGTTCTTCTACCCGCTTGAGAAATTCTATCGGGTTCTTTCGGTAGTTGCGAAAATTAATCATTTCTCGAGTTTCACTGGTTATGAACTGTGTGTTACCATAAGGTTTTTCTCTTAATGCATCTAATTCTTCCTGCATCTGTTTCTCTCGCGTACTGATCCCCTGGATTTTCTCTCTGTTTTCTCTGGTCATTCCGTCTAGTTTATTAATGACAGTGTACACCTTCTCCACACGATTATTCACATCCTTTTGTATCTCTTGGTGCCTCTCCTCCAGTTCCTTGACCACCTCCTGTTTCTTCTTCTGGCATCCCTCGGTAAGGACTTGGTAGAATTCGGTCGCTCTCAATTTATTTTCCTCCTCGACATCGATGATTTTATAGTTCATTTCTTCCCGTACTTGTAACAAGGCTTCGTTGGTCTCCGCTACCGTTTGCCTGGTCTCCTCTCGATATTCGACCAATTGTTGCTTCCATTCCTCCTTGGTTTTCTCACTTGCTTCCTCTATCTTCCGTTGGAGAATATCATGATTATTTTCCATCTTTTGATTTACTATTTCCAGATCCTTCTTGATCTGTTTCTTCAACTCTTCGCTCCTCTTTTCCAATGCCTCCTGACTTCTTTTCAAGTCTTCATGGTTGCTCTCTATTTTGTCATTCAGGAATTCCATTCCCTTTTGTAATGATTCTAGTTTTTTATTCAAACCTTCCTTGTCCTGTCTTCTCTCTTCCTTGTCTGACTTTAATTTTTTGTTCAAATCTTCATGGCTCTTGTTCATTTGTCCAAATTGTTCCATCATCATTTTCATCAAACTATCTAGTTTCGTTTCTTCTGTTGGTTTGACTGGTTGTTGGTTTACCATGACTTGTGCTTCTATTTCTGGTTCAGGTGGGTTGGGATTTTCTAGTTGGTCCTCCTGTGGATGTTCTTCCGACAGTTCTCCAGTCGTTTCCTCAATTTCTACTTCCTCGAATTCTTCCATTTCTTCTGGGTTTCCTTCTTGGTTTAATGTTTCCTTCCCTTTGCGCCTCGTAACCATACCGTGTCTATTCATGACCGCCGCTAGTTATCCTTTCTAGCCTCACGTTGCTGGTCGCCAATATGTAACAATAAACTGTGCGCTTCCTTTATTCTTAAAGCCCCTTGTTGGGTTCGTCAATATGTAACAATTGCTTGAGGTCGTACCTGTTAAAATGTATCACACTTGTTTATTTTGTGTATTAGTGTGAATGTAGTGTGTTTGCCTCACACCGGTCGTTACATAAATCGACGTCACTACTGGAGTCCGTAGCGTTGTCAATATTACCAGTACAACCTACCTGTTAATTCATAGGGGTTGTGAATCCCGGGTGGCGCCAAATTGTTTCTGTTAAAACAATTAAAATAGTTAATTTCTAAGATAATACGTGGTATTAGCATGGACAGCTGTGGCGTTCGAATTGTTCCCGCTGCTATACAGGTTGTCGACTCGTCCACTCGTGATGAGCGCTAGTTGGCTGTTGCTTAAAACTCGCTAACACACATATACTCTACAAAATCCTATGAAATAACAAGATAGTAATACTCGGTACTTTGTTTTTAATACAAATTTGGTCATCAATAAATATGACAAATGAATTATAAATAATTTAATAACAGATTGCTCCGGCTTAGAGCTTGAAACACAAAAATATCTCAGAGTTGGCAAAATTGATTTTTAAACACTTCGTTTGCCGAAATGGCGTCAGTTGCGTACAATAAATTACTATGTTTAAAATCTGGAGTTCTTTGGATCATGAAATAAGACATAAACGTTGGTTACATTAAAAAAGTACACTACCATACCTTATATGTACTTAGAAATTATAATGTGTTTTTACAATTTGTTCGGTAGTGTCGTATTTCTGTTACAAAAATTGTGCTCTCAAACAAGGTTATATTTTGATTAATAAAATGTTTTTAAGTAAGTAAATTATGCATTTACACCTTTGAAAGAAAATACTACTTGTTAAATAGTGAGAAATTTTATCATTTGAAAAATATTTTAAGTAATTTGGGTTTTTGGGATTAAGGAATTTATTCGATACTTATCAGTTCATATCACGTTGAAGTGTAGTCGTCAGGGTAGTTGGATATTCTTCAATTTTGGTCTGGTTTTAAACTTCTAACATCTTTTTCAATCTGGTATTGGGTTTTTTCTAATTAATTTATTTAATTAGGTTCCTGGACATCGTTAATTCTCTGTAGATCGACATCTATTCGTCTTTGGTCATCTTGGTTCACTTTTGCGACTTTTGTAACTATTTAAATTAAAATTTCAATCATTCCAATTTTGCGAGCCGCTTACCCATCCGTCGTTTTTTTAGAGTCTATATAATTTAACGGAAAATAAGCCCTCAACGTCTCGTTGTCATAGTAACCGTAATTCTGTGATTGGTTAATTACTCCTTTAAAGACATTGTTAAAATATTTGAATTTTATTCAAATTTATTAAGTATTTTCCTAATGGTTTTATTTCTTTATAATTCCTTTGGGGTAATAAATGACATCACTATTATCTTTCTTTCCTTTCAAAGTTTACAACGATACCTCATAAGGTCATATTCTGTTATACATTAACTATAGTCTGATTATTTGACATTTAATAAATAACATATCTTTCTTAAATTAAACTATTACAATAACATTTCTGTTTTAAAATAATTGACATATAATTACTGGCCCTTCACTGGTCTTAGATTAGTAAGATTTCTTGTGAAATTGATACAATTTACATTTGAATGTCTTTGGCAGTTAGATGTTTTCATAGTCAAGATTAGCCATGATTGTTTTTTGGTGTATCTCTTTTTAAATTACATTTTGAATTCAGCCTGATGGGCTTCACTTATTTGTTTGTGTTTTCACTACTATTCAACATACATTTTCATTACACTTCTTTTAAAATATAATAATTAGGTTTATGGACTGTAGGTTCCCTTCAGCCATATTCCTCTTTTAACATTGAACCAACTATTCTTTACAAGTCATTAGTTATTATTAGTTCTAATATTGATTTCTTCCTTTTGTTACAATCTAGAGTGATAAATATTGTCACTTCTCATAAAATTATGAAAGTTAATTCCCCTTTCAACATGGGGTGTTTTATTCTTTGTAGTCTTAATTTTAATAACAAAACTTTAATCCTATTCTACCATACCATGTTAACACAAGTTACTTTTGTCTGGGCTTTCTCCCTGATAACATCACAAGCTTCCTTTATATTAATTTGGAATACTATTGCTAATTATTTCTAGATATATTAATGTGTACAATGCCACTCCAATCATTGATTGTTCATCAATGTTTTATAAAGTGTCTCCTTACCTATCATTATATTTTTAATGTTTCACATACTCTTTCACTATTTGTAGGGTACTTACACTTCACTAAAGCACTTCACTTTGGTTCACTGTTTAGTATTGAGTGTTATTTAATGGGTAATCCCTATACTTTCTCCTATCATTTCTCACTATTTCTTTCTAGCATGACATTTACTATTAATAATATGAGGTTAGTTGTTTTTTATTAAATCTAACCTTTCTGACTGTGTTAGTGTACTTTTTCTATATTACATTACTTTACAATTGTATTGTCTTTAAAATGGGTACATAGGTTAATTTAATGATAACAATAATATTGGTTTCATCAATACATAATTATTTGAGGTTTATTGACCGTATTCTATCCTTGAGTATACTATCTTTCCCCTTTATATGTGTGTTAGTTTCCCCTTGGGTTTAACCTGTCTCCTCTTCATTCTTCCTCTTCTTCATCTTCAATAGTCTTCATCTTGGTTCGGTTCTCCTCTTCTTCTCTTCTGGTTTAAATTCTGTTTAATTGTAGGGATCTGTTCTCTTCTTCTGGTTCTTCTTTAGTTCTGTGTTCATATTTTTTCTTGAGTATGTTATGTGGTTCCCTTCTTTATGTTTATGTTGTTGGCTCAATCACTTGGGTTGGGTAATATAGTTGTACGTCGTGTCAAAATATTTACATTTTAATCATTTTTTAAACATTTTATTTTATATGAAGTATTTTTATATCAAGAATTATCTTTTTTATCACTGGTACGGGATTTGGCTTAATTGTATCGTAACATAATGCCTCTCCTCTAAAATTGATCATTTTAATAAAACACTAGCATAGTTTTTTATGAAATTATCAGTTATAGATAACTTTTTCCTCCTCTTCCTTGTTTGCTTCTCCATTCTTCATTTCTCTTCTTACTTAATTCATTCCATTTTATTTGGATCTGTTTTTATTTATTTCCATTGGTGCATTTTCCCTCATACACAAATTTTTCCCTAACTTTCATACAGTAGCTGGTTTCTCCCATTACTACTCATTTTTCTGAGACCAGAGGCACATCATCTCTGCTCAGTTTATTTGGATTGCTGGACTTTTCAACAGTCAATCTTAAATACCTTCTTTGTCAACTTGTGACTTAACAATAATAATAATACAATAATAATATACTTTGGGATTGTCCATCTTGTGGTTTGTTTTTAGATCACTTTGTCATTACTACTCATTCTTCCTTCCGCTATACCTTAACTATACACTATCATCTACTCATACACTTGATTGTTTTTATCTTTATTCATATGTTAATTTCATCATATCCACTTTTCATTATTTTATTTTCAATGCTCGTTGTGATCATTTGAATTGTCTTAGACATTTTTTTTTCTTAGTCATTTAGTAAGATTCTGCTTTAGCCATATCTGTATATTTGTTTTATACATAATCTCTCTCTCTCCTTGTACCAGTTAAAATTTTAATTTTTTTTCTTAGAATATTTTTAATTCAGTATGATTTCAAGTAATTATCTCAGTAATTTGAGCTTGATTTTATTATTATTATTATTTTTTTTTGTTCTGTATTAAATATCTTTTTGATAATTCTTTGGTAAGTTAATTGTCTTACCTTAAAGGAATGTTTGTAGCGTATTCCTTTTTAGTTATTTTTTGTTTAATTATAATAGTAAGTTTGTGATTCTTACATTTTTATTATATAGGAATGTGTGTAACTTATTCCTTATTATCTCACTTTTTACTTCATACTTCATATATCAATCTTTTATTAGACTGTGAGTTGCTTTAAATTGAAAGGAATTTGTGTAACTGTTTCTTTGTTTTTTTTTCATTATTATCTACTTATATTAATTCTTTTTATGGTTCCGCATATATCATCTAAATAAGTTAGTAAGCTGCTCTTACAATCTTTTTTGGAATTTTGAAATATGTTTCATTTCACAATGGTTTTATTCTTCTTCGTAAAACTTTTTTATCGAAGTTTGGTTATAAACTCCCTTGATTTTCCTTGTATTGATATTACTGATCTGGTAAGTATTATTACCATTATTTTTTGTGATGATATACGGACTATTATGATATACGTAATTGTTCTATTCATATTACTATATACCGGTCCTTGTTATTTATATTTTGTTAAGTTGACTTCTCCTTTTCTTTCCCTTATTATTGCCTTCTCTTCTGTTCGACACTTTGTTATTATGCACCTCTTCTCCTTCAAGTGCTTGATAGTCACACTTATTCTGGATAATATTATTAAATTTTATTGATCATGGTTCATTAAGCATTCCATCGATCGGCCGTCCCTTCTTCTTCATCAACGACTTGCCTTTCTCTCTGAGGTGTGTTTGATCGATTTCCATTACTTCTTGATGGAATCCAAAGTTCTGGCGGGTTTCGTTTGTTATATGCTATGCGGAAATTTTCCGCTGGGTCATTACTGAAGGGTATCCAGTCATAGTTTTCTTCGGCCTGATTACTTCCGGATGGAGCGTCCCTTCTTTGGTTGTCGTTTCCGGATCTCACTCCCACCATACTGTTCACCTGTCGTATGTTTTGTGCATTCTCTTCCCTTGGTCTCTGGTTATCTTCATTGCGAGGTGGTTCATTGCTCCTACTCTCTGCTGGTGGATTATTATTGTTATTCTCCATGTGGTAATAACAGTTAGGACGCCAGTTCGGGCTATATCTTCTTTGGTTATTCTGTCTTTGCCCACGGATGAAGTTTACCCGACGTCTGTCGTCGCTTCTATTCTGATTACCCCCGGGTCCCCGGTTGTACTGGTAATTGGGATGATACCGGTTGCCGTAGTAATTATGGTCATTGGTGTGACCGTTGGTACGTTGTTCCAGTCCAGCTCCTCGGTAATTATCATTCGGTCGGTTATTATTATTTGGGCTGTTTCTATTGTTGTTTTGATTTCCTGAATGATGGTTTTGTTGACCTCTGTTACCAGGCTGATTATTCGGAGGGTGATGCTGAGTATTTCCATTGAATGTTTGTTCTGCATTATTATCATTATTATTTCGGCCCCAGTTATTCCTGTTATTGGTTTGTGGATGATTGTAGGGTACATTGAAATTAGTTGTATTGTTATGTTCATTCCACTTATTGTACCTTTGGTTTGTGATCCTGTTCTTTCGATACTGGTTATCATTCTCCATGTCCTCCAATAGACTAACCATTCCTTGAATTGTTTTGATTTGTCCTTGCCTTCTGGCCTTCTGGATGGCTTCTTCGTAGTGATAACCCAGTTGTATTACCAAAGACTCCTCGGGTATCTTGGGTTCCAAATTTCTGGCTAAGCATACTTTTCCCAGAAAGTAAGATGTTAACGTGTGTCCTCCTTGTGTCTCGTACCTTCCATTACTGATATCGTTGCGGACCACATTCTGTGTTGATTCGGACCAATATTTCTCCCTGAATAGTTTCTTAAACTCTTGGGTATCATTGATCTCAGGTCGTCTGGCCGTCCACCAATTGTCATGGGTGTCACGGAACATTTCATTGATCATACTTCTCACACTGGACCACCTGGTTTCTCTGTTCTTCTCTATCAGTTCTTCTACCCGCTTGAGAAATTCTATCGGGTTCTTTCGGTAGTTGCGAAAATTAATCATTTCTCGAGTTTCACTGGTTATGAACTGTGTGTTACCATAAGGTTTTTCTCTTAATGCATCTAATTCTTCCTGCATCTGTTTCTCTCGCGTACTGATCCCCTGGATTTTCTCTCTGTTTTCTCTGGTCATTCCGTCTAGTTTATTAATGACAGTGTACACCTTCTCCACACGATTATTCACATCCTTTTGTATCTCTTGGTGCCTCTCCTCCAGTTCCTTGACCACCTCCTGTTTCTTCTTCTGGCATCCCTCGGTAAGGACTTGGTAGAATTCGGTCGCTCTCAATTTATTTTCCTCCTCGACATCGATGATTTTATAGTTCATTTCTTCCCGTACTTGTAACAAGGCTTCGTTGGTCTCCGCTACCGTTTGCCTGGTCTCCTCTCGATATTCGACCAATTGTTGCTTCCATTCCTCCTTGGTTTTCTCACTTGCTTCCTCTATCTTCCGTTGGAGAATATCATGATTATTTTCCATCTTTTGATTTACTATTTCCAGATCCTTCTTGATCTGTTTCTTCAACTCTTCGCTCCTCTTTTCCAATGCCTCCTGACTTCTTTTCAAGTCTTCATGGTTGCTCTCTATTTTGTCATTCAGGAATTCCATTCCCTTTTGTAATGATTCTAGTTTTTTATTCAAATCTTCCTTGTCCTGTCTTCTCTCTTCCTTGTCTGACTTTAATTTTTTGTTCAAATCTTCATGGCTCTTGTTCATTTGTCCAAATTGTTCCATCATCATTTTCATCAAACTATCTAGTTTCGTTTCTTCTGTTGGTTTGACTGGTTGTTGGTTTACCATGACTTGTGCTTCTATTTCTGGTTCAGGTGGGTTGGGATTTTCTAGTTGGTCCTCCTGTGGATGTTCTTCCGACAGTTCTCCAGTCGTTTCCTCAATTTCTACTTCCTCGAATTCTTCCATTTCTTCTGGGTTTCCTTCTTGGTTTAATGTTTCCTTCCCTTTGCGCCTCGTAACCATACCGTGTCTATTCATGACCGCCGCTAGTTATCCTTTCTAGCCTCACGTTGCTGGTCGCCAATATGTAACAATAAACTGTGCGCTTCCTTTATTCTTAAAGCCCCTTGTTGGGTTCGTCAATATGTAACAATTGCTTGAGGTCGTACCTGTTAAAATGTATCACACTTGTTTATTTTGTGTATTAGTGTGAATGTAGTGTGTTTGCCTCACACCGGTCGTTACATAAATCGACGTCACTACTGGAGTCCGTAGCGTTGTCAATATTACCAGTACAACCTACCTGTTAATTCATAGGGGTTGTGAATCCCGGGTGGCGCCAAATTGTTTCTGTTAAAACAATTAAAATAGTTAATTTCTAAGATAATACGTGGTATTAGCATGGACAGCTGTGGCGTTCGAATTGTTCCCGCTGCTATACAGGTTGTCGACTCGTCCACTCGTGATGAGCGCTAGTTGGCTGTTGCTTAAAACTCGCTAACACACATATACTCTACAAAATTCTATGAAATAACAAGATAGTAATACTCGGTACTGTGTTTTTAATACAAATTTGGTCATCAATAAATATGACAAATGAATTATAAATAATTTAATAACAGATTGCTCCGGCTTAGAGCTTGAAACACAAAAATATCTCAGAGTTGGCAAAATTGATTTTTAAAACACTTCGTTTGCCGAAATGGCGTCAGTTGCGTACAATAAATTACTATGTTTAAAATCTGGAGTTCTTTGGATCATGAAATAAGACATAAACGTTGGTTACATTAAAAAAGTACACTACCATACCTTATATGTACTTAGAAATTATAATGTGTTTTTACAATTTGTTCGGTAGTGTCGTATTTCTGTTACAAAAATTGTGCTCTCAAACAAGGTTATATTTTGATTAATAAAATGTTTTTAAGTAAGTAAATTATGCATTTACACCTTTGAAAGAAAATACTACTTGTTAAATAGTGAGAAATTTTATCATTTGAAAAATATTTTAAGTAATTTGGGTTTTTGGGATTAAGGAATTTATTCGATACTTATCAGTTCATATCACGTTGAAGTGTAGTCGTCAGGGTAGTTGGATATTCTTCAATTTTGGTCTGGTTTTAAACTTCTAACATCTTTTTCAATCTGGTATTGGGTTTTTTCTAATTAATTTATTTAATTAGGTTCCTGGACATCGTTAATTCTCTGTAGATCGACATCTATTCGTCTTTGGTCATCTTGGTTCACTTTTGCGACTTTTGTAACTATTTAAATTAAAATTTCAATCATTCCAATTTTGCGAGCTGCTTACCCATCCGTCGTTTTTTTAGAGTCTATATAATTTAACGGAAAATAAGCCCTCAACGTCTCGTTGTCATAGTAACCGTAATTCTGTGATTGGTTAATTACTCCTTTAAAGACATTGTTAAAATATTTGAATTTTTATTCAAATTTATTAAGTATTTTCCTAATGGTTTTATTTCTTTATAATTCCTTTGGGGTAATAAATGACATCACTATTATCTTTCTTTCCTTTCAAAGTTTACAACGATACCTCATAAGGTCATATTCTGTTATACATTAACTATAGTCTGATTATTTGACATTTAATAAATAACATATCTTTCTTAAATTAAACTATTACAATAACATTTCTGTTTTAAAATAATTTACATATAATTATTGGCCCTTCACTGGTCTTAGATTAGTAAGATTTCTTGTGAAATTGATACAATTTACATTTGAATGTCTTTGGCAGTTAGATGTTTTCATAGTCAAGATTAGCCATGATTGTTTTTTGGTGTATCTCTTTTTAAATTACATTTTGAATTCAGCCTGATGGGCTTCACTTATTTGTTTGTGTTTTCACTACTATTCAACATACATTTTCATTACACTTCTTTTAAAATATAATAATTAGGTTTATGGACTGTAGGTTCCCTTCAGCCATATTCCTCTTTTAACATTGAACCAACTATTCTTTACAAGTCATTAGTTATTATTAGTTCTAATATTGATTTCTTCCTTTTGTTACAATCTAGAGTGATAAATATTGTCACTTCTCATAAAATTATGAAAGTTAATTCCCCTTTCAACATGGGGTGTTTTATTCTTTGTAGTCTTAATTTTAATAACAAAACTTTAATCCTATTCTACCATACCATGTTAACACAAGTTACTTTTGTCTGGGCTTTCTCCCTGATAACATCACAAGCTTCCTTTATATTAATTTGGAATACTATTGCTAATTATTTCTAGATATATTAATGTGTACAATGCCACTCCAATCATTGATTGTTCATCAATGTTTTATAAAGTGTCTCCTTACCTATCATTATATTTTTAATGTTTCACATACTCTTTCACTATTTGTAGGGTACTTACACTTCACTAAAGCACTTCACTTTGGTTCACTGTTTAGTATTGAGTGTTATTTAATGGGTAATCCCTATACTTTCTCCTATCATTTCTCACTATTTCTTTCTAGCATGACATTTACTATTAATAATATGAGGTTAGTTGTTTTTTATTAAATCTAACCTTTCTGACTGTGTTAGTGTACTTTTTCTATATTACATTACTTTACAATTGTATTGTCTTTAAAATGGGTACATAGGTTAATTTAATGATAACAATAATATTGGTTTCATCAATACATAATTATTTGAGGTTTATTGACCGTATTCTATCCTTGAGTATACTATCTTTCCCCTTTATATGTGTGTTAGTTTCCCCTTGGGTTTAACCTGTCTCCTCTTCATTCTTCCTCTTCTTCATCTTCAATAGTCTTCATCTTGGTTCGGTTCTCCTCTTCTTCTCTTCTGGTTTAAATTCTGTTTAATTGTAGGGATCTGTTCTCTTCTTCTGGTTCTTCTTTAGTTCTGTGTTCATATTTTTTCTTGAGTATGTTATGTGGTTCCCTTCTTTATGTTTATGTTGTTGGCTCAATCACTTGGGTTGGGTAATATAGTTGTACGTCGTGTCAAAATATTTACATTTTAATCATTTTTTAAACATTTTATTTTATATGAAGTATTTTTATATCAAGAATTATCTTTTTTATCACTGGTACGGGATTTGGCTTAATTGTATCGTAACATAATGCCTCTCCTCTAAAATTGATCATTTTAATAAAACACTAGCATAGTTTTTTATGAAATTATCAGTTATAGATAACTTTTTTCCTCCTCTTCCTTGTTTGCTTCTCCATTCTTCATTTCTCTTCTTACTTAATTCATTCCATTTTATTTGTATCTGTTTTTATTTATTTCCATTGGTGCATTTTCCCTCATACACAAATTTTTCCCTAACTTTCATACAGTAGCTGGTTTCTCCCATTACTACTCATTTTTCTGAGACCAGAGGCACATCATCTCTGCTCAGTTTATTTGGATTGCTGGACTTTTCAGCAGTCAATCTTAAATACCTTCTTTGTCAACTTGTGACTTAATAATACAATAATAATATACTTTGGGATTGTCCATCTTGTGGTTTGTTTTTAGATCACTTTGTCATTACTACTCATTCTTCCTTCCGCTATACCTTAACTATACACTATCATCTACTCATACACTTGATTGTTTTTATCTTTATTCATATGTTAATTTCATCATATCCACTTTTCATTATTTTATTTTCAATGCTCGTTGTGATCATTTGAATTGTCTTAGACATTTTTTTTTTCTTAGTCATTTAGTAAGATTCTGCTTTAGCCATATCTGTATATTTGTTTTATACATAATCTCTCTCTCTCCTTGTACCAGTTAAAATTTTAATTTTTTTTCTTAGAATATTTTTAATTCAGTATGATTTCAAGTAATTATCTCAGTAATTTGAGCTTGATTTTATTATTATTATTATTTTTTTTTGTTCTGTATTAAATATCTTTTTGATAATTCTTTGGTAAGTTAATTGTCTTACCTTAAAGGAATGTTTGTAGCGTATTCCTTTTTAGTTATTTTTTGTTTAATTATAATAGTAAGTTTGTGATTCTTACATTTTTATTATATAGGAATGTGTGTAACTTATTCCTTATTATCTCACTTTTTACTTCATACTTCATATATCAATCTTTTATTAGACTGTGAGTTGCTTTAAATTGAAAGGAATTTGTGTAACTGTTACTTTGTTTTTTTTTTTCACTATTATCTACTTATATTAATTCTTTTTATGGTTCCGCATATATCATCTAAATAAGTTAGTAAGCTGCTCTTACAATCTTTTTTGGAATTTTGAAATATGTTTCATTTCACAATGGTTTTATTCTTCTTCGTAAAACTTTTTTATCGAAGTTTGGTTATAAACTCCCTTGATTTTCCTTGTATTGATATTACTGATCTGGTAAGTATTATTACCATTATTTTTTGTGATGATATACGGACTATTATGATATACGTAATTGTTCTATTCATATTACTATATACCGGTCCTTGTTATTTATATTTTGTTAAGTTGACTTCTCCTTTTCTTTCCCTTATTATTGCCTTCTCTTCTGTTCGACACTTTGTTATTATGCACCTCTTCTCCTTCAAGTGCTTGATAGTCACACTTATTCTGGATAATATTATTAAATTTTATTGATCATGGTTCATTAAGCATTCCATCGATCGGCCGTCCCTTCTTCTTCATCAACGACTTGCCTTTCTCTCTGAGGTGTGTTTGATCGATTTCCATTACTTCTTGATGGAATCCAAAGTTCCGGCGGGTTTCGTTTGTTATATGCTATGCGGAAATTTTCCGCTGGGTCATTACTGAAGGGTATCCAGTCATAGTTTTCTTCGGCCTGATTACTTCCGGATGGAGCGTCCCTTCTTTGGTTGTCGTTTCCGGATCTCACTCCCACCATACTGTTCACCTGTCGTATGTTTTGTGCATTCTCTTCCCTTGGTCTCTGGTTATCTTCATTGTGAGGTGGTTCATTGCTCCTACTCTCTGCTGGTGGATTATTATTGTTATTCTCCATGTGGTAATAACAGTTAGGACGCCAGTTCGGGCTATATCTTCTTTGGTTATTCTGTCTTTGCCCACGGATGAAGTTTACCCGACGTCTGTCGTCGCTTCTATTCTGATTACCCCCGGGTCCCCGGTTGTACTGGTAATTGGGATGATACCGGTTGCCGTAGTAATTATGGTCATTGGGGTGACCGTTGGTACGTTGTTCCGGTCCAGCTCCTCGGTAATTATCATTCGGTCGGTTATTATTATTTGGGCTGTTTCTATTGTTGTTTTGATTTCCTGAATGATGGTTTTGTTGACCTCTGTTACCAGGCTGATTATTCGGAGGGTGATGCTGAGTATTTCCATTGAATGTTTGTTCTGCATTATTATCATTATTATTTCGGCCCCAGTTATTCCTGTTATTGGTTTGTGGATGATTGTAGGGTACATTGAAATTAGTTGTATTGTTATGTTCATTCCACTTATTGTACCTTTGGTTTGTGATCCTGTTCTTTCGATACTGGTTATCATTCTCCATGTCCTCCAATAGACTAACCATTCCTTGAATTGTTTTGATTTGTCCTTGCCTTCTGGCCTTCTGGATGGCTTCTTCGTAGTGATAACCCAGTTGTATTACCAAAGACTCCTTGGGTATCTTGGGTTCCAAATTTCTGGCTAAGCATACTTTTCCCAGAAAGTAAGATGTTAACGTGTGTCCTCCTTGTGTCTCGTACCTTCCATTACTGATATCGTTGCGGACCACATTCTGTGTTGATTCGGACCAATATTTCTCCCTGAATAGTTTCTTAAACTCTTGGGTATCATTGATCTCAGGTCGTGTGGCCGTCCACCAATTGTCATGGGTGTCACGGAACATTTCATTGATCATACTTCTCACACTGGACCACCTGGTTTCTCTGTTCTTCTCTATCAGTTCTTCTACCCGCTTGAGAAATTCTATCGGGTTCTTTCGGTAGCTGCGAAAATTAATCATTTCTCGAGTTTCACTGGTTATGAACTGTGTGTTACCATAAGGTTTTTCTCTTAATGCATCTAATTCTTCCTGCATCTGTTTCTCTCGCGTACTGATCCCCTGGATTTTCTCTCTGTTTTCTCTGGTCATTCCGTCTAGTTTATTAATGACAGTGTACACCTTCTCCACACGATTATTCACATCCTTTTGTATCTCTTGGTGCCTCTCCTCCAGTTCCTTGACCACCTCCTGTTTCTTCTTCTGGCATCCCTCGGTAAGGACTTGGTAGAATTCGGTTGCTCTCAATTTATTTTCCTCCTCGACATCGATGATTTTATAGTTCATTTCTTCCCGTACTTGTAACAAGGCTTCGTTGGTCTCCGCTACCGTTTGCCTGGTCTCCTCTCGATATTCGACCAATTGTTGCTTCCATTCCTCCTTGGTTTTCTCACTTGCTTCCTCTATCTTCCGTTGGAGAATATCATGATTATTTTCCATCTTTTGATTTACTATTTCCAGATCCTTCTTGATCTGTTTCTTCAACTCTTCGCTCCTCTTTTCCAATGCCTCCTGACTTCTTTTCAAGTCTTCATGGTTGCTCTCTATTTTGTCATTCAGGAATTCCATTCCCTTTTGTAATGATTCTAGTTTTTTATTCAAATCTTCCTTGTCCTGTCTTCTCTCTTCCTTGTCTGACTTTAATTTTTTGTTCAAATCTTCATGGCTCTTGTTCATTTGTCCAAATTGTTCCATCATCATTTTCATCAAACTATCTAGTTTCGTTTCTTCTGTTGGTTTGACTGGTTGTTGGTTTACCATGACTTGTGCTTCTATTTCTGGTTCAGGTGGGTTGGGATTTTCTAGTTGGTCCTCCTGTGGATGTTCTTCCGACAGTTCTCCAGTCGTTTCCTCAATTTCTACTTCCTCGAATTCTTCCATTTCTTCTGGGTTTCCTTCTTGGTTTAATGTTTCCTTCCCTTTGCGCCTCGTAACCATACCGTGTCTATTCATGACCGCCGCTAGTTATCCTTTCTAGCCTCACGTTGCTGGTCGCCAATATGTAACAATAAACTGTGCGCTTCCTTTATTCTTAAAGCCCCTTGTTGGGTTCGTCAATATGTAACAATTGCTTGAGGTCGTACCTGTTAAAATGTATCACACTTGTTTATTTTGTGTATTAGTGTGAATGTAGTGTGTTTGCCTCACACCGGTCGTTACATAAATCGACGTCACTACTGGAGTCCGTAGCGTTGTCAATATTACCAGTACAACCTACCTGTTAATTCATAGGGGTTGTGAATCCCGGGTGGCGCCAAATTGTTTCTGTTAAAACAATTAAAATAGTTAATTTCTAAGATAATACGTGGTATTAGCATGGACAGCTGTGGCGTTCGAATTGTTCCCGCTGCTATACAGGTTGTCGACTCGTCCACTCGTGATGAGCGCTAGTTGGCTGTTGCTTAAAACTCGCTAACACACATATACTCTACAAAATCCTATGAAATAACAAGATAGTAATACTCGGTACTGTGTTTTTAATACAAATTTGGTCATCAATAAATATGACAAATGAATTATAAATAATTTAATAACAGATTGCTCCGGCTTAGAGCTTGAAACACAAAAATATCTCAGAGTTGGCAAAATTGATTTTTAAAACACTTCGTTTGCCGAAATGGCGTCAGTTGCGTACAATAAATTACTATGTTTAAAATCTGGAGTTCTTTGGATCATGAAATAAGACATAAACGTTGGTTACATTAAAAAAGTACACTACCATACCTTATATGTACTTAGAAATTATAATGTGTTTTTACAATTTGTTCGGTAGTGTCGTATTTCTGTTACAAAAATTGTGCTCTCAAACAAGGTTATATTTTGATTAATAAAATGTTTTTAAGTAAGTAAATTATGCATTTACACCTTTGAAAGAAAATACTACTTGTTAAATAGTGAGAAATTTTATCATTTGAAAAATATTTTAAGTAATTTGGGTTTTTGGGATTAAGGAATTTATTCGATACTTATCAGTTCATATCACGTTGAAGTGTAGTCGTCAGGGTAGTTGGATATTCTTCAATTTTGGTCTGGTTTTAAACTTCTAACATCTTTTTCAATCTGGTATTGGGTTTTTTCTAATTAATTTATTTAATTAGGTTCCTGGACATCGTTAATTCTCTGTAGATCGACATCTATTCGTCTTTGGTCATCTTGGTTCACTTCTGCGACTTTTGTAACTATTTAAATTAAAATTTCAATCATTCCAATTTTGCGAGCCGCTTACCCACGCGTCGTTTTTTTAGAGTCTATATAATTTAACGGAAAATAAGCCCTCAACGTCTCGTTGTCATAGTAACCGTAATTCTGTGATTGGTTAATTACTCCTTTAAAGACATTGTTAAAATATTTGAATTTTTATTCAAATTTATTAAGTATTTTCCTAATGGTTTTATTTCTTTATAATTCCTTTGGGGTAATAAATGACATCACTATTATCTTTCTTTCCTTTCAAAGTTTACAACGATACCTCATAAGGTCATATTCTGTTATACATTAACTATAGTCTGATTATTTGACATTTAATAAATAACATATCTTTCTTAAATTAAACTATTACAATAACATTTCTGTTTTAAAATAATTTACATATAATTACTGGCCCTTCACTGGTCTTAGATTAGTAAGATTTCTTGTGAAATTGATACAATTTACATTTGAATGTCTTTGGCAGTTAGATGTTTTCATAGTCAAGATTAGCCATGATTGTTTTTTGGTGTATCTCTTTTTAAATTACATTTTGAATTCAGCCTGATGGGCTTCACTTATTTGTTTGTGTTTTCACTACTATTCAACATACATTTTCATTACACTTCTTTTAAAATATAATAATTAGGTTTATGGACTGTAGGTTCCCTTCAGCCATATTCCTCTTTTAACATTGAACCAACTATTCTTTACAAGTCATTAGTTATTATTAGTTCTAATATTGATTTCTTCCTTTTGTTACAATCTAGAGTGATAAATATTGTCACTTCTCATAAAATTATGAAAGTTAATTCCCCTTTCAACATGGGGTGTTTTATTCTTTGTAGTCTTAATTTTAATAACAAAACTTTAATCCTATTCTACCATACCATGTTAACACAAGTTACTTTTGTCTGGGCTTTCTCCCTGAATAACATCACAAGCTTCCTTTATATTAATTTGGAATACTATTGCTAATTATTTCTAGATATATTAATGTGTACAATGTCACTCCAATCATTGATTGTTCATCAATGTTTTATAAAGTGTCTCCTTACCTATCATTATATTTTTAATGTTTCACATACTCTTTCACTATTTGTAGGGTACTTACACTTCACTAAAGCACTTCACTTTGGTTCACTGTTTAGTATTGAGTGTTATTTAATGGGTAATCCCTATACTTTCTCCTATCATTTCTCACTATTTCTTTCTAGCATGACATTTACTATTAATAATATGAGGTTAGTTGTTTTTTATTAAATCTAACCTTTCTGACTGTGTTAGTGTACTTTTTCTATATTACATTACTTTACAATTGTATTGTCTTTAAAATGGGTACATAGGTTAATTTAATGATAACAATAATATTGGTTTCATCAATACATAATTATTTGAGGTTTATTGACCGTATTCTATCCTTGAGTATACTATCTTTCCCCTTTATATGTGTGTTAGTTTCCCCTTGGGTTTAACCTGTCTCCTCTTCATTCTTCCTCTTCTTCATCTTCAATAGTCTTCATCTTGGTTCGGTTCTCCTCTTCTTCTCTTCTGGTTTAAATTCTGTTTAATTGTAGGGATCTGTTCTCTTCTTCTGGTTCTTCTTTAGTTCTGTGTTCATATTTTTTCTTGAGTATGTTATGTGGTTCC
Source organism: Magicicada septendecula (assembly GCA_034769895.1). Classification (NCBI taxonomy): domain Eukaryota; kingdom Metazoa; phylum Arthropoda; class Insecta; order Hemiptera; family Cicadidae; genus Magicicada; species Magicicada septendecula. Next base: position 123,448,648 of record CM068370.1, on the reverse strand, counting down.
CTTCTTTATGTTTATGTTGTTGGCTCAGTCACTTGGGTTGGGTAATATAGTTGTACGTCGTGTCAAAATATTTACATTTTAATCATTTTTTAAACATTTTATTTTATATGAAGTATTTTTATATCAAGAATTATCTTTTTTATCACTGGTACGGGATTTGGCTTAATTGTATCATAACAACGTCATGGACAATGAAATCCAAGAAAATAATGATTGTAATGGTAACTATTGTAATAACATTGTTTTGTACATAGATTGAAACTTGCTGCTATCCGCTAGTTAAGTTCTCCAGATAAGGGCCTTGCAGTGATTTAACTCATCGTCTGATTGAACTGAAAGCCACGACTAACCAGATAATTTAAATGCTCTTAATACTCTATATTATATATAATTTTTGCCAAGGGTGTACACAATTATAATGTGAACAACCAAACAGGTAACTAACCATCACCTTTGGATGCACAGATTTAATATATTTGTGTTATTCTCCCATTAATTCTAGCACATTCTATAAAAAATTTATTGACATCTGTACATAGCAACTTGTCATTACAGTTCATGCTATTCATTCTTTCTTTTGTTATATTATGAAATATATTTTCATTTTTCAAAATTGTTTTTTTATGTTTACTAATTATTTAAACATTTTTCCTCTAAAATTTTCTACTCCTCTGTAGGTTTTCTTTCAGTTGTGTTATCAACTACCCTAGAAAGTTCATAAATTTCTATCAGGTTTTTAATAATCTGTTTTTTTTTAGTTTTCCTTTATAAGTGACTGGCATAAAGTGAGTTAGTTTTCCCATCTCTTTGTCTTCTTTTGTGGTCTACCAGTTTACAAACATTAAAATTAACTATTTTAATTGATGACTCGTTGGGCACTTGGTGAAACATATTAATACAAAGGTTTTAAAAATATATAAATACTTGGTACATTTCACAGATTTTATTTAACTCTGACAGTTGTTTTGACTTCTTAAGCTATTGTCAAAGCAATATAGCTAATGATGTGTATTGTTGTATGGGATATCACCGTGAGGTCACCGTTTGCAACTCACTAACATAGAGCTATCCACCCATTGGCACGATCACTTCCACCATGGGTTATGGTGTGTTTTCAAGCGGTACACATGGCCTTGTCACACACACACTTACCAGTGCGCTATCAGCCAGCTGAAGAGTAACAGCTGTTGCCTGCCCTCCACAAGGCCAAGATGTTGTAAGCCCAGGCGTAGGGTTGGATTTTTGTGGGGATGTATATATTTACTCCAAATGTTGTTTATGATTAGGCATGATATCAGTCTTTAGTATAATAGAATATATTTTTTATGACCAAAGATATTATTTTGACAGATTATTATTATCAACCATTACAACTTTTATTAACACTTCTATAAAACAATCAGGCATGTATTACAGTAATTCTCCTATGTTACGTAGCTACTGATTATGTACTATACATAACAAATAATAAATCACCGAATCTATACATTTTGAAGATGATGACTGTATCAAACACTATACAATCCAAACACATCATTGTAAAGCCACCAACACATCACTATTGAGGAAACATAAACTCCTTAACAACAACAATCTATAAAAGACTGAAGAGAATTAAAACCTTCAACCTAATTTAGTAACATAAAAAAGTAGAGAACAGTGGACTAGTGTTGTTCCATAAGCAAGTCAACTAGAAGTTTAAGGGAGGAAGGATGGAATTTACATTTAATTGGTACAGGGTTAGAAATACAGGGTGCGGCAGAAAAACCTCCCACATTTAAAAGGCTAACAAAAAAAAACATGAGTGATGCTATTATAAATTTTATTATATAATATGAAAGGACACAGAATGCAGTTTCTTTCACTTGGTTTTGAAAATGATATCGCCTAAATGGTGGCCTTCTTCCATGATACACGTTTCTAATCGATTTCTGAAGTTTTGCATCACTCGCTGGGTGAGTTGCGGTGTTATCGCTGCAATTTCTTGGCGTATAGCAGCCTTCAGTTCATCAATGGTTTGTGGTCGATGTCGGTAAACATTTGCCTTCAGATGGCCCCAAAGAAAAAAATCACAAGGGGTGAGATCGGGTGATTGTGCGGGCCACCGAATGTCACCATGTAACGAGACCAAGCGCCCGGGAAACAGTTCTCTCAAAACAGCCATCGAGTTTCTGGCTGTGTGGGCAGTGACCCCATCCTGTTGAAACCAAACATTCCGATTTCCAAGTGCGGCGAGTTTTGGTTGCAAAAAGTGTTGTAACATTTGCACATACAGAGCGGAATTCACAGTAACCGTTTGGCCTTCTTCCTCGAAAAAGTATGGACCATAAACACCACAATTTCCAACAGCACACCAAACAGTAACACGTGGACTGTGTAGAGGCCTTTCATGAAGCTGTCGAGGATTTTGTTTTTCTGTCCGGAACAGCATCGCCGTGATTAAGCTCGAAATGTATTCGAAAAGCTCTCTGCGTGGCGATCACAGATTCGTTATTTCGGATAAATGACTCAACAACAAATGCACGATGTATACCAGTCCATGCCATGATGGCAACTGAAATGGCAAGGCACACGCTACCGGAAACCAACACCACGAACCCCCCACTCCACCAGTGCTGGTGCAATGACTCGGCGAAATGTGGGAGGTTTTTCTGCCGCACCCTGTACATTAATAGATGGACCATCAGACTAGTTCAAGTTCCGCCTAAATAAATAAAAAGTTTTTATATATGAACTTAAATTTTGTATATGTTGTGATCTGTGTTCCTGAGCCACTGATGACGTCCATCATCGGGAAGCACAAAACATCAGGTGAAAAACATGAAAAACTTTGACCACAGCCTAACAACCCTGAAAATTGTGAAAACATAAAGTTTTTATAAAGTCTTTACTGAATAAAGAAAAATTGTAATGTAGGATATATTTTATAGTGTCTAGTAAGATACTGAAGAATAAGATTAAAAAAGTATGTACTGTTAGAAGTTTTGTAGAAAATGTTTCCAGACATTACAAGTAATTTTAATATGATTGTAAATGTGATGTGTTTGTTACTTTAGTTGTGTATTGTTTAGGTTTTTGGCTGTTCCACTGCCATGTGACTAATCACATGGAACTAGGAATGGCGATGATACTGCAGGTTGGTAACTATGCAGAAATGGCTCAAACTCCATCAAATTTCCCAACATGTGGTAACTGGTATCAGCAAGAAGAGCTACAGAATAGTACTTCAGCATATATTAATATACCTTTTGTTTTGGTATTCACTGGAATATGTATAAGTGTTGTGTCAACTGTGATTGTATTAAGGACATAATAAACTGGACACAATGTTTGTGTACAAAAGTATTGTGTCTAATAAAATTAGTATGGTTACCAGTATTATTATAAGCCTAATGTTTTTGTATACTGATATTAGATCAGTGGTGGCTTTTAACGTTTTTGACTGGGGGGGCGGGGGCAACATTTATTTTGACCCATATGTAACAAAAGTCACCAGTAGAAACTAAATTATTGCTATTATCATGAAATAATTGTAAAATTGAACCTTTTGCTTTACTACTAAAAGTATTGTTAATATCAAAAACCTACCTTGCAAACTACCAATATTTAAACAGTGTTTGAAACTGAAATTATTTATAACCCTAAGCAGTTCACGTTCCTAAACTTAAATACTTAATAAATTATATATTATTAAGTGCATGGATTACTAAATAAAATATATTTGTTCCCTACCTTGGATTAGTTTATTTGCTTGAACATGAAATCCATTCTTCTCACCTTTTTCTTGGCAAAATGGTCAATAACTAATTCAATGAAGTTAGGAGTTATTTCTAACATTTTTTTCTATTGAACACATTCCCAGAGCACTTAGTCTGTTCTCTTTCATTGTATTATGTATAAATGTTTTAATGCTTTTGAGAGTTGAGAAACATCGCTCACTTCTGCTGTAGTCATAGGGATTGTGCAAATAATTTTTAATAGTTTTACCAGTTTGGGAAAAACAGTAACTAGATTGTTTTCATATACAAAATTGAGTAGAACCAATGCCTTTGTGAAGTCGGGCCTGCTGTATAGAACTACCAGTTCATGTCTTAATACAGTTTCATTTAAATTAAACTGTTTAGCAGCAATTTGTAACTGTGTTTCTGGAAAGATAAGCTGATGTTTAGAAAACAGGGTTGGTTGCAACAAAACTGCTATTGCTAAATGGTCTGAAAATGAAAATATGTCGTCTATGTTGGAACTATTATGTCACAAACTTCTTTAGCTGCAGTCTTCTTGCTTTCATCAAAATGTGACATTTTTGGATTTTGAGATGATTCTCCAAAATCATTTGTTGCAGACAGACTGGCATCAAAATCAATATAATCTCTGACATTTTGAATGTGTGACTTGAATGAGGCAACATACTGGTGTGTTTTAATACTGTCAATTTCTAGTTGCTGTAATTGATTAAACAAAATGTCACAGGCTGGCATAATTTTGTTGAAAAATTTAACCAAAAATTAAAATCATCTTTCTTTAATGTGTTTTTCAGTCCTAATGCTTTCTGAACAGTGAACTTGTCACTCTCGTCATCATCTATGATTTTTTCAAGAGCAGCGGAAATGTCATTTTTATGAATAAATATTGTTGTCACACAACGGGATTTAAAATTCCACCTGGTATTAGAACATTTTGGGAGACGTTTCTTTACTACTTCATCAAGTATGGCAGTTCGTTTGGAAGATCTTGAAAAAAATGTAAAGTCATCTAAATTACAGAAAAATATTTTTACTTGCTTGTTTTGTGATGCAGCGCGCTCAATAATTAAGTTTAGTTGATGGGCATAACACTGTATATACTGGGCATTCTTGTACACAGCTTTAACTTTTGCTTGAACACCGTTATGTTTTCCACTCATTACTGCTGCCCCATCGTAACTTTGTGCAATAATTTTACTAGGCATCTTATCAAGTTCTAAATTTGCTAATTCTTCAAAAATAGTATTACTAATACCTTCAGCGGAGTGATCTTGTGGACTGGCAAAACTGATAAATCTTTCATGTAATTTTCCAATCAAATCATACATCACAACCAACACACCATTTGTGACAGAGTGGCACAATCCGTGGTTTCATCTGCTTCAATTGAAATGTAGTCAGTTTCATTTATTTCTTTTTTATTAGTCCAATGCACACTGCATAAATAAAATCCAAAATTTCATTTTGAATTGTTTTAGAAAGACCAACGAAAACCCTATTGTTTGTTTTTTCAATATGCTCTCTTAAGGTGCTATCTACGCCTTCCATTAAATTTACTAAGCCCCTAAAAATACCTAGCTTCTCAGATGTGCTTGTTTCATTATCTCCCCTTAAAGCTAGTTAAAATAAATATCACTATTGTTTGACGACTCAGAACACTAAGTTTTTTATAAGTAAAAACGTAAAGATTTACCTTACAGCCTAAACCGGCTTTCACCTTTAGAAGGCTTCATCAGAGGCTGCCGTAGGTAGCGCTGTCCGTCTTGTTGTTGGCGACGGGATAGTTTTTCGAAAGATCGAAGCTGTGTGTGTGTGGTGAGATGTGTTCGAATAATGCGTGTGATTTGAATTGTGTCTGTTCGTTTAGGATGTCGTTTTTATTTGTTTTTTTTGGTGTGTCTGTATATTTCTAATTGTTCTAGAGTGTCTAGTTTTCGGCCTTTTGTGTGTACGTGTAGAATGTTCATGTTATTGTCGATGTTTTTATATGTGTGGTTTGCTTCAATGAGGTGGTTTGCAAAGGTGGATTCTGTAGTGGTGTGGAGTGCCTTTGTGTTCAATGTATCTCTGTTTGAAGCTACGTCCTGTCTGGCCTAGGATGTAGCTTCAAACAGAGATACATTGAACACACAATTAGTCAGTTCCTAAAAAATTTCATTTATCATTTCACAATTAGGCCTAGAAATTTTCAGCTTAACTTGAATTATTAGCTTAACAAATGTAAGAAATTTTCAGGTTATTTGTATAGGCTCATGGTTAGAAAAGATAAGTATAGTCATTTGATTTATTTCGAGCAACTGCTGAATCAGTATATTGTAGACATGTATGCTAAAATAGAAAGTCTCATATCCTTGATACCAATCAAACTAAGTTGACAGCTGAAAATTACATACATTTGCAAGACGCGATGAGAAATTAAGGCAATGAGAACTTCTACAGTTATTATATTTTAGTTATTCTACAGTTTAGCTTTACTGGTGGACCGCAATATATGCACAAACGAACTTAAGAAGCTTTTTTGCTATGTTCACAAGTATTCCCGTCCTGATTTATTTATAATGTTCACTACAAATCCTAAATGAAAAGAGATTCTTTGGAAATTACACCAGGATCACTCATCTCAAGATCAACACAACTTAATAGCATGAGTTTTCATTTTAAATTAAAAAAAATTAATGAAGCACTTAGTACTACTTACTGCGTATTAAATATAGACATAGACAATTTAAATTATATTAATATATGTATTAAAAATCAAACATTTGCATGCGAAGATGTGAGTAACAGCTAGTACCAGTACTTCATAAAATGAGGAACGCTATCATTATATTTCTAATGATAGCATCTGTATCAATGATGGCCTACCTTTTTGGGCCATGAGCTACTTTTGTGACTATGAAAAGTTGGTGTGCAATATGAGTGAATTATTTCTTATAAATGATATTCTTATGAAAAATGTGTGTGTGTAAAGCATTTTGTTTTTTAATACAACTGAAATTGAAAAAATATTATTAGTTTGATAAATTTATAAATAAAAATCAGATTACATTAGGCACACAATGTTTTTTTTCAGCATTGAGAACTGTATGTTGGTTTTGTGGCTACATATTTTTAATACTTTTTTTAACGTTTGGATTAATTTGAAATTATTACCTCATGTATAAAGCCAGCTTACCATGTCCTACTTTAAATGGTAGTATGTAGTTCAGTTTCCATATTTTTAATATAAGCCCACTTTCAAATTACATAAAAAACAAGAACTGAAAATTTGTTAAATGACTAAAGCAAGGTCTCAGTTTTAACTCTACAATTTTGTAATTGCGTATCTCTGTGTATCTATCTATTTTGGGTATGTCTCAAAACTTTTTATAAGACTTGGCGTACTTGGCCATAATCTTATCCTTCAGAGCCAATTTTATTGTTTTTAAGATTGATCCTCCTAAAAATGGGAGGGGTCAAAGTTTGAAAAAATCACAGAAATCCATGTGAGATATCAAATTAACGAGAATTTTAAACAAAATCTGAATATGTTGTACAGTTTTGAAAATTTCAAAATTTTAGAACTTGAGGGCTCAAAAAGAAAGAGTTCAGAAATTGGAAAAAATCCAGTCATGTGTCAGACTAAAGAGAATTTAACCCAAATCTGAATGTAGTGCTCATTAAGAAATTTTTTAACTTTATGGGCACCTCAAGACAAAAAAGAAACTCAAATTTTAAAAATATGTAAAAATATTTACAGGGCATTAAATATGAGGAATTTTATACAAAATGCAAGGGTGGTACCACAACTCGCTCTGAACACTTGTCTCTGTGTTAATCAGGGAATGGCCTTGGGTGCAAAGCTCCTGTTCTGTTTGTTGACTTGATTGCAAGTCTATTTTTAAACGTTTATATCTGCTTCCAACTTAAGTGTCTTTAATAGTTTGACAGAATGAGGCATAACATCATAGCACCTCTTAACACTCCTTCAAAAGTAAAATATGGTAAAAAAAAAAATGTATGTAATCTTATCAGTTATGATAGCTGTAACAGTACTAGATGTAGGTTTAAAGATTCTATGGAAACACAAAATTTAAAGCTATGACTCAATTATTTTGTCATATTGGACATAATGGTTGCAAATTTAATTAATAAACCAATGCAGTGGTTTGGAATTCTTAGTATTTATTGTGTGATTTTTATTGTACTAAAAAAATAGTAGCATAATCAGTTACTTTTGTTATTTTAATTATAAACATATCTCTACTGAATCAGAACACTTTTTTTTAATTGGTAAAACTGTAAGACATAATTCAAGATTAATGATTCAAGAGAAAATTCTTTTTTATATGTCACCACATACAACTTAACATATCTCCACCTGCTACTAATTGGTATGCATACCACACAGGTTGGCTACCAGTGATCTACATTAACACATGTTTCTGGTGTACCATATGATGTCTAAAAAATAAAATGAATATAAACTAGACTGTACTAGTTTTAAATAATTAAGAGCAAAATGTATACAACACTAGACACAATTTCTCAACTTCTGACACAACATTAACATTACTATAACAATGTAATATTAATCAAACAAGTACCATAAAATGAATATATTAAGACCATTTTTATATTTTGAAACACAAGATTAAATTTAAAAAAAAATAGTAAAATATTTTTTTAACTGGGTAGAATAAGAATTTGAAGTGTTCAGAATAACTCAAACTATAACCATTAATAATAAACTGTGGAAATAATACAAATTGTGTGGAAGTATGATGCATATGAGTGAAACAAGGCACTGATATCCCAAGAAAATGTTTGACATAAGTATAAAGGAAATCAACCATGAGACAGACTGAGAAAATCATAACCTTTACTGCCGAATACGAACACAACAATAGTATAAACTTCTTAGACCTCTCCATCACAAAACTTGAACACAGGCACAAATTCAATATATACAGAAAACCGACTACAACTGATACACTAATACACAACTCCTCCAATCACCCAATACAACACAAACTAGCTGCCTTCAGAACCATGATACATAGACTTAACAACATCCCCCTAGATTTATTGTTATATTGGAGTGTTAGTGGTCTCAAATATTTCTACTAGTAATTTTATACAAACCACTATTATCTTGGTATTGACGAGTGCTTTCGGCAGTTAAGCCATCTTAATGTGCTTTCAGCATTTACCAACCCATTAAATTATTGGTAAATGACCTGAAAATGGCTTAACTGCCGAAAGCGCTCGTTAATACCAAGATAATAGTGGTTTGTATAAAATTACTAGTAGAAATCCCCCTAGATGAAAAAGACTACAAAGACTAACTAAACACGATAAAATATCTAGCAGAATCCAACGGATACGACAGAACAATAGTCAATAAACTCCTACACAAAACAAACAACAGAAAGACAGAAAATAACAAATTCATAACACTAACATACATCAACAAACAAACTGAAAAAATAGCCCACAAATTCAAAAAAGCAGGATACAAAATCGCTTACAAAACTACTAACAAAACTGAACACACACTATCAAAAAACACACACGAAGCACAAAACAAATTAGATCTTCCTGGTGTTTACAAACTAAATTGCTCAGATTGCAACAAATTCTACATAGGCCAGACAGGACGTAGTTTCAAACAAACATACATTGAACACACAAAGGCACTCCACTCCACTACAGAATCCACCTTTGCAAACCACCTTATTGAAGCAAACCACACATACAAAAACATCGACAATAACATGAACATTATACACGCACACACAGAATGCTGAAAACTAGACACTCTAGAACAATTGGAAATATACAAACACACGAAAACAAATAAAAACAACATCCTAAATGAACAGACGCAATTCAAATCACACGCATTATTCGAACATATCACACCTCACACACACATCGATCTTTCAAAAATCGATTTCGTCGCCAACAACAAGACGAACAGTGCTACCAACGGCAACCTCTGAAGAAGCTTTTTAAAAGTGAAAACTGGTTCAGGTTGTAAGGTAAAGCTTTTACGTTTTTACCCATAAAAAGTTTTGTGTTCCGAGTCGTAGTGAAATAATTATAAGCTTTGTGTTGAGCAGTATCCCCAGATACTTAATTGCAGCTTTTTGTCTTCACAGTTTCTTCTCCGACCTGTGCAAGATGTTGGGGAGATGCCTCTTTGTGATTAGCACGATCTCTGTTTTGCCAACTGCCAGTTTTAACCCATGGTCTGTCATCCAGGGACTGACTCGTCACATAACCTGCCTTAATCTCATCTGAGCCAGATCCATATCTCGTGCTATAACTGGTGCTATATCATCAGCGTACCCCACTAAGAATGTATATTTGGGCATGTCCATCTGAAGAATGCAATTACAGTAGAACTCCATTTATCCTAACTCCAGTTAGCCGAATGCCAATTATCCGAATCGATATTGGAAAAAAATAAAATTTCTAAAAAAAATGTTTATTCAAACTGCAGTTGCCGTACTAACAAAAAACATCGTAAGTAAATGAAATTCATATAAGACTGTGATAGCTATGCATCATAGTTTATGTACTGATCAGTACAATGTTTCGTCGCCTATTGCTCACATTTTTAATATAGAACTTCAAAGACGCACCCATCCCCTGCCAGGTCACTCACCTCTCTCACATTTACAGTTGATCAGTGTCTTGCAGTCTATTGTGTGGTAGATGTTGTGCGTTCTGTTTATACAGCACAGTATTTTGCCAAGTTGTTTTCATTTTGTGTTTACGTAGTGTGTATATAAAATGTCTTCTAAAAGAAAGCGTGTCGTATCGTCGATGACGGACAAAGTGAAAATAATTGAACAATTAAAAAAAAGGAGTGTCTGGCTCCTGAAACTATATAAAGTGTAAACGATGAATCTCAGAAGGTGGACGAAGATGATGACAATGTTGCTTCAGTTGGACCGGAAAAGGAACCTACGGCAATAGAGGCATTCACTTGTTTTGATACTGCCTTAAAGTGAATGGAACGGCAGCCTGAATGCGACCAAGTGCAGCTTCTTGCTATCAAGCGTTTACGGGACCTGGGTGTATGTAAACGAGTTTCTACATCAAAACAATGAACATTGTTTGACATTGCCACCAGCAAAGGTGGGGTGCAGTGTACAGAGTTGTTGCCCAGTCGACTTAAACTCCAGACCACGTGTGGTCAGTAAAAACTTTTTGTGCGAGAAAATTAGGGTCGGCCGACCAACCAAGTGTGTATCTAAGGTGTAAATCAGTAGAAAAGTTTAAAACAAAATGGAACACAGTAAAACCAAGTGAATTCTTTATCAAAAGTAAAATAACAACAGTTTGGACATAGTGCGAGCGAACCATGCAGGACGCACCACGCGGTCGACAGTGACGCCGCTTCAGAAAGTAACAGTATTCCACCAAACCCATTATTATTATTTTACATAATCTGTATGTGTGTGAGTATGAGCAAACTGGGTAGCCTTATTATTATTACTATGATTATAATTTAAGATTGTTAGCAATAAGTAATTCAACAAGTTTTTATTTCATGTATAATAGATAAATAACAATGTTTTCTGAGAAAAAGGGAAAATAACAAAGAAGTAACATAAAATCAAATATTTAAATGAATGTGAAATAAATAGTAGTTTTTTGAAGACAATAAGTAATACATAAATTAACGTTGAATGAATATTCCAGCAGTTATTATCGATGTAACATAAAAGAAATTGTTGATGTGGGAGTTTTGGTATCATATGATGATGAAATCAGATAAAATATAAAGGTGTTAATTAACAATATAAACATGTATTTGTCATTGCATCCACCTGTTTTTTCTCTGCTAAAGTACACCAGATGACACCTTGGTAAATTATGAAAGGTAGGTAACATTTCAATTTTCAATAATTTAAGAATTAATTAACATGTACTACTTCAAATAACGTCCTCACAGGGACGATTTAAATATTTCAATCTTTAATTAACCTGAACGGCTTCAGTTGGCGCCCGTAACAGTAGACGTTGTAAATTAATTTTTAATTTAATATAAATTGAATTAATTTACAACCTGGTCAAAATGGCAGAGAAAAGCAAGAGTGCAAATTTATGTGAAAATGTAGAGGAATCTATTTTAAACGTTACGCAAGACAATTTAATTTCAACAAACGAAAATATTGATGAGAGTGTACAATTAGAAATACCGAATGTAAACGAAACAGTCAAAGTTGAATGTAGTAGTAAGAGCCATAATATAAATATATTTAACCAATTAGCGTTGATGATGGAAATGATGTCAGGAATGAGAACTGAAATGAAATCAGAAAATAATAAGTTAAACACGAGTTTAAATGAATTTAAAATTGAAATCAAATCTAAAATCAAATTAGAGATAAGTGTAGTAAATAATAAACTTACAGACTTAAATAACGAGTTTGCGAACATAAGAAGCGAACTGAGAATAAGTGAAGTAAATATGAACAGTCGATTGGAAAGTATGAATGAGACTATTGCTGGAGTGAAAAGTGAGATGACTATAAATGTAGACAAAATACGAACCGAAATGAAAAATGATATAAAAACAATTAAAGAAAAACAAAACGAGAAACTAATAGAGACAAACAAAAAATTTGATGCGTTAACAAATAAATTTAACGATAAAATTAAAAAACAAAATGACAAAATTGACAGTAATGTTCAAGGTGTAATTGACGAGTGTGAGCAAATTAAAAAAGCAAATAAAATACAAGAGAATATAAATGATGAATTCAGAAGTAACTTTGAGCAAATTGATGCAATTAAAATTAATGTAACTAGTTTGAAAAGTAAACAAACAGAACACGAAAAAGAAATAATTAAAGTCAGAGAAGATTTAAGTGTAGCAATTAACCAAAAATTAACTAATGTGAGTGAGAGAGTGAATATGGAAGTTGAATTAGGTTATTTCAGTATTGAAAGTAGGGGGGTGAACCCCATACAATTTTTAAACTCAATTAAAAGTTTCAATAAATATAACCAAGAAAGTTGGGAAATTAAGTTAGTACGAATTTTAAAATATTTTAAAGGGGATGCAAAAATATGGGCGGACGCTCATAAAGATAACTGGGCAAATTTTAATGAGTTTGAACAAGCATTTAAAAATAGATACTGGTCGGAAGAAAAACAAGAGGGTTTGTGCAGTACAATAATGGGATGGGGTAATTTCAATATTAAACATATGAGTATTACATCGTATGTGACAAGACTATATAGCCAGGTTAAATATTTAGAACCACCAATGCCTCTTTCATCTTTTATAAGATACATTAGTAAGCATTTACCTAAGGACATACGGTCCACAATCAGAACCCGGGAATTTGTTAATATTGCAGAATTAGAAAAAATACTAGAAGCATACAAGAGTATGAAAGAGGAAAAAGGTAATAAATATCAGTTTAGAATCAATGAATCAAATCAAACAAATACCGACGTAAGACAACCAGACCATTTTGTTAGTAATATGAGTAGATCGGGGGAGGGGGCATGGTTATGTCCAAACCCTAGTTGTAGAGGTAATAATTATAATGGTTCGCGGAATCAATGTTATAGGTGTCAGGGTCCGAGGGGTAGTGCTCAAGGGAGAGTAGAGAATTATAATAGAGGTTTCGATCATAGTGAGTTTAGAGGGAGTCATAGGGGGAGAGGCTTCAGCAGTAATCGGGGAATGCCGGGGAATTTCAACCACTGAGGTAGAGGGGGGAGGGGGGAGGGGGGAGTAACCCAAATGAAACTAGGGGCATTGAAGCACCATCTAATAATCAAAACAGTAGAGGGGATCATAGGGGTGTTTACAGCGAACCACCACCTCCAGTTCAGTTAAACTAATCAGGGCGGTCGAAAAGGAAAGCCCCCAGCCGTCTAGAAATCACATGATAATAGGGTCACTTATTACCAACATACATAATGATTTATCCGATGAAGAAGTGGGGGAGAGTAGCAATACCTTTGGGATGGCAGAATTTGAAGCCGAAGTGTTTAATTCTAAATACACTTTTCTAGTAGATTCAGGGAGTGAACTGACTGCTATAGACGATAAAATATTTGAAAAAATGAAAAATCAAACTACAGAGACAATTCCACAACTACCAGTGCTGGGAATTAGTGTTGTAGGGGTAACAGGTGTTCGCAGTAAAAAAGTAACTAAACAAATAATGCTACAACTAAGAGTAAATAAAAACACAATAAATGTACCTTTTTTTGTCATTCCAGGGTTAAATATGGGAGCTATAATGGGTAATGATTTTTTTAATAATTTCAAAGTGGAGTTAAACTATTACACACAGACTATGAAATTAAACAATGATAATAATATAATTGAAATACCATTTATACAAAAGAGAACTGTAGAAATGAAAGCATTAAAAATAATTAATAAGGGAATGTTAATTTCTGATAACGATATAAACGAATGTAGGCCCTTGATGATTAATTATTGTAACTTGAGGGTAAATAATAATGAATTATTGGAAATTGAAGATAGTTGCGGTGAAAAAATGAATAAAATCTTATATCAAGATGGGGAATTTAGTTATCAAGATAGGGAAAAAGTAGTACAAATAATAAATAAAAATAAGTTAGTTTTTTCAGACAAACCAGGTTTAGTAAAAAATTTTAAGGGTAAGTTAATCGTTAAAGAAAAAACACCTTTTGCACCTAAAACCTATCCGGTACCATACTCCAAGAGGGGGTTAGTACAGGAGGAAATAAATAAGATGTTAAGAGAAGGTATAATAGAAAAATCCACCTCACCATATTCCAACCCTTTAGTAGTGGTTACCAAAAAAGATTTATCGATAAGACTGTGCTTAGACGCGAGACAGGTAAACAGAATAATTGTTCCAGACAGAGAATCGCCAGAACCAGTGAGTGAAATTCTTCAACGTTTCAGTGGAACCAAGTACATCACAACATTGGACTTAACAGCCGGGTACTGGCAGATAGAGCTGGAGGAAGAATCTCGGCAATATGTGGCTTTTTTATACAACGGCAGGAACTATCAATTTTGTAGGTTACCTTTTGGACTGAACGTAAGTGTTTCAATTTTCATTAAATGCTTAGACTACGTATTAGTGCGAGAGATTTTAGAATTCACAACCGTTTATGTGGACGATATAGTTATTACGTCACCAAACATTGATACACATTGCGAAAGGTTAGATAGAGTGCTAAGTAGGCTGCATGAATATGGCATAACAGTTAAGTTGTCAGAATTTTTGAAAGAACAAGTTAATTTTTTAGGCCATATAATTTCAGCCAAAGGTATCAGTACAGACCCTAAGAAAGTAGAAATAATACAGAATTTTCCAGTACCAAAAAATGTTAAACAGTTGCAAAGTTTCTTAGGTTTGTGTAATTATTATAGCCAATTTGTAGACAAATATTCCTATTTAACAGTACAATTGGGGCATTTGTTAAATAAAGATAATCAATGGCAGTGGAATTTAAAAGAGCAAAACGTATTTGAACTGATAAAAAATAAATTTTTAAACACAGTTACATTAGCTCATCCTAATTTTCTAAAACCATTTTATATACACACAGACGCATCAGACATCGCATTGGGGGTAGAGTTGTTTCAGTTGGATGGGAATGGTAACCATAGAGTAGTAGCTTTTGCTAGTAGGTCTTTATTAACTAGTGAGAAGAACTATACAACAACGGAGAAGGAGGCGTTATCCATAGTTTTCCCCTGTAGAAATTTCAGAACATACTTATTAGGAAACAAAGTAATAATAAGATCAGACCATCAAGCTTTAACATTTTTAAAAAACTGTAAACTAACGCATGGTAGATTAGTGCGCTGGATGCTAATATTACAAGAATATGACTTAACCATTGAGTATTGTAGGGGTAAGGAAAACGTAGTAGCTGATGTCCTATCCAGAACCGACTTTGACAATAGTACTGAAGTAGACATAGCAAATACTTATAAGATATTTATAATAAAAGAAGTGGGGGAAATAGATATGAAAAAATTAATAGATAACCTAGCAACAGACAAAGAAAGAGAAACCGAACATGGTAAAATAATGTTAGCTTTAAATCAGATAACCAACATACCTCACAAGTGGGAAAAGCATTTTAGTTTGTATAATAAACATTTATTTCACCGTACAAATAAACAGGGAGATGATTGGAAAGTATGCATCCCTAAAGTTATAATACCTGAAGTAGTAAGAGATTGTCATTTAAGGTATGGTCATATAGGTCCCAAGAAATGCAGTGACATATTGAAAGAGTCATGTAAATTTAATAATATGGAAAGAACAGTGCGTAAAATATTAAAAACACGCGAAATCTGTCAGAAAGCCAAAGTAAATAATCGCAAACAGGAGGGTTTAATGCAACATGTAATACCAGACAGTCCTTTAGCAATAGTTGCCGTCGATTTATATGGCCCCCTACCCAAAGGTTGAGGAGGGGTGAATTATTTATTTGTTGTACTAGATGTTTTTACCAAAATTGTAAAATTGTACCCGATTAAAAAAGCGACTTCCTTGATATTAGCTAGGAAGATAGTAAATGAGTACATTACTGAAGTAGGTAAACCCAAAATAGTATTATCAGATCATGGTTCTCAGTTTACCAGCAACACCTGGAGGGAAACATTAGGTTAGGAAAACATCTTAGTTAAACATACGTCGGTGTATCATCCACAATCAAATCCTAGTGAGCGTGTTATGTGGGAGTTAGGGCGAATGTTTAGAACTTTCTGCTACAAAAAACATTCATTGTGGGCTACCTTTGTATGCAAGATAGAAGGATATATTAACAGTAGTTTACATGAATCCACTAGCTACAGCCCATGTGAGTTGATGTTTCAGAGAAGGCCGTCACGCATATTAGAGGAACTGATAAAATTTCCAACCCGGACGGATATACCACATGGTAGGAAACTGGTGATCGCAAGGGAGCGCCTGCTAAGTAAGGCTGAACAGCGTAAACGAAGACATGACCGGAATTTAACACCCATACAATACGAGGTAGGACAACTAGTATTAATAAAAAATCACGATCAATCATCAGCTTTGGACAAAGAGATTAAAAAATTCTTCCTATTGTACGACGGTCCCTATGAGGTTAGCAAAGTGAAAATGGAGAATACTTATGTTTTAGTAGATTTGCAAACCCGAGAAATAAAAGGAACATGTAATGTGACCCAATTAAAAAAGTATTATCTAGCTGAGTGATGTTAGACATTTTTTTTATTATTAAAAATTTAATACATAAACACACATTATGGTATATTAAAAGTAGAAGGGTGGTAGTAGATTGTGGTTTTTGGCATTCTGGAGGCAGGCCATGGTTGACGGTAGCCCCGCAAAGGGTGAAATCAACGATGGTCCTCATCCACAAATTGGTGTAAACTAGAAATTTAACACTGTCATTGAACGGGGAGGGGGACCCCTAGTTTCGTGGAAAGGTAAGGTAGATTCATATACCTATAAAAAAAAAAAACCTTTGATGGTGGTTAGTGTTTTTCCACGAACTACAGTAGTTTGTTTTAGAAATTGAAACTAGAAAATTAGAAAATTTTTAGAAATTAGAAAAATTAGAAAATGAAACAATCAAAATTATGTAACTTAAATACTTAACTTTTCAAGGAATTGTTTTCCTTCAGAAAACAAAATGTATTTTACTTTTAATGTAAATTTGTAAGATGACCCATTGTTGTAGTTCCTATTTTGGTCATAGAGACAATGTTAGGAAAAGTGAAAGCTTGGACTTGAAAAAAGTGTCTATGTGAAAATATGTTAAATATGTTCTTTTATGTATAAAAGAACTTGTTATCATACAAGGTTAAAGGGTGACTTTGGGGGGTTGTTTGGTGTTAATCGAAGTATAAATCAATTATGACATGTAGAGACTGCAAATGTAGAAATATATAAGTTTAGATATAGGTAGGCTATTGCAGTGGCGGCATGTGCCACTGTAGATAGCAGTAAGTGTTGATGAGTAATATCAAAGTATGTTACCATCATCGGAGGCCTAAATAGGGCGTAAAATACACTATACAACCTTATATAATATTATGTTATATGTTAATTGCTATCGTACAGTATATAGAAATGATGGCGAAAAAACATGCTAATGAAAGATGATTTCCTCACCTTTTCGGGCGATTACTGTCTTACCATGGTTTTGGACAACAGCCAGCTGTGGGCAACAATTGTAAAACTGGTTTGCTGTCCTTGAAATTGGTGAAAATTGAAATTAACAGGGGGCCACTTAGGGGAAATCCCCGGAACTATGTAACAGCGGCTATCACCTTGTTCGAGTAGGAACAGCAAAACAGGTGATAGACCCGTCTTAAGGGTATAACTATGTAACATTCAGATATTTTGATATCTGGCATTTTAAAATGTAAGGCCGAAGCAAGGACAGGAGATGCCAAAATTCCTCCCCAAATTCAGTCCTTGTGGAAGCAGCTGAACGCCACAGTTCAGTGGGGGGGTCATAGTGTGTGTGGCAAGGAGATTACTCAGGGGAGTAACGAACTAAAACTAGCTGACAAGCTAATTAAATAATTGTAGTTTGATTTGAGAGATGATTACCATAGACAACTTGTACGAATTTATTTACATGTAAATATTTAGACATGTAATTGATTTACATGTGTTATACTCTGTATGATATTTTATAGATGACTTTACTGATTTTCAAAAGATTACCTCAAGTAGAGAAGGTGTTTATTATGTTTTATTTTGTGGTATTATGTTAGAGTGTAAGGATTATAAACATATGTTATGTATTTTTCATGTTATAGTTTTGTGTAGTGTATCTGAGGTAAGGTCATTCACCTGACCCAGAGAGATCAGCTGATGGCTGATGTTAGAGCCACAATATGTTTCTCGTAATTGACTCATATATTTCTTGATCAATTGAGATAGTTAGATAAATTTGTTGTTTTGGAAATTTTAAGAATTTGGTAAAAGAAATATTTTTTGGAGATTAAAAAAAAAATTTTTTTCCAGAAAAAACAAAGTTTTGGCCGTAAAGAATTTTATGTAAAATTTTACGTTTCAGTGTAGATAGAGCAGATGTTAGCTGATTCATGATGTGTATTTTAGGTTATTTTGTAATCAAGTGTAGTTACTTTGAATTTATGGTAAAAACAAGTTGTTTAATTTTATTTGTTTGTTATGATTGTAAGCATCCAATTGGTAGAAGTAGACATAAAATAAAGGCAGTTGAAGAAATTTGGAATTAAAAAAAAAAATTATGATTAAATTCATTAATTAACAAATGATATGAGAAAATAGAAATAATTTTTGGATTTTGGTACCAAAGTAAATGTATAGTTAATGTAATGAAGAGTATGTATACGCACACAGTATTTGCTAAAGGCAACCCAGTATGCATGTAAGGGGATACATATCGGTTGAGGATCGGGTATGGTATAAGGCCAGTTTTTGATTTTTTTTATGCAATGATTTGAGGTTAGGTGGTACTATGGTGAGTATCTGTCCGATGTTATGGTGTTGGGATCTCAAACAGAGAAGTCCAGTAATGTCGTTCGGGTGCAGCCATAGTCGCCGAGCTAGGGGGGTAGTTTACCCATGGAATGTTAAGAGATTAAGGGGGGTTGTTGGCGCCATATCCTCACCGATCCTCTTGGGGTTAGCAATGAGAATTTTTATGCTTTCGGGCATAAAACCTCTCATTGGGGGGGGTATTGTAATGGGGCAAAAAAGGAGGTTTTTATTCTTTATTAAATTTATTTAACTTTCAATTGTAATTCCCATATAACCAGGCTCTATTCAAACAATGAACAGTGACATAGCTTTGTGAACGGGGTGTTGTAATAGAACGCAATACTGTTTTAGTAAATCGAGTGTTTTGTCACGCACAGAGTACGCGCAAAACGAGCACGCGCACAGATGACGCACCTCAGACTGAAACGACGCTTTGAAAAAATGGCGAGGCTGAACAATTATATCACAATGTGCTCTAATGCTGAAGGAAATTAAGTAGAGGCCACACCTACCTGTGCCTCCTGTATTGTCGCCGGTTAATATCGTCAACAACTTGGGCACATTGAAAATCCACGCTACATTTACGGTGACGAACAGTTCGTAACACGAAGGCAGTGCCATCCCTGTTAAGCCACCAGCAAAGGTGGGGAGCGGTGTACAGAGTTGTTGCCCAGTCGACTTAAACTCCAGACCACGTGTGGTCAGTAAAAACTTTTGTGCGAGCAAATTAGGGTCGGCCGACCAACCAAGTGTGTATCTAAGGTGTAAATCAGTAGAAAAGTTTAAAACAAAATGGAACACAATAAAACCAAGTGAATTCTTTATCAAAAGTAAAATAACAACAGTTTGGATATAGTGCGAGCGAACCATGCAGGACGCGCCACGCGGTCGACAGTGACGCCACTTCAGAAAGTAACAGTATTCCACCAAACCCATTATTATTATTTTACATAATCTGTATGTGTGTGAGTATGAGCAAACTGGGTAGCCTTATTATTATTACTATGATTATAATTTAAGATTGTTAGCAATAAGTAATTCAACAAGTTTTTATTTCATGTATAATAGATAAATAATAATGTTTTCTGAGAAAAAGGGAAAATAACAAAGAAGTAACGTCAAATCAAATATTTAAATGAATGTGAAATAAATAGTAGTTTTTTGAAGACAATAAGTAATACATAAATTAACGTTGAATGAATATTCCAGCAGTTATTATCGATGTAAAGTAAAAGAAATTGTTGATGTGGGAGTTTTGGTATCATTTGATGATGAAATCAGATAAAATAAAAAGGTGTTAATTAACAATATAAACATGTATTTGTCATTGCATCCACCTGTTTTTTCTCTGCTAAAGTACACCAGACAACACCTTGGTAAATTACGAAATGTAGGTAACATTTCAAATTTCAATAATTTAAGAATTAATTAACGTGTACTACTTCAAATAACGTCCACACAGGGACGATTTAAATATTTCAATCTTTAATTAACCTGAACTGCTTCAAGTTGAGAAAGATATAAGCAAATAATTTGTTATTGTGTAGTTGATTTAAATGTGTTTAAGAGAATTTTAATAATGAATTTAAATATTTTAGATGTAAATTGGGGATGAGAGATATTTGTAAGGATGTAATGGGAAATGTTTATTTAAATTCTGATGGGAATCAGGGAAATATTTTTAATTTGGAAGAAAAGTTAACAAAAGAGAGTATACATAATGATGTTAAGGAAGTTTACAAATGTATCATATTATTTTAAGTGTTCATATATACATGTGTGTTAAGAATTAAGAAAAACCCAGTGCTTCTTAACACAAACCAGCACAGCTAAGGGGAAACAGATCAGTTAGGGATATAGTAATATACAAGGCCACCATTTGATATTTTTGATATGATGTTTCAGTGTCTGGTGATGCTGTGGCGGTGGTCCTGAGCTGGCCAGCGCGTCAGATCAGGAGCGTCAAGTGCCTGACTGGCCTTGCGGTGTTGGGATCTCGAGAGAGAAGTCCAGTAAGGTCATTCAGGTGCGGTCATGGTCACTGGACCAATAGTAAGTTAGATATTTTTTTTGTAAACCGTAAAGGGGGTTGTGGTGACATATCCTGACTGATCCCTTTAGGCAGTATGAATGTGTCAATGAGAGTTTTTATGCTTCGGCATAAAACCTCTCATTGAGGGGGTATTGTAACGGGACATTTAGGCCTACCTGGGATAATATAAAAAATTATTATGTTTTGATAAAAATAATATTTCCTTATGTAATAATAATTTTGGGGAGGCATAAAAGGTAATATGAAATAATAATTTTGGGGAAAATTAAACAAACTTTATTTCATAAATTATACAACGCAACAAATATTGAGCGAAATTGTGCCAAGGTCAACTCCAGTGACAAGCAGAACAGTTATTTTAGATGAGTGACAAACATATTATGTTACTTAACGGATCGTACGATATTACGTCAGTTCATACGTCACGCTGGTGTGTGGGTGCGTTCAGCTCAACCTCACATATTGGCGTAGTAATACAAACGAGAACAATAAGATTGGGTCACGTAGTCCGCAAACACTTCAGAAAATTGCGCAGTTCCCCTAGTCCCAGTCTGCTATAACAACTTATGCGAACAGCACGTATAAGTTTCGAAACAAATATACGGGCGCCCGTAATATTAAAAAAAAATGTAAAATTTATGTGGATCCACAAAATGAACGTTAAATGAGTAAAAGTAAATAACAGTTGTGTTTCAATTAACAGTTTCGATATATCTGGCGAGTATTATGGTAAAAATTATGAAAAATGTGCGGAGTGAGGAAACAAAACACCTATGGAGACTGGACTGATTTTTGGGACACAATGGCAGCTAAGTAAAAGCTTGAAAGAAAATAAAAGAAGAAAGTTAAAATTTACACCCATTCAAAATTAAAGAAAAAAAAAATGACACCCTAAAATATTATGTTCAATTTAAAAATAGTGAGCTCACTAAAGGGGTTTAAAAATTTTGTAAGTTATAAAAGAGTATATATGTGTGAGTGAAGTTCTGGTTTGTGTTCAAATAGTAAATTTATTTTAAGAGCTTATTATTTTATTGTGAGTGTAGGTAAACTCGTATATAAGAAGATTAAAGGTAGAAATAATTATTGCTCATTAAAAAGTTTTGTCACTAACATGATTGTCTTTTAAACGTGTTAACCGGGGTAAGGGGGAGAAAAGAATAATTTGTTTATGATGAAATTGAAATACTTTAGTAACAAATAAAATTTAAATCATGGGAAACAAGTAAAGTTTTCTTTATTTCGAATAACCATAATCTGTTCTCCTGTTCGCCGAAAAGAATCTGACCCACTGGTAAGCAACAATTTTTTCTTATATAGTCAGGGGCGGATTTACGCACAGGCAGACTAGGCACTTGCCTGGGGCGGCAAATTTTGGGGAGCGGCAAAATTTGAGTTAAGAAATGATATTTTTAGATTCAAACAAATTTACAAGTGTAAAAGCCAGTTGAATTAAGCACACATGAATATAAAAATTATCTTCACTTAATTTGTAACTATAACGCAGTTATCGTTTTTCACCCAAAAGTAATACGGGCGAATGTTTATGTTTTCAACCGTTGAAATATTTGGCGTTGATCATCCAAGAGATTTTAGATGTTGGCAATCCAGATCAAAGTGAGAAATGTAGATCTGTCAATGTAATACCGAATTGTAGGTTGGTTCCAGAAACCGAGGCAAGCTAATATTTAAGGAATCGAGACATTCTAGTGATACCGACAATAACTGTGATAGCAGTGAAGGTGAAGATACTGTTCACACAGTTCAGCCAGAGAGGTCCGTTGTGGAGGAACCTTTATTTTTGAAGAACGAAGAGCCAGTTCACGTCAAAAATCATGATGAAATGTCATCAAATCAGGTAGGGAAGGTCTTAGATTCTGATCCTATTAATTGGCAAATGAACGAGAACACACGCGATTATGTAGCAAAGTTTGGATTTAAACAGAACACTAGTGCGGACTGTAAAACCAAAGAGGGAATATAATGATGACCCCCCAACAGAGATTTGTGGGAGGGGGCAAATTTATACTGCCTATGGGCGGCAAAATGTTAAATCCGCCCCTGTATATAGTTGGCAAACTTTAAAGATGGCGTCTGAATAAATAGACATAAACAAGTGAAATAATAATTCAATAATAAAGTGAAACAGAAATATTAGAGTTACAATGGTTATTTGCATTGATACTTGCGTAACTGGTCGTTCGAAGAATTAACACTTTTTCACAACTTTGTAATTAATTAATATTCTTTAATTAATTAATTAATTTTAATAAATGCACTGCACTCACTCCTATACGTATATACTCCGTATTAGTTCACTTGAAAATATCCTGCACTTGAACTATCCTGGGTCTTCTTCTTTTGTCCTAACCTTCACTCAAAGTTTGAGGTTAGTGAGTGTGTTTACAGCTGTTCGCTGTCAAAAGCATGTTTTTCTGGACGATCGACTTGGTGTAGTCGCTCTCGTTGCTGGTGAAAAACTGTCCCTGGTTCCTCTGTCGGAATTCTTCACTTCGTAATTTTTATAGGCTCTGATTGGTTAATAGTTTTAAATTCGTTTACCCTCAGTGGGCTTCGTTAAAATAGATGCTTAGAGTCGTGTCAGGAGGCTAGTTTAGAGATTATGAATCCCTGGTTCACCGACCCATGCGCAAGGGCTCAGCACTTCTCAATTATTTTTGTAAGTCAAATATCTTATTTATAATTGCACTGACGTTATTTTTATTATCCCTATCATTTCTATTTTTTAATGACGAGTATTTTGCAGGCCCTCATCATATAGTTCAGATTTGGGGTTGCTGAAATCGCACTTGGTATAAACACATAATGTCCATTAAGCTATTAAATACTTTAAATACATTGTTTTTATCCCATATTTTGATGGTGATAAAGTATCCTTATCGTATTATTCACTTTTCCCTTAAGATTATTTACACAATGTCTGTTTTCATAGGTTCAAGTCCTATGCCTATTGTTATACATTTTTTTTAATAATTATATTATACTAATATTAACATTTAATTACTTTCTATTATGGCCTATGCATACTGTATTGGTCGTTGTCACTACTGATAGCGTCCTTTTTCCTTATATCATAGGTTTATTACCTTAATTATGGTTTGTTAAGTATGTTTACCATACTTCATGGAGTTACATTATTACATGATTTGTACTCTTTTCATATTATTTTTATTGTCGTTTGAATGATTCTTATTGTAGTTTTGATAGCATTGTTCTCATTGTGCAGCAGTTCATTTTGCATTTATACTGATAATTACCTTGATTTAAATGTTATTAAGATTAGTTGCAGCTAGTTGTTGACATAGTTTTGTTATTATTATTGTTATTTAGGTAGTTATTCTTCTTGAATTTACTCAATTGAATAGTATTCTGCCTCACTCAATGTTGTCAGTTGAGTTCCTACTCTTTTATAATAAGTTTACAACATAACTTTGTTGCATCAGGCATCTTTGCTATAACAAGCATATAGTTATATTGAATTACATTAATACAGCTTTTATATTTACTCATTACATTATCTATTGTATACAAAACGTTCCTTATATTATCTAGTTACTTCACATTATAATACATTTTGGTTTAACATTGTTTTGGCTTTGTTTTTCTTCAGTTTTAGTGAAAACTGGTTGCCCAGATTAGGTTATGTTGCATACTAGGTAAGCAGTAATGGGTTGCTGCTGGATTTGTATCTCTGCATTATATTTGATTGTTTTGCTTTCATTTAATGCTGGTACATTTGTTGTTAATTATTAGAGTACCCTTTGTTTATCTTTTATTGTCTTAATTACTGATCATTAGTGGTTTTTTCTAACATCAATTCCACTGTACATCTGGTTATTTATATTTATAGCAAGGGCTCAAGGGGACATATTAAACAAAATTAAAGCAGTCGAGGTCGACGGCAAGAACAGGATAGAAGAACTACAAATAATAACAACAGTAGAATGCACAAGAAATAAACAGGAGGTGCTCAAGAAGCTGGAGGAGAGGCACAAAGAAATACAAACAGATATAAGTGAACGTGTGGAAAGGGTATATACCAACATCAACAAAGTGGACGGACAGACCCAAGAGAACAAGGAGAAGATCCAGGGAATCAGCCAAAGGGAAAGGCAGATGCAGGAAGAGCTGGATGCACTGAAGGAGAAGCCCTGTTACAACACCCACATCATCACCAGCGAAAACCGGGAGATGATAAACTTTCATAGTTACCGGCGGAATCCCATGGAATTCCTCAAAAGAGTAGAGGAATTAATCGAAAAGAATAGGGAAACAAGATGGATAACAGTAAGAAGCCTCATTGATGAAATGTTCAAAGACACCCACAACAACTGGTGGACGGCAACTCGACCAGAAATAAACAGTACACAAGAATTTAAGACACAATTCTGAGACAAATACTGGTCTGAGTCCACCCAAAACGTAGTCAGAAACGATATCAGCAACGGGAGGTATGAACCGCAAGCAGGACACACCCTAACGTCATACTTTCTAGGGAAGGTATGCTTGGCGAGGAATTTAGAACCAAGCATACCTGAGGAATCTTTAGTGATACAGCTGGGGTACCACTACGAGGATGCAGTACAAAAAGCCAGGAGACAGGGTCAGATTAAAACCATCCAGGGAATGGCGAATTTGTTGGAGGACCATGAAAATGATGGACAATATCAATGCAACCGAATGGTCACCTGGAGGTACAACCGTTAGGAGGAAAACCAGAACCCACCAATTTACAATTCGTCCAATAATAGACCCCAAAACAATAACCAAAATCACCCGAACCGGAACGATAATAACTATCAATATAGGGATAACCGCCTAAATTATAATCAGGGCAATCCACCGTTTAACGGAAACTATCAAAATAATAACAATTACAGGGGCAATGGACCAAACAAGCATCTAACGGCCACCCCAATAATAATAATTATTATGGGAACAACAATAACCAGAATAACCCGAATAATAATAATAGGGGAAACGGAGATAACCGTAATCGTAACAATCAGCCCAAAGTAAACTTTATAGTTATACTTTATAACTAAATTTTTTGGATTTAACCATAACTAAACAGCATAACAACCTGAAATTTGGAATATATAGAAAGCCTACTACCACTGATGTTACTATACATGCGGATTCCCACCACCCATATTCGCAAAAATTAGCAGCATATAATAGTTTCGTACACAGGCTTTTGAGTGTCCCCCTTGACGCTAACGATTTTAATGTTGAATTAAATACAATTAAACATATTGCTGCTGCTAATGGTTATGATTGCCGGATGGTGGATAACATTCTTAGGAAACACAAGGCTAAGAAATCAAAACAAATAAATAATATAAAAACCAAAAATAAGTACATCTCAACCACATACACGGAGATAATGCCTAAAATTCTAATGTCTGTTTTTAATAGGCTTGGTTTCACCACCATTTCTAAAACCAATAATAGCCTTTGGAATTCGGTTCGCCAGGCTGTTCACACACAACTAGAGTCAAGGACGGGTGTATATAAATTGATTTGTAATGATTGTGAATGTTTCTATATTGGTCAAAATGGGGAGACCTTTTATTAAAAGGTTTCGGGAACACACTCCACATAATTTCATCAATAAAGGTGTTTCTATAGATAATATAAAATCTAATTTCACAAGACATTTAATTACTTGCAACCATTCATACACGAATTTTAATAAGAATTTAATACCCTTACATTATTGTAGTAAGGGTCGTTATATGGATGCATGGGAAGAATTTGAAATTTATAGTGGACATAATAACCCAGTTACTCATGATAGCATACTTAACGATAAATTAAATTTCAAATCAAACCCGCTGTATGACACCGGGCGACAATCGATTATGAGATAACACACGGCGTGACACGCGTTTGCTCAGAGTCCAGTGGGCCACACGCAGTGCACTGTGTCGGACGCTTGTATAGGTTTTATTATTGTACATATGTGTGTTTTGTGTTTTTGTGAATTTTAATATTTGATGATCTCCTTGTGAGTGATAATATCTGATGAAGGGTCATATGACTCGAAACGCGTCATAAATTTACAATTTGTTGTCACTGGACGGTTTCAATAAGGTAAATTATTACTATATAAAGTGACTTGGACCGTATAAAATAATGTTTAAATAAGATGTTATGGTAGTTAAGGGCTCCTGGATAGACAGATAGAAATATTTAATGACTGTATGACGCTGTAAGCTAGATTTAAAGAAATTATTAAAAAAAAACACTGATAAAATTCTACGAACATATAAATTCAACCTAATTTTTTGTCAGATTTATACAAGGGAAACTATTGTACCACCTTCAAAACTGGCAGTCTCATTTGGCTGTCTGAGAATAAGTGAGAGCCTATGACAAGATCCTGATCAGCACTGGCAGTAATTTCCTTCTCTGAAGAGAGAATATGATTTATTTAAAATCATAGAGAACTACGAAATTTAAAAGGTAGAAGAGCTAAGTTTATAGGGCATATAATACGACACAATGTGTTGGTTAAGAGAATAATGGAAGGAACAATTCAAGGGAAGAATCACAGAGAACGACCCCGTTTAGACTACATGAAACAGCTGTAGCATGACAGATAATGCCAATAATTCTGAATGGTAAAATGATCATGAAAATAAAATAAAAACATTGTTAAATCCGAGAAAGCAAAATAAAGTATTAATAAAGAACCACCGTGAAGTACAATCATCGATTAAAATAAAAGTTCATGTAAAACCAATGTTACAATGAGGGATGAATCATCAAAACAAATTTAAAAACTAAATATGAATAAAGGTAATACCCAGGTAGGATAGAAGTAGGTAAGGAAGAAACCCATAAAATGACTAAATCCACAAGTAAAGAAAATATGTTGTAAGAAACAAGAAGAGTAGGCGAGGAAGAAACCCAAAACCTGATGACATCCACAAGGAGATGAAGGAAATACATTTATAAGAAAGAAGAGGAAGAGGAGGAATCAGTGAAGAAACAAGAAGAAGGAGTGCTCTTATAAAAAAAACCCAAACCCCAAAAGAAACTGATAAATATAATAATAATAAATGAAAGTATAACAAAATATCAAATGTAGAAACCACATGTAAAATAAATGTAAGCCAAAAAGTGTATAAAGTAGAATTGAAAGTGAACAAATGTGAAATAATTATATAATACCAAAACACAAACCTTCATTATATTCTATAAATAGATTTGTTGATTTTAATAAAACTATATAACTATTTAGAAATAAAATCAAGGAATAAAAAGAGAATCAGTGCAAGTTTTTGTGTTATAAAAAATAAACCTTATGTTTCAATATTGAAGTTCACAAACTAAGTAAATGGTGAAATATTACAACTTTGAAGTGCTTTAATTTGTGTCCATGAATAATGTAAAATAAAGTATTATCATGACCGATAATACATGTGTTTTTAAATAACTGCCACTGTTTTTATATAACATTCATTAGAATGACCAAAATAAAACAAGAGGAGGGCATACATAATAAAAGTGAAGTGACAAAGAGTCATTACCCCATAAATAAAAACAGATAAAAACTGAAAGTAGAACCTAATAAGAAATAGAGTATAAGATTATAATAATTACGTTTTGTTTATATAGAATAAGGTATTAGAAATAATCAAGTTTAAAAATGTCAGAATCAACTAACATTCTTTAATTATGAAATATTTATTATGTATTATTGTTAATAATTAAGTATAAGATGTCAGAGTTGAACAACATCCTTCATTTATAATATATCTATTATGTATTACTGTTAATCATTAAGTATAAAATGTCTGATTTGGAAAGACAAATGTTAATTTGAATTATGTGTTATGTATTAATAGTATAAACCATATACTAATAAAATTGTTATTTTGTTAAAAGAAGAAAATGTTAATTTATGTCACAGTAGCAAAGAAAGTCAGAGAGGGTATAAACCAACATGTATTATTTAAAAAACTATGTATGTAAAAACTGTTAGAAATCTAGGCCAAATGTTAAAAACTAAACAGCATCAAATTTGATGAAATAAGTACAGAAAATACAATTAAACTGAAAGAATTTATATATGGTAAATCAGTAATAAAGTCATGTAATTGGAAATATAGTTAAGAAAGATTTTGTAAAATTATAGCCAGAATTATTGTTATAAATGGAAATGTGAAAACTGAAAATTTAGAGAGGGGAGTCATATATTACTGTATAATATTTTAAAACATAACCAATTAATCTAATTGCAAGAAATTAAGGGAAGATAAACCTTTTATTACAATCTGAGATTTAATACAATCATTAATATAACTTGTAGAATGGCAGCATTTTGGAAAAGAACAGGAAGTGATTTCTAAAACTTATAATTTTCAAAATGGGGTAAAAATACCATTTTAGATCAAAAACTTAATAAAACTACATTATTTGGTATCAAATTAAGCAGAATGAACTGAAGAAGAAGATTATGTATTTAATAGTTAATAAATTTGAATAATAGCAAAAATATAATCAGTTATATATTGTAACTTTCTCACATGCACAGGATGCAAATAATTTTGAAACAATGTATTGAATAATATTAATTTGGCTAAGACTTTAGCCAAAGATGAAGGAAGTAAATTAATTGATTATTAGACGTTGAATAGTACACTCAGGGCCGTATTTTGGATGTATAACGCCCCTGTGCAGTCATTAATTTTATGCCCCCTATTCCCTGAGCTAAACTTCAGTGTCGCTATTCGTTTACAGACTATGGACAATAAATTTTTTAATTACTTACTTCAATTTTAAACTGTATTATAGACAGTATTTAAACTTAACTGAATACACAATATATGAAACAAAGGTGCAAGTTAAACATTTATACATTATTCTGAAGACGATATATGATAAACACATAGAAAATAATCACTACAGTTTAATAACCTCAGTTAAAAATATCACTGAAACATCCAATTTGGTCAGTCAAACGTATATGGTAGAAACACTGCAATTTGATACTAACCATTTTGTGAAACTTACCAAACTTAGAGAAATGACTTTCTTCTGACTTTTGCATTTGCAAATGCATTTATCACTTCCTCAAAATCCAGACTGACAGTGATGTCTGATTCTATGGCGAGCACTCCAAGACTGACCAGTCGTTCTTGATTCTGTGCTGTCTGTAGATAGTTCTTGATTCGTTTTAAAACTGAAAATGACCTTTCAGCAGAACAGTTTGTTGCTGGAGTACAGTTGTAGATCTTGAGTGCAGTGTACACATTTGGGTAGACATCACTAATTTTCTTCGAAGCCAACATTCTGCAGAGAAATGGAAGAGACGATAATTTGTTACCATCTTCTGTCTTCATAAATAACACATAGCTTTTCAAATGGATGCATTCTTCACCAAAGCTGCTGTCTATGTTGGAATCATAAATGGCTCGAAGTTTCTCTGCACCATCATAAATTTGAGGAGCTTCTAGTTTGGTGATATTTGAGAGAAATGAAAATATTAAATTATATTCTTTGTAGACATTAACTCAGTCTGGAGAGTTTGTATGATCTTGGAATATGAAATTTCCATTTGTCTCCAGATCTTGTCATGTTCCAAGTCATCTGATCCTAGTTCTTCTTCAGGACTTTCTGGTTCCGCTTCTGATTCAGATGATTCATCAAAAAATCGCCTACGTTTAATTTGATGTTTTGGTCTTGAAATCTCAACAGCTGAAGAAGAAGGAACTGATTCCAGACTCCTGATCTGATTAAGTTTCTTTTCAGCTGAATCTCTGTGATTGGGGAAACAGGTCTGAAGCTCAGTTAAATACACTGTAAGAGAGTCGTACATTTCAATAACAGTGGAAATGTCCATTTCCTGAGCTTGCAATTTTTTCATGACTTTGCCAAATTGTTGAAGAATAGAACCCCACACTGATGTCATGAATGCTACCTCAATGCTATTTAATTTCCTAAGAAGACCATCAGCTTGACATCTACCTTTACCCGTTTCATTTTATGAAATAGTTCTTAATGCAGAAACCACTGCTTTCCAATCTGCATCCAAGCTCTTGCAAGCATCCTCACGTGCACACCATCGAGTTGTTGACAGTGATTTCAATGTCATGGTTACAGAATCAAAAAATGTTTCCAAGATATTCCATCTCCCTGTAGAATCTGCGAAGTAATTATATAAACTTTGCAATAACTCAAAAACCGTACTGCAGCAATACAGCATTTCACTGCTTGTGAACCAACTAGATTCAGTGAGTGAGCTGCACATGGAATGAAGAAAACAAGAGGATTTCTTTCCTTGAGTCTTGCTTGCAAGCCAGAATATATTCCAGACATGTTGGCCGCATTGTCATATGATTGACCTCTACAGTTATCAACTTTCAGACCATGTTGTTCTAAAGAATTCATTAGTGCTTCAAAAAGCTTTTCTCCAGTATGGCCTGTATTTTTCATAAAACACAGAAATCTTTCAACTGAGAGCCCACAATCAGTTATATATCTAACAACTACACTTAACTGGTCATTATGAGATAAATCTGGCATAGAATCTACTATGACTGAAAAATATTTAGAAGAAATAACTTCATTGCCTATTTTTTCACTCACTGACTTTCCCATAAGATATATTAATTCTTCATAAGTTGCTGGTGACAAGTATGATGTAGATCCTTTTCCAGGATTACCGAACCGTGCAATATGGTCAGCCAGAAAAGAATCGTACTCTGCAATTAATTCCAAACACATCATGAAATTTCCATTTTTCACAGAGCCAAACTTCTCTTCGTCTCCACGAAATGCTAAACCCCTAGAAGCTAGTTTTTTAACTACAGAAACAACTCTTTTTAGTACATTTCTCCAATATGTAACTCCATGTTCATGCTGGCTGAGCAATCTTTTGTCAATTCTGTTCATCTCATTTCCTCTACTTTTCAATTTTAACAAGCAGTCTCTGTGAGAAGCAGAATTTTCATGTTCGGCTATTCTTATGCCAGCATGGCTCCAATTATTGAAACCAGATGTTGCAAACTGAGATGTACCACCGAATAATTTGCATGGGGCACAGAACAGTGATCCTTGGCTGGGAGAATAAACAAGATATTCACGGTTCATAATTTCCCCATTTACTAAAATCCTATGGAATAGTTTCTTGCTGCAAAACCGTTGTGTTCCATCAACATATCGCCGCGAGGACTGTGAAAAGTCAGCGTCTTTGTTTTGATTAATACCATTTTTTATCAAATAATCCCGAGTGTGATCAGTGTTTTCCCAATAGAATGGATCATTACTAGGAATAGACACTGCAAAATCCACTTCTGTAGAGAGTGTAGCTTGTTCCTGTACTTCGAGATTTTCGACTTCCACATTGTCTTTACTGTTTTCCACTATAATGTCACCAGAATTTTCAGGCCTACACTGTTCACTTTTGTTTTCACCACTGAAATATGAGTCCAGTCGAGGTATTTTCTGCAAAATTTTACTCTCCCTCTGTTTTTTCCTCAGCTTTCTTGCGATATGCAGCACCACTTAACCTAGATCGCCCATCCATACCGTCCCTAAGCTATTATATCTTAACGGAAAAACCTATAGAAATACTGTTTTGTAGAACATTTAAAACTGAATAATTCACTGTCAACAGTTAAAATACTCGGCGTATCGTATAAAATGCCTTGATTTTGAAATTTAATAACAAGTTGGAACCACGTGGAACGATGAAACGCCAACTTAACTCTGAATTAATAACAACATACACACCAAAGAATATGCACACATTTAGACATTTTGCAAAGATAGTTTATCAGATTACTAACTCTATACTCAACACTAAATCCAAATTTTACGTCCTATAATTTAAATAATACGAATAATAAACGTTATTTATAAACGAAAACACTGCTCACACCTTTACACTTTCGTACACAACGCAGAACGTAACCTCCAAACACAAAGCTGCAGAGCACGTGTAAAATTATTCACCACAGCCACGTAAATTACATCAGCCTAAGAAGGAATGAATACCAAATGTTTCAGAAACTATCCGCTAGAGGGCAGCACGAACACCATTCCAATAAACGACGTATGACGGCAATACTAACGAAGCAAAAGTTGAAAACGTAAATATACGTGATTACTGATTTTGACCCGTCTGACAAAAAACGTGTATATACGTGATTACTGTTCAAAGGGTTAATGCTAGAGCCAGAACGCTAATCTACTTCGGGCTTTATAATGATATGAAGCGATGTTTTTTTTTGACCAGCTATATTTTGCCGCCCTCAAAATTTTGCCGCCCTGTGCACCTGCACATGTTGCACATGCCTAAATACGGCCCTGAGTACACTCGATGCGAGCTCTTAGTAAATCTTAACCTAACTGCTATTACATTAATGGCGACTGTTTTATAAGCCTAAAGTGATAAATGAAAGTTTCGGTAAAAACACATTTTAAACGGAAAATCAGTGAAACAAACACCTACGAACATTAAATTAATACCATACAGAACAGAACACCAGTGAATATAACATTTAAACGATTAAAACAGTAATTACACATCACCATACAAAAGTGCAAATATCGGCCTAACAGACAAAAGTGAAATTGACTTAATACTACACAATTTTTCAAAGTAGAACACTAACACTGAACCAGAAACACTCCACCAACACGAGAAGGAAGAATTGCAGCTACAGGGACGAAAATTCATCTTTTATTAAACTCAGAAACAGCGAGGTGTGATCGTCTTTCAACTGTACACGAGGAGCGGCCATCATTGATTTCCCACAGTTCAATGCGACTCCAACTACGAAGCTGCATGGTCTGACAATTTCTTACTTAACATTATATATTAAATGTCATATATGTACTTTTATTTTAAGCTAATATATATTGTAATGTTATACTTTTCATACTTAACCCTTTTTCTCTGACTATACCTAAAATAACTGCTAAAAGAATCCTAACATAAATAATTGTACGAAATATTGATACCCTGAGAATCGATTTATAAATCGATAAAGAGTCGAAACAATAACTATTTGTTAATAATATTTCTTAACTACTACAAAATTGAACATTATTCATTCCTAAAAGATAATTAACATAATAAGTAATTTTAATAGAGTTAACTACCAGAATTTCACCACCTTGAAGGAAGATAACCTACAAATAAGAAAAAGTTCACATATCTTTTGTCCTAGGAGACAATTCTATCAACTGGCAAGAGGATTTTAAAAATACTGAAAAGGCGTTAAAACAATTAACAAAAGATTCAGAACACCACAGAACATAATTAATTAATTAATTTTAAATAAAAAAATTATAAACAACAAAATTTTTTTTATTACACAAACATTTATTAATTAATTAACAAACCTATTATACGTCGTTACAAATTGGCGCCCAACTGAGGGGCTTTAATTAGTGATTGACAGGCCACTACAATTTGCCCAATCCCTAATTGGAGCTTGGCAGCAGCTATAAAGTCAGAAAAAAAAGGGAAAATGCAACAACGAGCAACCTCGAAGAAACGGGCGGCGGAGGCCGAAAAGGAAATTGAAATCAATATGGAAGATAAAGAGGTGACACCGGTAGAAGACGTAGAAAGTTTATTACCCCCAGCGGAACCGAAACAACCCGCACAACCAGAGATACGATCTGAAATACCAACGCAGACAAGGAATGTCAATCTCCAAGAGGAACAACCTGAGAAATCCAAAACAACAGAAGGTCCAATTCTAGATAAGATAATGGAAATGTTCCTACAATTGAGTAAGCAAATGGAGGAAAACAGCAAGAAGATGGAGAAGAAAATGGATTACACAAAGGAAGAAATTAAATCCACAAATAAAAACATAGAATCCAACAAGGAAGAATTGAGTAAAGAAAGGAAGGAAGACAACCAATCCTTAAATAAAAAGTTGGAAGATTTGAAGGAGGACAACCAGTCTTTAAAGGAAGAATTCATAATAACCAAAGAAGAGTTGGGTAATAAAATTGAAAACACCAATAAGAGAATAGAGGGAACCAGCAAGGAAATGAAAGAAGACAACTGATCTTTGAGTCAGAAAATTGATGAAACTAATCAGAAAATGGAGGAAAATAACAGGAAAATGGAAGAGAAGATGGGGGAGAAGTTGGAAGAATTGAGAGAGGATAACCAACTATTCAGAGAAGTAAGGAAAATTAACCAAGAAAACCTGGACAAATTAGACAAGAAGATGGAGTTGTTAAAGGAAGAGTTTTTTTTTTTTTTTTTTTTACGGGGGAGGAAAAATGCATTATGCACCATCAGGAGACACCCGACTGGTCTCCCGGTGTGTGGGACTCGCACCCACTAAAAAACCTCCACTTTACAGGCAGGGAACCCCCCCTGGAACAACTATTCGTATGGCTTCAGGGTGGCACCTCGTATTGTGCCTACAAGGCTTCTACAGCTTTATCTATATCATCGACCTGTGAGACGGTCCAGTTCAGGCTTCTTTTGCCGCAGGACCATCCTCACGAAGGTCACAACCATGTCCCAGTTCTCTTTGCTGTTGAGCATGACGTCTATGATGTTATCAGGCGTCATGGGGCCAATCTCCGATTCGAGCCCTCGCCTCTCCAGCACCCACCGTTGACACTCGAAAAAAGTATGATGAGCGTCATCAGAGTCTGAGTCGCCATACACGCACGACGGATCCTCCATCTTACCCATCCTTCGCAGGTATGCACAGAAATAACCATGCCCTGTCAGGAATTGAGTAAGGTAATAATCTACCTCGCCGTGCGTTCTGTCCACCCATTCAGGGAGGTTCCCAATCAGCCTCGCCGTCCACCTAGCTCGACTCCCCTGCTCCCATCGTAGTTGCCAGCTCCGCATGGAGTGTGCCCTGGCCACTGCTCTTGCTTCTACAAACCCCAAGTCTTCCTTGGTTGTGTAGACCCTCCTTCTCTCCTCAGCCATCAGATCTATTGGCATTACTCCAGCGACGACCAACACTGCTGGTTCCGACACCGTTCTGTAGGAGCTTGCAATCCGAAGTGCTCCTCTTCGTTGTACCGCGGCCATCTGCTTGCGGTATTTTTCTTGCTTCAGTGCGTCAGCCCAGACCTCGCATCCGTAGAGGAGAATCGAGTTTGTCACCGACATCAGCAGTCGCCGTCTTCCTGCAGCTGGGCCTCCGACATTTGCCATTAGTCTGCTTAGCACAGCAACGACCTTAGCGGCTTTCTCCGAGGAACATCGAATTTGCTCCCAGTAGGAAAGCTTAGTATCCAGGTGCACCCCTAGATACTTCACCGCTGGCTTTGATATTATCGCCTTTTCCCCCACCACGAACTGTGTGATTGTGGGTATACGTCGACGAGTGAGCAGCACAATCTCTGTCTTCTCCGTCGCAAGGCTTAGATCGTGTTCGTCTATCCAGCTGCGGACCCTGCGCATGACCTGGTTCAGCATGCGCTGCGCCTCCTCTGCGTCTCTCGCGGTGATCACGGCAGCCACGTCATCAGCATATGCTACCAGAAAGGTATCATCTGGCATCTCCATCCGGAGGATTCCATCATAGAAGGCATTCCACAGGTCGGGGCCCAAGATAGAGCCTTGAGCTACGCCTCCTGTTATCTCTCTGCTGCGTGGCCCATCTGCTGTGTCGTACCGGAGCTCCCTGTCCCTCAAGTAACTTCGTATTATCCGAAGCAGGTAGTCCGGCGCTTGAAAGACGTCCTCCAGAGCAGCTAGCAAGTCTGTCCACCTGGCCGAATTAAAGGCGTTGCATACGTCCAGTGTAGCGAGTAGCACCATCCTTCTGGAGAAGTGATTACCCCGCTGGGCCACCTGGACGGCATCCAAGATCTCCTGTATGGCTCCAATGGTGGATCTGGCCGTTCTGAACCCGTACTGCCTCGCTGACAGATCTCCTGCATCCCGAATTGCCGCTACTAGGCGAGGCCTGAGTAGACGTTCCAGTAGTTTCCCCGCCGCGTCCAGCATACAAAGAGGTCTGTATGCCGACGGGGAATTCGGGTCGCCCTTCCCTTTGCCGACTAAGACTAGTCTCTGGATCTTCCACCTCTTCGGGAAGACTCCGTCTTTGAGGCAACGGTTATACATATTGAGTAGCACCTGGGGGCACGATCTAGCGACCACCCTCAAAGGAAGAGTTTAGCAGGAAGATAAACGATAATATGGTGTCGATAAACAAGAAATTAGAAGAAAAGACAACTAGGATCGAACGACGAATCACAGAAGCGGACGAAAGATGGAGTCAGATGGAGCGAGAAGTACAAGATTTTAAGGCCGAAGTAAGCACTAAGATAAAAAAAATAAAAGAGACCAATAAGAAGGTGAAGGATAGTTATAAAAATTTATGTCAGAAAATAGAATATACGAATAAAGAATTACCACATGATAGCAAACCAGGAACAGAAGATGTACCAAACGATAAAACGAAGGAACAAGTAGTGGTAGCACCTGAAATTAAAACTAACGGAAACAAGGAAAGTATTAAACATGGAAGGGAAATCGAAGAAAATGAGAAGAATGTATCCAAGGAATTTAATAAAAACAAAGGAAGAAGTGGAGATGATAACCATGGGTTAATTGATGTCAATAATATCCCAATCACCAACAAAAAAAGAAATTATGAATGCCAGAAATTACGGAAGTAGATTAAAGGTAATCTCAGAAATGATTTACCAACAAACAGTAATTTACCAATGGGAAAGGACCAGGGGTAAATGGCATACAACAGAGGTGGAAATATATAGTAGATTATCAATGATATCATTAGTCATTGAGGGACCAGTGACATATTGGTGTAAGAAACAATATGATAGAGGGAGTCGAATAAGCTTTGCAGCCAATGAAGGAATAACAGCAAGAAAAATTGAAACAAGCGACAGAATAACCGCAGGGAAAATGAAGTACCAGGCGGAAACCAGAGATGTCACAAGTACTGGGATAATTATGAAGACAATGGTCGTCCGGACAATAAGGGCAACTGAGATGATGGACCACGGTTAAATCAAATACCACACACCATCAAGAAAAGGGACGGGTGTCATGATAACCGACTACGGCGAAAAACCATTTTGAAGGAGACGAGAAATAAATACCATCGAAAAGAAATGATATGAATAATGAACAAAAGAAACAAAACTGGGTTTTATGAAGGAAGATTATTTAAGAAACTGAACCTTACAAATGAAATTATGAGCAACTGAGCGACATAAAGAAAATCATCCATACTGGGTATAGGAGAAATTATAATAATAAGAACGTTAATTTTAAGAATAATAATAATACATACGAACTGAAAGAAATAGTTTCCGGAAGAGTCAAAGGATTGTACAACCAATCCTCCATAAAAAAGTATTACGAAGAATGAATTTTGTAAAAATATCTAAATTCTAAAATATTAGTAAGGTCAACTTACACAAACAATTTAGAAAGAAAACATTTGGAAATAAATGAATAAAAAGAATATGAATTTTTATGAATCCTCAAAATTCTAAAATATAAATAAGATCAACTTACTACAAATGATTTATGAAAAATTTTATGGAAATAAATAAAAAAGAAGAATTTTGTAAAACCCACAAAATTTAAAAATATAAGTAAGAACACTTACGCCAATGATTTAGAAAAAAAATGTTGAGACTAAAGATAAAGAAGAGAATTTTGAATAAGATAGAAACAAGAATATGAATTTTGTATAAAACTAACAAAATTCTAAAGATAAGTAAGATCCACTTATAAATAAATTTAGAAGAAAATAAGGTGATAAATTAAGAAAAAGAATTTAAAATAATCCAGAATAAATGTGAATATCTAACATTTGAAGGAGTAGAGAAGAAAAATAAAAAAGAGTGTGATATACAAGAGAAGGCAATAATTTGGAAACAAACAGAAGAATTCATTATTATAATAAAATAATAAAAATATAAAAAAGAAAAACAATAATATAATAAGAACAACCTATGACTAACTATTTATGAAACTATTATGGAAGCAGATAATCAAGAAAGATGATTATAATATTACTCAGTTCTGAAAAAACAAAGAAGGACGACTCATGCCAATCATATGAAGAAAATGATTTTGACAAGAAAATAATAAAACACTTATGAAACGCACAGAGAAACAAGTACCACATGAAATACAATATTAATAAATTAATTTTAATGAATGCAAAAGCGGATTAATAACTTTCTGAGAGAAAAGAAAGAAAAATATAGTTAAATAATATGATCATAATAACAACTTGAATATCAATTATAAAGAAACCAATTGAAAAAACTAACTGATATAAAATAAGACCATTCAAATAATTAATAAGAACCAAAGAGAAAATAATATATATAAAAAAGTATGCTATCAATGTAAATAACCAGAAGAAGATATAATGAGAATTCAGATGAAGAAGGAAAAGTTACACCATAACTTGTAACAAAAATATTAACAAAATTTCCAACCATAATAAAAATAAATATATCAGACGAGCTAAAAAGTTAGAAGAATATATATAATGAGAATAATAAAAATTAAGAAGAATAATTGAGGTAGAAAATGTGAGATAATCTAAGAAACAACGAAGTGAAGAATCCAAAGATATTTTCATTAGTCGAAAATGAGACTATACTATATGTAATTTTTATTCGATGACGGTCTGTAGGTAATTCCAGCAGCATTATGTTTTTGAGCAGAGATGATTTGCCTCTGAACTCAATTTGAAGTGATGTATGGCCAGCAGAGTATGTTGCCCACAGTGCCTCTCTGAACTGCCCCAGCTCACATGTTAGGGAACGTTAGGGAATTAATATCCCAGGGATAAAACACGAAGTTTATAAGAAAAGAAAGTATATAATAATAATAATATCTCTCAGAAAACACTAACTATCCAAGAAGAATCAAAGTCAGATAAGTGACTATAAAGTTTATTAAGCTCAAATATGAAAAAGTCGATATAGAAATGGAGAGGAAAATGAAGAATAAAAAATAATAAAGTTATCATAAGCAATTATTTCATCCATAATCTAGTCTGAAATAATCACTTCTGGAGGAGAGCAATCTGTAGCATGACAGATAATGCCAATAATTCTGAATGGTAAAATGATCATGAAAATAAAATAAAAACATTGTTAAATCCGAGAAAGCAAAATAAAGTATTAATAAAGAACCACCGTGAAGTACAATCATCGATTAAAATAAAAGTTCATGTAAAACCAATGTTACAATGAGGGATGAATCATCAAAACAAATTTAAAAACTAAATATGAATAAAGGTAATACCCAGGTAGGATAGAAGTAGGTAAGGAAGAAACCCATAAAATGACTAAATCCACAAGTAAAGAAAATATGTTGTAAGAAACAAGAAGAGTAGGCGAGGAAGAAACCCAAAACCTGATGACATCCACAAGGAGATGAAGGAAATACATTTATAAGAAAGAAGAGGAAGAGGAGGAATCAGTGAAGAAACAAGAAGAAGGAGTGCTCTTATAAAAAAAACCCAAACCCCAAAAGAAACTGATAAATATAATAATAATAAATGAAAGTATAACAAAATATCAAATGTAGAAACCACATGTAAAATAAATGTAAGCCAAAAAGTGTATAAAGTAGAATTGAAAGTGAACAAATGTGAAATAATTATATAATACCGAAACACAAACCTTCATTATATTCTATAAATAGATTTGTTGATTTTAATAAAACTATATAACTATTTAGAAATAAAATCAAGGAATAAAAAGAGAATCAGTGCAAGTTTTTGTGTTATAAAAAATAAACCTTATGTTTCAATATTGAAGTTCACAAACTAAGTAAATGGTGAAATATTACAACTTTGAAGTGCTTTAATTTGTGTCCATGAATAATGTAAAATAAAGTATTATCATGACCGATAATACATGTGTTTTTAAATAACTGCCACTGTTTTTATATAACATTCATTAGAATGACCAAAATAAAACAAGAGGAGGGCATACATAATAAAAGTGAAGTGACAAAGAGTCATTACCCCATAAATAAAAACAGATAAAAACTGAAAGTAGAACCTAATAAGAAATAGAGTATAAGATTATAATAATTACGTTTTGTTTATATAGAATAAGGTATTAGAAATAATCAAGTTTAAAAATGTCAGAATCAACTAACATTCTTTAATTATGAAATATTTATTATGTATTATTGTTAATAATTAAGTATAAGATGTCAGAGTTGAACAACATCCTTCATTTATAATATATCTATTATGTATTACTGTTAATCATTAAGTATAAAATGTCTGATTTGGAAAGACAAATGTTAATTTGAATTATGTGTTATGTATTAATAGTATAAACCATATACTAATAAAATTGTTATTTTGTTAAAAGAAGAAAATGTTAATTTATGTCACAGTAGCAAAGAAAGTCAGAGAGGGTATAAACCAACATGTATTATTTAAAAAACTATGTATGTAAAAACTGTTAGAAATCTAGGCCAAATGTTAAAAACTAAACAGCATCAAATTTGATGAAATAAGTACAGAAAATACAATTAAACTGAAAGAATTTATATATGGTAAATCAGTAATAAAGTCATGTAATTGGAAATATAGTTAAGAAAGATTTTGTAAAATTATAGCCAGAATTATTGTTATAAATGGAAATGTGAAAACTGAAAATTTAGAGAGGGGAGTCATATATTACTGTATAATATTTTAAAACATAACCAATTAATCTAATTGCAAGAAATTAAGGGAAGATAAACCTTTTATTACAATCTGAGATTTAATACAATCATTAATATAACTTGTAGAATGGCAGCATTTTGGAAAAGAACAGGAAGTGATTTCTAAAACTTATAATTTTCAAAATGGGGTAAAAATACCATTTTAGATCAAAAACTTAATAAAACTACATTATTTGGTATCAAATTAAGCAGAATGAACTGAAGAAGAAGATTATGTATTTAATAGTTAATAAATTTGAATAATAGCAAAAATATAATCAGTTATATATTGTAACTTTCTCACATGCACAGGATGCAAATAATTTTGAAACAATGTATTGAATAATATTAATTTGGCTAAGATTTTAGCCGAAGACGAAGGAAGTAAATTAATTGATTATTAGACGTTGAATAGTACAGTCGATGCGAGCTCTTAGTAAATCTTAACCTAACTGCTATTACATTAATGGCGACTGTTTTATAAGCCTAAAGTGAGAAATGAAAGTTTCGGTAAAAACATATTTTAAACGGAAAATCAGTGAAACAAACACCTACGAACATTAAATTAATACCATACAGAACAGAACACCAGTGAATATAACATTTAAACGATTAAAACAGTAATTACACATCACCATACAAAAGTGCAAATATCAGCCTAACAGACTGTGCCGTTCTAATATAGAGCGGCAGATCTTCAGTAATTAAAAGTCAAGAAAACGTTATAGGCAGTACAGAATTTAATGCGGTAATTAGTGCTGCACCCTACCCGAGAAGATATGCCCGACCGATTTCTAGTTAGACTGCGTTGATCGGTGTCGGCACCTGCCGATAACTGGCGGTATGAAAACACCAGGTGCTGCTTTCTCGCGAGAAGTACCTTACGAAAACGGGGACGTAGCTGGTACTGCTGATTAGCGGCGTCTCACAATATACTTCGTGGCTGACGGTCGCCATTTTTTCTCCGGTAGAGAAATGAAGATTTTAACAACTACGAGCCTTCAGACTATGTATAGATAAATCTATAAACGACTGCGGTGAGTCTCATTTACTTTCATATTAATTAACTATAAGATTTCACGGGAGAAAACTGTTTTTTTAATAAGCCTTAGTAACTTTTGAAAAGGGCGTGGCTCTTGTGCAATATACTTTTGAAGGTAAAAGTTTTTAAAACTTTATAAAACTATATTCATTCACGTGTCAGAATTTTGGCACTAAAAGGTAAAGTAAATTTAAATACAGATATTTAAGTTTAGAATTTATCTAACATCGATGTAACGAGATTCATGTTATGCTAAAATAGGTTATTCCAATGCTTAGTTGGTTTAAATACCATACCAGTTTTACTACAATTAACAGTAAAACTTTATTAATATCTGGTAACTTACTCAGGCACATTTTGAAAGTAAATAATGTCCAATTCATATTATTTTCTGTAATAAAAAACTATGTATTCGAAACAAAGTCTTAACCACGTGGTATCTACATATTCACACTAAGTATAAAGTTTATGAGATGGTACAAAGCCATAATTAATTGTCAAATTGCAAACAAGGTAACTCACATTAGGTGAAGTTAATATTATGAAGAATTACTGTTATAAAGATTTTCAAATAAGGCATGTTGGCCATATAAATTTTATCAAGTTTAATTAAGTAGCTCAATAGCGGTGTTGACTTTATATATGTATTTTGGAGGGTGTGCAAACTTTAGTGGGGCATTGTGTTATGTACTCTGACTAAAAATATAATGGTGTAATCAGGGTTCACCGATATAGACGAGAAAAAAGACCTACTACATGGCTGAACGATGAACATCTTAAGCTCTACTCGCTACCGGAGGGAATTGGACCACCACACCAACACCTAAAAATGTCGGCCACAAGATTGTCACAATAAAAACCCTTCATGGATGAAATCAGGTGATACAAAACCAATGATTAATTACACATAGAGTCAGCACTCAATCATACCCAGTGACCAGTTATATATATCTATCAACTACAACATTTCAAGTTTTAAACATTTATTTAGATCCCCAATTGATGGGACAGTTTAGTGTGTGGACTGGGTGCTAAATTAATTGTAAATTTCAGTGTATTTCTGGTAAAATTGTCAGCTCAGAGACTGGCATGATTACAAATGCAACATTCAACATAGATTTCCACTTATTTCATTATAGGGGTTTCTTTACAGATTTTAAGTCATTCTTGCTACTAGTAATTATCGTGTTCAATTCAGTAGTATATATATATTTTCTTAATTTAAAATCAGTTTAATTCTTTTGTATAAAAAATTACTGGGGAGGTAGGTGCATTTTCAACAAGTTTCAACCAGAAGGAATGCAT
Organism: Magicicada septendecula; assembly: GCA_034769895.1. Taxonomy (NCBI): domain Eukaryota; kingdom Metazoa; phylum Arthropoda; class Insecta; order Hemiptera; family Cicadidae; genus Magicicada; species Magicicada septendecula. The sequence goes on along the minus strand of CM068370.1, from coordinate 123,404,292 downwards.
GTCGAAACACCTTTCAACTTGTTTGTTGAGACAAGTTGAAAGCTGAATCATCAAGCTATTAACATGTCCGTCTCTGAGCCAAGTGTATTTTTTTCATAGGGTTATAATATTATGCAATATTTCTAATTTTATTATTTGGCAATGTTTCGATATATATAAATTCTTTAAATTAATTATGATAACTGGGGGGCGTTCATTATTTTAAATATTTTAAATTTCTCACTGTAATTAGGCACTTAGCCACTTAGGCACTTAGTTTTGAATTTTATTATGTCCTGGGGACTACTGTATGCTTAGGCATTCTCTTATACACCTGATGTGTAATCAACCCACACCATGAGGGTAATCTAAAAATAAATTTGTAATCCTAACAGGGATAATCATAAAAGAAAGAAAAGTAAGAATTTATATACACCATGGGGGTAATATAAAAAGGGCGTGGCAAGAGAGACCTTTATGTATATTTTATTGTGTACATTGTATAATGTATTTGTATCGTGGAACATGTTATGTATGTATATTTGTGTGTACATTTTGGGGGTTATAAGTATTATGCATTTAGTGTATTTTGGTGGGGACTTTTGATATAGGGTTTTATTTGCTCGATGTCTTTTTATAAAAGAATGTTAATACATGGAGTCATGTAGGTATATCCTTTTCATTTTTTATAACAGGTATTCTATCTCAATTAATCATTGCTGATCATTTCTTTAAGGAAATAATTTATTTTATTTAACCTTATAAACTATAACAAGTATATGAATTGTCACCCTTTAAAATTTATTTAATTTGTTTGAGTAATTATTATTGTAATTAATATTAGCAAGGAATCAATACCATTTATCTTCATTAAGTTATATGAAGCATTCTAAAAGGAACATATAAAATAAATTTTATATTTTATTAATATTTTAATGGAAGCTTTATTTCAAGGTTAGTTATGGTTTTAAATTTCAATTCATTGGTAGAGTGACATAGCAAATTATTTTCTTGGTTTCAATAAATATTTTCAGGTGGCCTTGTTGAGAAAGTATACTTTATTTAATTAACTATTTAAGGGGAATTATAGATTACTGTTGGGTTTATTTATTTTATTATTAATTGTTTAATGAGATAGAATAATAAAAAGGATTTGTTAATTGTTTAATTCTTGAGTTTTCATTGCAAGTCCCGTCTCACTGGATCCAGCACATTTTTGGCTTCTCTAGGCCTTAGCCTAGTTATAATTAACTTGTGGCCCCTCTTTACAAAAAAAAAAATTCAAAAAATTTTCTCAAAAAAAAAATAATCTTTTTTTATAACTGCTAAAGTTAAAGTGGGGTTTCATTTGGTAGCAGAGCGTGGTTGCGATTAGGGTCAACCGTGGGTCCTGTGGGTGTGACGGGGCTTGCAAACTTAGGAAACATTTTGGAACTCCCACAATGTTAAGTTCTAATAGAACTTAGAAAAAATTTTCAAGAAGCCCTATATCTAAGGTTGAAAATATTTTTGTTAGCTTTAAGGTTTTCAGATAAATGTATATGTACTTGCCCGCCTTGAATAGTGAATAGTGCCACGTGGTGAGAAATTTTAGAAGGGGAAATCCCTGGGGAAACGGGACTTATCGCAGTTCGGTGCTTGGTTGGTTGGAGTATTACCTTGCCCATATTTGGGGAGGTGTTGTTTTTTGTAATTGTGCGGTATGGCCCGATCGGCAGTCGGTTTTTTCCGATAAATGGTAGCCGAAGTAACATGAGAAATTGTTAAAATAAATTTTCGTTGGTCGGTGTTTTTTTTCGTGTTGTGTGTGTTGTGTGTGTGTCGCGTTCCTTTTGTCTGGTGTAATAGAGTGAGAGCAGTTCAGGTAGTGGGCTAGTTTCTCGCATCGGTAGGTGGACCCGCAGTCTACTTAATGGAAGATATAGTACTTGAGTTTTTCAGATTCTGGTATTAGTTAGCATTTGTTTTTAAAGTTGTGTGTTTGAGTGTGCCGACCGCGAAGTGAGGATGAGTACACTTAATCCTGAGTTGTTTTTGCGGGAGGAACTTGAGTTCGAGCTCCGGGCCCGGGGCAAAGAACCTCGTGGCAATGTACCAATTTTACGGCGGCAGCTCCGAGAAGCGCTGGCCGCGGGTGATGCGCTCTCTAGGGTCACTATTACTGACCCCGAGAGTGAGTGGGAGTGTTGTACGGAGAAGTGGGATGAGCTGCGGGAGTTAGCTCAATCCGTCGAAAGTTTGGAGGAGGGACCGGGATGCTCTCTCGGTGTCCGGCGGATCCGGCAACGTATGCAGCACGTAATTCTTCGGCTGCAAAATTTACAAGCCCAAGGCGGTGAACTTGTGCCGCCATATAATATACCTGAGAGGATTCAATAGATTACCTCGACCCTCCAGGGGTCACAACCTGTAAGAGCATCCACTCCGGTTCCGGTTGCTGAGGAGTCCGTGGTCTCAGCCGTGAATACTTCTTCGTACAGAGACGTAGATCCTGTGCAAACTGGTTTGGGGGCGGCGACGTACAATAAACTGCCCAACCCACTTGCCCACATTATACAACAACTTCCAGTCGTGGATGGACTGGAGGCGGACAAACTCATACCTTTTTTTAAAACCGTCTTCGAGTTGAAGGACTACCCGGGCATGTTGGAGAGAACGGTGCTCGAGCTCATCTTCCCCTATTGTCGCGGTACCATGGCTGACAGGGTGGCGGAGGTGATGCGACGCAAAGAAGGTGTGGACGAGTTCCACCGGGTGGTGCTGAGGGCGTTCATCCCTAGTAGACTGATGGAGCAATTGCGCCATCGTCACTTTTATAGAGTCCAGGTGCGGGGCGAAACATTGGCCCAGTACGTGCAGCGAATACGCGAAGTAGCTCGTATACTGGGAATGGGCATGTCGGAGGAAGAGGTGGTCCAACACATTCTCGACGGCGTCTCTGCCGACGACCGTCTGCGACTAGTTTTTGCCCAGCGGCCGCAGTGGTTTGCTGACCTGGACCGGCTCTGCGTTATGACGGAGGCCATGCAGATGACCGACCATGCGAGAGGAGATAGTAGAGGAGCCGAACCAAGACCACAGAGATCGGAAGGGTCCAGAGTGCCTATCTTCCCCCGACAGGCCCAGCCAGCTCGAAATCGCGAGCAATCGAAAGCCGTGATTTGCTATAATTGTAACCGCCCGGGACACGTGGCGAGAAATTGCACGCGAGGGCGCGCGCGACCAGCACCACCTATGTCTAGACCAGCACCAAAAAACTAGGTAGATACAGCACAGGGGAAGATATTTCGGAGGATGTCTTCCCCCCGCTCTAATTCTGTTCAACTTCCGACGACCTCCAGGCAGTTGTTAAAATCCAAATCTTCTAACATCAAGGTCCAGTCCGCTACCTCGCAACAACTTTCTGTATGCCCCTTTCTGTCGCTCGAGGTAAAGGGGGGTCAGCTCAGAGCCTTAGTTGACTCCGGTTCAGCCCGATCCATCATCTCATCTCGGGTATATGAGGACCTTGAAAAGCTGGGCTTGATTAAGGAGTCGGACTTGTCATCTGCAATATGCTGGACTGCATCCCGGGAAATCTTGCCTATCTCCCGGGTTACTACCTTTAAAATCAAAATCGATGGGTTTTCTTGGGTGTGGCCTTTTCTGGTTTCTCCTGCTCTGGGAGTGGATTGCATCATTGGTGCCGATTTCATCGCAAAAAGTGGTCTCGTGCTGGACATCCAAGCGCACCAATGTTTTTTTAAATTCAATCGGGAAGTTTTAATTCCGTTCCTTGGGTACCAGGGCGCCAAGCCGGGTATCCAAGCAGTAGCTTGTCCCGATTCTGCACGAGATCATCTCACTCCATCCCAGCAGATGGCCTAAGATCATTTGTGTGAGGAATTTCCCGAGGTGTTAACTCCTACCTTGGGACTCGCACACCTGCTGGAATACAAAATTCGACTTACTGATTCGAAAATAGTAAGGTCACACCCTTACAAGTTTGCTCCTCCAAAGATGACCATTCTGCGAGAGAAGGTTCAAGAATTGTTGCAACAAGGGGTAATTGAACCTTCTCATTCCAGCTATGCCAGTCCAGCATTTTTAGTGCCAAAGCCTGGGGGCAAACAAAGAATGTTGATTGATTACCGGAAGTTGAACGCCAATATAGAGGTGGATTCTGTTCCCCTCCCAGATTTACATTCGGCCTTTGATTGGTTCAGTGGGGCCAGATTTTATACTATTATCGATCTGAACGCGGCCTATCATCAGATACCTCTTGCCAAAGAAAGTAGACCATATACGGCTTTTTGTGTACCCTGGAATTTGTACCAGTACACAAGGGTTCCCATGGGTTTGGCTGTGGGGGCCCAGACACTTACTCGCCTTCTCGATACGGTTTTTCACGATGTGAAATTCCATTTCGTATTTAATTATCTTGACGATCTTTTAGTATACAGCGAGACTTTCGAAGATCATCTGGGGCATTTAAGAGAGGTGTTGGGTCGCTTAAGAGAGGCTGGCCTCACTGTCAATCCCGAAAAGGTTCGTTTCGCCCAAGAGAGTATTTCTTTCTTGGGCCATCTAGTTTCACACAAGGGCGTGACGGTAGACCCAGAGAGGACACAGGGCATCCGTGACTTTCCTCCCCCGAGGGATGCGAAGGGCATAGCGAGATTCGTCGGTATGGTAAATTTTTACCGGCGTTTCATACCGAACATCGCTGAAATTGCCGCTCCCTTGAATGAACTGAGGAAGAAGGGCGCAAAGTTTACATGGGGGGAAAACCAACAGAAGGCTTTCGCTACATTAAAGGAAGCCATCATTTCCCCACCAGTGTTGCGGATGCCCGACTTTTCGAAGCCGTTCATACTGCAGACGGACGCGAGTTCGGTTGCGCTCGGGGCGGTTCTCTCCCAAGTTATAGACGACGCTAGGCAGCCTGTGGCTTTTATCTCCCGGACGTTGACCCAGCAAGAACGTAAATCATCCGTTTATGAGCTAGAGTGTTTAGCTGTTGTGTACGCTCTAGACAAGTTCAGGCGTTTCCTGGAACATGCTGAGTTCCTGCTCGAGACCGACAATCAGGCTCTCTCATGGCTTCTGGCTCATCCCCGGCAACTGGGTAAAATTGGTAGATGGGTGGTGAAAATCTCATCATTTAAGTTCACCGTGCAACACATCAGGGGATCTCAGAATGTGGTTGCAGATGCCTTGTCCCGCATGTTTTCCCAACCCAGTGATGCCCAAGCTGAGCAACCCTGTTCCGTTCTTCTAGATTTTCCATTAGCCTTCACTGATGTGTTACCCCATCAGTTAAACGACGAAGTGCTGGGTCCAGTCATCCAAAATATCAAGGAGGGTAACGTACAGGCCCCTTATTTCTTGTCCAAGGGAGTCCTCTGTTGTCGAGAGAGTAAAGGACGAGCTCCTAAAATCGTGCTGCCTAGCAAATTAGTGCCCATGGTCTTCAGCTATTACCATGATTCCCCAGTCGGAGGCCACAAGAGAATTTCGAAGACCATTTCCAGTATTAGGAAACATTTTATCTGGAAGGGCATGGATAGAGACATCGCGACAAGGGTTAAGAGCTGTCATCTTTGTGGCTTGAGCAAGCCTGCCCAGAACACCAAACTAGGGTTGTTATCATCTGAGGTGGCGAGCAGACCAATGGAAAAGTTGTTTATTGACTACGTGGGGCCGTTCCCCCGTAGCAAGTCAGGTAATGCTTACCTGCTTGTTTGTGTAGATGCTTTTTCAAAGTTTGCCTGGCTACTGCCCTTACGGCAGGCAACCGCTCGTTTGACCATCAACGCTCTACAGAACCATGTATTTCAGCATTTCGGTCTTCCGACCATCATTGTTTCAGACAATGGCCCGCAATTTATTTCGAGTGAATTTAGGCGTATGTGTTTCGCCAGTGGCATCAAACACGTAACCACTTCCCCTTATTACCCACAACCGCCCCATGCGGAGAGATTTAATCGGAATCTCCGGTCCGCCTTGATTGCTTATCATGCTGAGCAACAAACCACCTGGGATCAGAATTTGAAGTGGTTACAATTAGATTTCAACACGGCCAGACACGATAGTCATCAGGCCGTGCCCTTTGAAATTCTGTTTGGATTCTCGCCCGCACTCCCGTTGACCAACCTGTGGGATATCGAAGATCTTCTGCCGCGGGAGCCCAATAATAAAACTGCGGAGAGATGGAAAGTGGCTCGGAAGAATTTGCTGCGAGCGCACGAGCGGGTCCGTCGGCGTTATAATCAGGGGCGTATTCCAAACCCCTTCCGGATTGGTGACTGGGTCTATTGCCAAAGCCACCCACTCAGCTCAGCCGCTGACAAACGTGCTGCGAAGCTATGCTACCGTTGGTCGGGGCCATACCGTATCCTAGGATTCACGTCACCGGTGACGGCCCGGCTGGGCGTACCGGGAGACAAACAAAAATGGTGATAAGCCACATTTCCAAACTGAAACGTTGTCGAGGGCTATCGAAAACGTTCGAAGGGGGTTAGTCCCCGTAAAGATAGGGCGGATGTCCTTGTTTAAGGTGGAAGTCGTGTTCGGGCATAGGGGGTGAGCCTCAGGAGGTCGGAAGATCTACGCTTGCAAGTATCTTTCTTTAGTCTTTTCTCCTTCTTCTCTTGTGCTGTGTGCGGACCCTGATCAGGTCAGCAGGCAGCACCCGCACACTTACATAATACATATCTTTTTTCGTCTCTTTCGTTTTCCTTCTGGGAATCTGTTCTCCTGAGAGCAAGCTCTGCTGAGCCAACCTAATCACGACGTCCACCGGTTTGTTTTGGGGAGAGGTACACTGCAGGGTACTCTCCTGGCCTTTAACGTTGGGGCAACTATGTTGCCCTTTTGGGGTGAGGGTGTGCCGTTCTAATATAGAGCGGCAGATCTTCAGTAATTAAAAGTCAAGAAAACGTTATAGGCAGTACAGAATTTAATGCGGTAATTAGTGCTGCACCCTACCCGAGAAGATATGCCCGACCGATTTCTAGTTAGACTGCGTTGATCGGTGTTGGCACCTGCCGATAACTGGCGGTATGAAAACACCAGGTGCTGCTTTCTGGCGAGAAGTACCTTACGAAAACGGGGACGTAGCTGGTACTGCTGATTAGCGGCGTCTCACAATATACTTCGTGGCTGACGGTCGCCATTTTTTCTCCGGTAGAGAAATGAAGATTTTAACAACTACGAGCCTTCAGACTATGTATAGATAAATCTATAAACGACTGCGGTGAGTCTCATTTACTTTCATATTAATTAACTATAAGATTTTACGGGAGAAAACTGTTTTTTTAATAAGCCTTAGTAACTTTTGAAAAGGGCGTGGCTCTTGTGCAATATACTTTTGAAGGTAAAAGTTTTTAAAACTTTATAAAACTATATTCATTCACGTGTCAGAATTTTGGCACTAAAAGGTAAAGTAAATTTAAATACAGATATTTAAGTTTAGAATTTATCTAACATCGATGTAACGAGATTCATGTTATGCTAAAATAGGTTATTCCAATCCTTAGTTGGTTTAAATACCATACCAGTTTTACTACAATTAACAGTAAAACTTTATTAATATCTGGTAACTTACTCAGGCACGTTTTGAAAGTAAATAATGTCCAATTCATATTATTTTCTGTAATAAAAAACTATGTATTCGAAACAAAGTCTTAACCACGTGGTATCTACATATTCACACTAAGTATAAAGTTTATGAGATGGTACAAAGCCATAATTAATTGTCAAATTGCAAACAAGGTAACTCACATTAGGTGAAGTTAATATTATGAAGAATTACTGTTATAAAGATTTTCAAATAAGGCATGTTGGCCATATAAATTTTATCAAGTTTAATTAAGTAGCTCAATAGCGGTGTTGACTTTATATATGTATTTTGGAGGGTGTGCAAACTTTAGTGGGGCATTGTGTTATGTACTCTGACTAAAAATATAATGGTGTAATCAGGGTTCACCGATATAGACGAGAAAAAAGACCTACTACATGGCTGAACGATGAACATCTTAAGCTCTACTCGCTACCGGAGGGAATTGGACCACCACACCAACACCTAAAAATGTCGGCCACAAGATTGTCACAATAAAAACCCTTCATGGATGAAATCAGGTGATACAAAACCAATGATTAATTACACATAGAGTCAGCACTCAATCATACCCAGTGACCAGTTATATATATCTATCAACTACAACATTTCAAGTTTTAAACATTTATTTAGATCCCCAATTGATGGGACAGTTTAGTGTGTGGACTGGGTGCTAAATTAATTGTAAATTTCAGTGTATTTCTGGTAAAATTGTCAGCTCAGAGACTGGCATGATTACAAATGCAACATTCAACATAGATTTCCACTTATTTCATTATAGGGGTTTCTTTACAGATTTTAAGTCATTCTTGCTACTAGTAATTATGTGTTCAATTCAGTAGTATATATATATATATTTTCTTAATTTAAAATCAGTTTAATTCTTTTGTATAAAAAATTACTGGGGAGGTAGGTGCATTTTCAACAAGTTTCAACCAGAAGGAATGCATGTCGAAACACCTTTCAACTTGTTTGTTGAGACAAGTTGAAAGCTGAATCATCAAGCTATTAACATGTCCGTCTCTGAGCCAAGTGTATTTTTTTCATAGGGTTATAATATTATGCAATATTTCTAATTTTATTATTTGGCAATGTTTCGATATATATAAATTCTTTAAATTAATTATGATAACTGGGGGGCGTTCATTATTTTAAATATTTTAAATTTCTCACTGTAATTAGGCACTTAGCCACTTAGGCACTTAGTTTTGAATTTTATTATGTCCTGGGGACTACTGTATGCTTAGGCATTCTCTTATACACCTGATGTGTAATCAACCCACACCATGAGGGTAATCTAAAAATAAATTTGTAATCCTAACAGGGATAATTATAAAAGAAAGAAAAGTAAGAATTTATATACACCATGGGGGTAATATAAAAAGGGCGTGGCAAGAGAGACCTTTATGTATATTTTATTGTGTACATTGTATAATGTATTTGTATCGTGGAACATGTTATGTATGTATATTTGTGTGTACATTTTGGGGGTTATAAGTATTATGCATTTAGTGTATTTTGGTGGGGACTTTTGATATAGGGTTTTATTTGCTCGATGTCTTTTTATAAAAGAAAGTTAATACATGGAGTCATGTAGGTATGTCCTTTTCATTTTTTATAACAGGTATTCTATCTCAATTAATCATTGCTGATCATTTCTTTAAGGAAATAATTTATTTTATTTAACCTTATAACAAGTATATGAATTGTCACCCTTTAAAATTTATTTAATTTGTTTGAGTAATTATTATTGTAATTAAAATTAGCAAGGAATCAATACCATTTATCTTCATTAAGTTATATGAAGCATTCTAAAAGGAACATATAAAATAAATTTTATATTTTATTAATATTTTAATGGAAGCTTTATTTCAAGGTTAGTTATGGTTTTAAATTTCAATTCATTGGTAGAGTGACATAGCAAATTATTTTCTTGGTTTCAATAAATATTTTCAGGTGGCCTTGTTGAGAAAGTATACTTTATTTAATTAACTATTTAAGGGGAATTATAGATTACTGTTGGGTTTATTTATTTTATTATTAATTGTTTAATGAGATAGAATAATAAAAAGGATTTGTTAATTGTTTAATTCTTGAGTTTTCATTGCAAGTCCCGTCTCACTGGATCCAGTGCATTTTTGGCTTCTCTAGGCCTTAGCCTAGTTATAATTAACTAGTGGCCCCTCTTTACCAAAAAAAAAAAAAAAAAAAAAATTCAAAAAGTTTTCTCAAAAAAAAAATCTTTTTTTATAACTGCTAAAGTTAAAGTGGGGTTTCAAGACAAAAGTGAAATTGACTTAATACTACACAATTTTTCAAAGTAGAACACTAACACTGAACCAGAAACACTCCACCAACACGAGAAGGAAGAATTGCAGCTACAGGGACGAAAATTCATCTTTTATTAAACTCAGAAACAGCGAGGTGTGATCGTCTTTCAACTGTACACGAGGAGCGGCCATCATTGATGTCCCACAGTTCAATGCGACTCCAACTACGAAGCTGCATGGTCTGACAATTTCTTACTTAACATTATATATTAAATGTCATATATGTACTTTTAAATTTTAAGCTAATATATATTGTAATGTTATACTTTTCATACTTAACCCTTTTTCTCTGACTATACCTAAAATAACTGCTAAAAGAATCCTAACATAAATAATTGTACGAAATATTGATACCCTGAGAATCGATTTATAAATCGATAAAGAGTCAAAACAATAACTATTTGTTAATAATATTTCTTAAATACTACAAAATTGAACATTATTCATTCCTAAAAGATAATTAACATAATAAGTAATTTTAATAGAGTTAACTACCAGAATTTCACCACCTTGAAGGAAGATAACCTACAAATAAGAAAAAGTTCACATATCGATTGTCCTAGGAGACAATTCTATCAACTGGCGAGAGGATTTTAAAAATACTGAAAAGGCGTTAAAACAATTAACAAAAGATTCAGAACACCACAGAACATAATTAATTAATTAATTTTAATTAAAAAAAAATTATAAACAACAAAATTTTTTTTTATTACACAAACATTAATTAATTAATTAACAAACCTATGATACGTCGTTACAAATTGGCGCCCAACTGAGGGGCTTTAATTAGTGATTGACAGGCCACTACAATTTGCCCAATCCCTAATTGGAGCTTGGCAGCAGCTATAAAGTCAGAAAAAAAAGGGAAAATGCAACAACGAGCAACCTCGAAGAAACAGGCGGCGGAGGCCAAAAAGGAAATTGAAATCAATATGGAAGATAAAGAGGTGACGCCGGTAGAAGACGTAGAAAGTTTATTACCCCCAGCGGAACCGAAACAACCCGCACAACCAGAGATACGATCTGACATACCAACGCAGACAAGGAATGTCAATCTCCAAGAGGAACAATCTGAGAAATCCAAAACAACAGAAGGTCCAATTCTAGATAAGATGATGGAAATGTTCCTACAATTGAGTAAGCAAATGGAGGAAAACAGCAAGAAGATGGAGAAGAAAATGGATTCCACAAAGGAAGAAATTAAATCCGCAAATAAAAACATAGAATCCAACAAGGAAGAATTGAGTAAAGAAAGGAAGGAAGACAACCAATCCTTAAATAAAAAGTTGGAAGATTTGAAGGAGGACAACCAGTCTTTAAAGGAAGAATTCATAATAACCAAAGAAGAGTTGGGTAATAAAATTGAAAACACCAATAAGAGAATAGAGGGAACCAGCAAGGAAATGAAAGAAGACAACCGATCTTTGAGTCAGAAAATTGATGAAACTAATCAGAAAATGGAGGAAAATAACAGGAAAATGGAAGAGAAGATGGGGGAGAAGTTGGAAGAATTGAGAGAGGATAACCAACTATTCAGAGAAGTAAGGAAAATTAATCAAGAAAACCTGGACAAATTAGACGAGAAGATAGAGTTGTTAAAGGAAGAGTTTAGCAGGAAGATAAACGATAATATGGTGTCGATAAACAAGAAATTAGAAGAAAAGACAACTAGGATCGAACGACGAATCACAGAAGCGGACGAAAGATGGAGCCAGACGGAGCGAGAAGTACAAGATTTTAAGGCCGAAGTAAGCACTAAGATTAAAAAAATAAAAGAGACCAATAAGAAGGTGAAGGATATACATATTGTGTTGTGGTCTCCAAGTTGCATATAACTAACTATATTTAATATTACCTTGTGTATCCAGGTACACTGGTGCTCCTCCTTGCAACTTCAATGTTTCTTTAAAAACTACGCGTTTCGGGACTCATGGTCCCATCATCAGGTTGGTAAAAAACAAGAATCACTCACATGGAGTACGTCAACTTAATAAGATATAAATAAAAAGTTTCACTCGCACATACCGCGTGTATACAATTACACAACTACACGATGCGCATCGTATCGGAACTTGCAAGCGACTAACCGTTACGCGTCGCACTATCTCTACCTTTATCTATGTGTTGTTCCAACACGCGTATGGCCGTGCCATACAGTCCGTTGGACTTAAAAGAAAGCTTGTCGTTCAAGAGCTGATTGACCCAAGGTAATCAGCTCTTGAACGACAAACTTTCTTTTAAGTCCAACGGACTGTATGACACGGCCATACGCGTGTTGGAACAACCCATAGATAAAGGTAGAGATAGTGCGACGCGTAACGGTTAGTCGCTTGCAAGTTCCGATACGATGCGCATCGTGTAGTTGTGTAATTGTATACACGCGGTATGTGCGAGTGAAACTTTTTATTTTTATTTATATCTTAAGTTGACGTACTCCATGTGAGTGATTCTTGTTTTTTACCAACCTGATGATGGGACCATGAGTCCCGAAACGCGTAGTTTTCAAAGAAACATTGAAGTTGCAAGGAGGAGCACCAGTGTACCTGGATACACAAGGTAATATTAAATATAGTTAGGTGAAGGATAGTTATAAAAATTTATGTCAGAAAATAGAATATACGAATAAAGAATTACCACATGATAGCAAACCAGGAACAGAAGATGTACCAAACGATAAAACGAAGGAACAAATAGTGGTAGTACCTGAAATTAAAACTAACGGAAACAAGGAAAGTATTAAACATATGGAAGGGAAATCGAAGAAAATGAGAAGAATGTATCCAAGGAATTTAATAAAAACAAAGGAAGAAGCGGAGATGATGAACCATGGGTTAATTGATGTCAATAATATCCTAATCACCAACAAAAAAGAAATTATGAATGCCAGAAATTACGGAAGTAGATTAAAGGTAATCTCAGAAATGATTTACCAACAAACAGTAATTTACCAATGGGAAAGGACCAGGGGTAAATGGCATACAACAGAGGTGGAAATATATAGTAGATTATCAATGATATCATTAGTCATTGAGGGACCAGTGACATATTGGTGTAAGAAACAATATGATAGAGGGAGTCGAATAAGCTTTGCAGCCAATGAAGGAATAACAGCAAGAAAAATTGAAACAAGCGACAGAATAACCGCAGGGAAAATGAAGTACCAGGCGGAAACCAGAGATGTCACAAGTACTGGGATAATTACGAAGACAATGGTCGTCCGGACAATAAGGGCAACTGAGATGATGGACCACGGTTAAATCAAATACCACACACCATCAAGAAAAGGGACGGGTGTCATGATAACCGACTACGGCGAAAAACCATTTTGAGGGAGACGAGAAATAAATACCATCGAAAAGAAATGATATGAATAATGAACAAAGAAACAAAACTGGGTTTTATGAAGGAAGATTATTTAAGAAACTGAACCTTACAAATGAAATTATGAGCAACTGAGCGACATACAGAAAATCATCTATACTGGGTATAGGAGAAAATATAATAATAAGAACGTTAATTTTAAGAATAATAATAATACATACGAACTGAAAGAAATAGTTTCCGGAAGAGTCAAAGGATTGTACAACCAATCCTCCATAAAAAAGTATTACGAAGAATGAATTTTGTAAAAATATCTAAATTCTAAAATATTAGTAAGGTCAACTTACACAAACAATTTAGAAAGAAAACATTTGGAAATAAATGAACAAAAAGAATATGAATTTTTATGAATCCTCAAAATTCTAAAATATAAATAAGATCAACTTACTACAAATGATTTATGAAAAATGTTATGGAAATAAATGAAAAAGAAGAATTTTGTAAAACCCACAAAATTTAAAAATATAAGTAAGAACACTTACGCCAATGATTTAGAAAAAAAATGTTGAACCTAAGATAAAGAAGAGAATTTTGAATAAGATAGAAACAAGAATATGAATTTTGTATAAAACTAACAAAATTCTAAAGATAAATAAGATCCACTTATAAATAAATTTAGAAGAAAATAAGGTGATAAATTAAGAAAAAGAATTTAAAATAATCCAGAATGTGAAATTAAAAAAATTAAAAATGTGAATATCTAACATTTGAAGGAGTAGAGAAGAAAAATAAAAAAGAGTGTGATATACAAGAGAAGGCAATAATTTGGAAACAAACAGAAGAATTCATTATTATAATAAAATAATAAAAATCTAAAAAAGAAAAACAATAATATAATAAGAACAACCTATGACTAACTATTTATGAAACTATTATGGAAGCAGATAATCAAGAAAGATGATTATAATATTACTCAGTTCTGAAAAAACAAAGAAGGACGACTCATGCCAATCATATGAAGAAAATGATTTTGACAAGAAAATAATAAAACATTTATGAAACGCACAGAGAAACATTTACCACATGACAGTGGCGGCTCGTGAGTAAACTCACCAGGGGTTCACACAGATAATATTGTACGTTATTAATCCATGTGCCTGCTAATATTTGCACTGAGAGTAGCATTTCCAATAATTTTTCAACATTAAATTAAATGACGTTACTAAGAAATTTTAAATAATTTTAGTAAGTAATATTAACAAAATGAATCTAACATTGTAGTTTACTAAGCTTCAACTGGATTATTTATTTAATTAATCTTAGAAAAATTAAATTTAGTAATAATGATAGCAATCACGTTCTGAAACAATAGTAAAATTATATACATACTACTTACAAGTATCAGTAGGTTAATCGGATCTTTAACAAAAACTAAGTGAACTTCTTGTAAACAACGTCCATCCTTCGGTCTTTCTTGGAAACAAATCTATCAATCACTATTTCATTAAACTTAGGGAGGGTCTTCACCAGTTCTTTCTCTATTGATAACATGGCTAAGGCATTAAGTCTTTCTTGAGACATCGTACTTCTCAAAAAGGTTTTTATCCTCTTCAGAGTCGAGAAGCATCGTTCGGCTTCAGCTGAAGTCATTGGGATTGTCGATATCATCCTTAAAAGCTTATATGACTCTGAAAACGAATCTTTCAGATTATTTTGTATAAGAAATTGCAGTAAGCTCACAGCACCATCTTATGTCTTCACGTCGGTAAAACACTCCAAGTTCGGTTTTTAGCTTTGCTTTGTCCAAAAAGGGGTATTTTTCTATTGTTTCATCTAATGGAGATTGAGGAAATGATTTATTGTACTCACTAAATTTTTGAGGAACAATAAGGGATACGGCTGAATGGTGCGATGTAAATGAAAACCGCTCTTTTATTTGCGTCAAAATTACATCAAATACTTCTTTAGCTGCGATCGTCCTATTAGCATGACCGCCTTCTTCATGTCTTGCTCTTTTGCGTTGTAGAGGCATCTGGTCTACAGCACTTTTCACGGAGTTCATTTTTTCTCTTTCTTTATTTATTTCCCTCATAAAGGTTTCCACGTCCTTTTTTGTTCGCACAGGATCTGTATAGGTAAGCTGAATTTGTCTGTATAAAATGTCGACGTGTGGCATTATATTATGGAAAACTGTAAGCCAAAACACAAAAGTTGGGTCTTCCAGCATTCGCCGGATTGCTCCAGCTTTGGTAATAGAAGATTCTTGTTTAGAGGTTGATTCTATTTCCTCCATACAGGTAATAAGGTCTTCCCGATGTTCGAATACTGTATTTACAATTCTGCTTTTAAAATTCCATCTAGTGCTTGAAGCTCGAGGGATTCTTTTCCCGACAATATTATCCAAAATTTCTGCTCTTTGAGGTGAATTGCTGAAAAAGTTTGTTACATCACTCAAATTCGCGAAAAATATCCGCACTTGCTGATTTTGGCTAGCAGCTCGAGTAATCACTAGATTTAATTGATGAGCATAGCAATGGATATAAAAAGCATACTCGTAATGTCGTTGAATAATTGTTTGTACACCGGTTAGGTGTCCGCTCATCACGTTTGCTCCATCATAACTCTGAGAGATTAACTCCGGCTTATCAACAACATTTTTTAGGGCGCCAAGAATGCATCCAGCGATCGAGTCTGAGTCGTGTCCGGGGGGATGTATAAACCCCCAAAATCTTTCTACTGGTTCTCCATTAGGTAATATGTAGCGAAAGACAATAGCTAATTGAAATGTCAAACTAACATCTGTGGTCTCATCAGCGATTACAGAGAAGAAATCTGCAAATTTTATTTCCTCCTTAATCTTTTCCTGGCAAACAAGAAGCATACAATCGAGCAGTTCGTTTTGAATTTCTTTTGACGTTCCTTTAAAAACGGTTGCATCACGTAAGTGTTCTCTTAGTGAGGCATCAATCTGAGCAGCAAAATCCACTAAGCCTCGAAAAATCCCAGGATTTGAAGAATCATCTCCTTCCCTGTGTCCCCGAAGTGCCAGTTCAAAAGCGCCACAAAATTTAATGCAGTCAATTATTTTTGATAATGCATAACGATTTTTCTCTACTTTTTCATTATGTTCTTTTACATTCCTCCGATAAGCGCTGTTCAACTGCTGACGTATGTCGACTTTACCAAGCAAGTTAAACTCTAGCAAAGAGTTCAAATGAGTTTGAGAACATTCATGTTTTTTAATTTTCGAGAGTAAATGACCTAAATCATTCACACCATAATCCAGTTTAAGTTTTCAGAGCTTTGTTTTGCAAATAGCAGACAAGGGAAACAATATAGTTTATTTGTAGCTTCACAACCGCAGAGCCAAGAAGTCTTTTCATATAAAGTTTCTTTAAATTCCCTTTTGAAATCTCTATCTTTACCTTTGGTCACTTGTACGATATTAAGCTTTGGGGTCGGACGACCACGTTGTTTTATTTCGAGTTTCTTTTCTAATGAAATACTTGAAAAAATTGTTTCTTTTAACACAGACACAGGGGTAGCAGCCATTGCTAATCGATCACCAACATTAACACAACACAAACACAACTGCACTGGGCGCGAGCGACACTGGGAAAGCGAGTAACTTGACGCCTACAACGGCTAGAACAGCACTGGTTCACAAACCGAATGTGCGCACATTCTTTACATGGGAGAGGTTTGCCCTCACCACCGCGCCAATGCCACATCATGTCACCGCTCTCATTTGATCCAGCAGCGCACGTACAGAGCTGTGCGCACACCTTACACTGCGTCGACTGCACGACTGTTTTACCAGAACGAGCATTTTGTTATTGCATCATAAAACTAAACCAAATTATTTCCCGTTTATTTAGTGTTTGTTAAAATTAATTAATTTATATTTATTTATGTAGGGGGTTCACGTGCTCATGTGCACCAATTAAGAAACCGCCACTGCCACATGAAATACAATATTAATAAATTAATTTTAATGAATGCAAAAGCGGATTAATAACTTTCTGAGAGAAAAGAAAGAAAAATATAGTTAAATAATATGATCATAATAACAACTTGAATATCAATTATAAAGAAACCAATTGAAAAAACTAACTGATATAAAATAAGACCATTCAAATAATTAATAAGAACCAAAGAGAAAATAATATATATAAAAAAGTATGCTATCAATGTAAATAACCAGAAGAAGATATAATGAGAATTCAGATGAAGAAGGAAAAGTTACACCATAACTTGTAACAAAAATATTAACAAAATTTCCAACCATAATAAAAATAAATATATCAGACAAGCTAAAAAGTTAGAAGAATATATATAATGAGAATAATAAAAATTAAGAAGAATAATTGAGATAGAAAATGTGAGATAATCTAAGAAACAACGAAGTGAAGAATCCAAAGATATTTTTATTAGTCGAAAATGAGACTATACTATATGTAATTTTTATTCGATGACTGTCTGTAGATAATTCCAGCAGCATTATGTTTTTGAGCAGAGATGATTTGCCTCTGAACTCAATTTGAAGTGATGTATGGCCAGCAGAGTATGTTGCCCACAGTGCCTCTCTGAACTGCCCCAGCTCACATGTTAGGGAACGTTAGGGAATTAATATCCCAGGGATAAAACACGAAGTTTATAAGAAAAGGAAGTATATAATAATAATAATATCTCTCAGAAAACACTAACTATCCAAGAAGAATCAAAGTCAGATAAGTAACTATAAAGTTTATTAAGCTCAAATATGAAAAAGTCGATATAGAAATGGAGAGGAAAATGAAGAATAAAAAATAATAAAGTTATCATAAGCAATTATTTCATCCATAATCAAGTCTGAAATAATCACTTCTGGAGGAGAGCAATCTGTAGCATGACAGATAATGCCAATAATTCTGAATGGTAAAATGATCATGAAAATAAAATAAAAACATTGTTAAATCCGAGAAAGCAAAATAAAGTATTAATAAAGAACCACCGTGAAGTACAATCACCGATTAAAATAAAAGTTCATGTAAAACCAATGTTACAATGAGGGATGAATCATCAAAACAAATTTAAAAACTAAATATGAATAAAGGTAATACCCAGGTAGGATAGGAGTAGGTAAGGAAGAAACCCAGAAAATGACTAAATCCACAACAAGTAAAGAAAATATGTTGTAAGAAACAAGAAGAGTAGGCGAGGAAGAAACCCAAAACCTGATGACATCCACAAGGAGATGAAGGAAATACATTTATAAGAAAGAAGAGGAAGAGGAGGAATCAGTGAAGAAACAAGAACAAGACAGCATCCACAAGAAGAAGGAGTGCTCTTATAAAAAAAACCCAAACCCCAAAAGAAACTGATAAATATAATAATAATAAATGAAAGTATAACAAAATATCAAATGTAGAAACCACATGTAAAATAAATGTAAGCCAAAAAGTGTATAAAGTAGAATTGAAAGTGAACAAATGTGAAATAATTATATAATACCAAAAAACAAACCTTCATTATATTCTATAAATAGATTTGTTGATTTTAATAAAACTATATAACTATTTAGAAATAAAATCAAGGAATAAAAAGAGAATCAGTGCAAGTTTTTGTGTTATAAAAAATAAACCTTATGTTTCAATATTGAAGTTCACAAACTAAGTAAATGGTGAAATATTACAACTTTGAAGTGCTTTAATTTGTGTCCATGAATAATGTAAAATAAAGTATTATCATGACCGATAATACATGTGTTTTTAAATAACTGCCACTGTTTTTATATAACATTCATTAGAATGACCAAAATAAAACAAGAGCAGGGCATACATAATAAAAGTGAAGTGACAAAGAGTCATTACCCCATAAATAAAAAACAGATCAAAACTGAAAGTAGAACCTAATAAGAAATAGAGTATAAGATTATAATAATTATGTTTTGTTTATATAGAATAAGGTATTAGAAATAATCAAGTTTAAAAATGTCAGAATCAACTAACATTCTTTAATTATGAAATATTTATTATGTATTATTGTTAATAATTAAGTATAAGATGTCAGAGTTGAACAACATCCTTCATTTATAATATATCTATTATGTATTACTGTTAATCATTAAGTATAAAATGTCTGATTTGGAAAGACAAATGTTAATTTGAATTATGTGTTATGTATTAATAGTATAAACCATATACTAATAAAATTGTTATTTTGTTAAAAGAAGAAAATGTTAATTTATGTCACAGTAGCAAAGAAAGTCAGAGAGGGTATAAACCAACATGTATTATTTAAAAAACTATGTATGTAAAACTGTTAGAAATCTAGGCTAAATGTTAAAAACTAAACAGCATCAAATTTGATGAAATAAGTACAGAAAATACAATTAAACTGAAGGAATTTATATAAGGTAAATCAGTAATAAAGTCATGTAATTGGAAATATAGTTAAGAAAGATTTTGTAAAATTATAGCCAGAATTATTGTTATAAATGGAAATGTGAAAACTGAAAATTTAGAGAGGGGAGTCATATATTACTGTATAATATTTTAAAACATAACCAATTAATCTAATTGCAAGAAATTAAGGGAAGATAAACCTTTTATTACAATCTGAGATTTAATACAATCATTAATATAACTTGTAGAATGGCAGCATTTTGGAAAAGAACAGGAAGTGATTTCTAAAACTTATAATTTTCAAAATGAGGTAAAAATACCATTTTAGATCAAAAACTTAATAAAACTACATTATTTGGTATCAAATTAAGCAGAATGAACTGAAGAAGAAGATTATGTATTTAATAGTTAATAAATTTGAATAATAGCAAAAATATAATCAGTTATATATTGTAACTTTCTCACATGCACAGGATGCAAATAATTTTGAAACAATGTATTGAATAATATTAATTTGGCTAAGACTTTAGCCGAAGACGAAGGAAGTAAATTAATTGATTATTAGACGTTGAATAGTACACTCGATGCGAGCTCTTAGTAAACCTTAACCTAACTGCTATTACATTAATGGCGACTGTTTTATAAGCCTAAAGTGAGAAATGAAAGTTTCGGTAAAAACACATTTTAAATGGAAAATCAGTGAAACAAACACCTACGAACATTAAATTAATACCATACAGAACAGAACACCAGTGAATATAACATTTAAACGATTAAAACAGTAATTACACATCACCATACAAAAGTGCAAATATCGGCCTAACAGACAAAAGTGAAATTGACTTAATACTACACAATTTTTCAAAGTAGAACACTAACACTGAACCAGAAACACTCCACCAACACGAGAAGGAAGAATTGCAGCTACAGGGACGAAAATTCATCTTTTATTAAACTCAGAAACAGCGAGGTGTGATCGTCTTTTAACTGTACACGAGGAGCGGCCATCATTGATTTCCCACAGTTCAATGCGACTCCAACTACGAAGCTGCATGGTCTGACAATTTCTTACTTAACATTATATATTAAATGTCATATATGTACTTTTAAATTTTAAGCTAATGTATATTGTAATGTTATACTTTTCATACTTAACCCTTTTTCTCTGACTATACCTAAAATAACTGCTAAAAGAATCCTAACATAAATAATTGTACGAAATATTGATACCCTGAGAATCGATTTATAAATCGATAAAGAGTCGAAACAATAACTATTTGTTAATAATATTTCTTAACTACTACAAAATTGAACATTATTCATTCCTAAAAGATAATTAACATAATAAGTAATTTTAATAGAGTTAACTACCAGAATTTCACCACCTTGAAGGAAGATAACCTACAAATAAGAAAAAGTTCACATATCGATTGTCTTAGGAGACAATTCTATCACTGGCGAGAGGATTTTAAAAATACTGAAAAGGCGTTAAAACAATTAACAAAAGATTCGGAACATCACAGAACATAAAAAAAAAGAAAAAAAAATTATAAACAAAAAAAATTTTTTTATTACACAAACATTTATTAATTAATTAACAAACTTATTATACGTCGTTACACAGCTTATGGTCGATATGAACTGCACATCATATTGTGAGTTGAAAAGAAAAGCAGAGAAGCGTGAAGAATGGCGTGCTGCTGCCAACCAGCCTATGGGCTGCTAACCTAGAAGAGAGAAGTATCACTTAAAAACACATGCTGTAAACATGTTTTCCCTTTACACAAATAAATTACATATACTGGTAGTAGTAGTACTCCTGAAGTGATAAGATCAGATCTCAATTGAGCTTTAAGAGATGTTCTCTCCCCACTTACCTGCAGTGAATGTGTGCTTTTCTAGATAACGGTACAGTCTTTAAATCTATTACAGTCTGCTACTACTTGTAAAGAACTAAATCATAATACACAATATTTGTCAGTTGATGATATAATAGTGGAAGTAATACAAAGTGGGCTGTAAGTTGTTAGAAATATTTTGAAACTTCTAGTGATGAATTTTTGTGAGGTTTGGTCATTGACAACACAGAATTTTAAATCATAATTTCCAACATGATATAAAGCTAGCAACTAGACAAACATAGCAGTCTGGAGAAAGACACCCATGAGCTTGTAAACTGTATCCTCATGACAGACACTGTCTATTGCTGACTATATTGTGAAGAGTGTGACAATCATGTGGTAGATGCATTACCAGCAATGACATAACTTTTGCCAGCTCTGTAGCAGAGCTTGTATAGTTTCTTTCTTCTATTTAGCGTTTCACTAGATGTGATACTGGCGTGGGCTTCTCCCCCCCCCCGCGAGGTATACAGTTTATTTCTGGATATTTATATTTTCAGCAATAGGTCACTGAGTAATCTTCAGGTTATTTGTAATTTGAGCAGCAAGTCACCAAGTAGTCTGTAGCAATTTCAAAGTAACTTGTGAGAAACAAAAGCTCTATTATTTAAATCGTTATGATACAAAATAAGTTCTCGTGACACAAAGAAAAACAAATTCCGTTAAAAATATTCTGTAATTTCACCTGTAATGAAATTATCAGAAAGTTTTAAATTTACAACTTCTTGTACTAATCGAAATTCCTAGGAAAGTGAAATGAAAAGATGAAAGATGTTCATGTACCAAACTTTTGAATTTTGTTGCCCATGACGTGTCCGTTGATTAACTAATTATAACACTATACAGACTCGGAACACAATACTTGTTCTGAGTCAGTATACAAGTATTGTGTTCCGAGTCGGTAGTGTTATACTTATAATTAGTTAAAACTTTTTAATAAAATGAAGTTTCCTTCGTACTTCTTCAGGCAATAGAACCTGAACTATACAAGTCATACACAGTACGGGAACTTAAACAAAAAACACGTGATTTAAGATTATTAGCTTTACTTTAAAACGTGTACTTTCGCGAGATTAAAATTTATATTTGATAATAAACTCATTTGTCCTTATTGTCTGTTAATCAGCTGTTTCTTATCAGCTACCAACCCACTAGCCATGTTATCAATATTACCACAAATGAATAGTTTGTTACCATAACTGTATGTTCTTTATCAATAAATTTTATTTACATTAAATAAATTTTGTCTATATGATTAAACTCACGTTTGTCTATATTAGAATTTTCAGTCATTCTGGTTTCGTCTAATGATTACATTAAGGTTCATTCTAAACGTTTCCGAAAACCCGAATAGTGCTTTATTTTTACATTAGGCATTTCGACACTGGAAATATATTGCAACGATACAGCCATACACTGTATTAGGCATTAATTGAAATAAATATAAATTTTGTATAATTTGTATAAGTTACGGGTAAATGGACAGGTCTGAGATTGCAAATATATTTCATTGTTAGATTAGGGGAGAGATTAACCTGTTTCGACACGTGGTGAACACCTGCTCAATTGTATGTGTGTTACACGTGTATCTTGTGTGTGTTAGTGATGCAGGCAAAGACAGGAATCTCAGCAACCCGCCCCAAGTAATTAAATAAATAATTATTTTAATTCACTGTGCAAAAACTAATTAGTGTATGACCAAACCAAAGGCACCAAAGTGTGTGTAAAATTTATAGTTATCCCCAGTGAAAAGATGACGTTAATAGAACACGTTATGCGAAGACAGTGCAAAATAAACGTGCTAAAAAATACGCAAATTACCCTAAGATGCTCAAATTAATATAGTGAGTGCTTAATCGAATTAGCTATGATTTGTGCTATCTCGATTCCGTGCAAAACGTTGCTATTTGATACTAATTGCAAATAGATGAAAAGGTTCAGGAGTGGGGGCTGTCACGAGATATGCAGGTATCGACAGGACGATTTTGGAGCCAACTGGCGCGGAATCTCGAGAGGGTATAAATTAAGGGTTCGACCAAAAACCCTTCTCTTCATTTCAAGACACAGTTGCAGCCGGACATGCTGTCCGTCGGCAAAACAGTTTATTTTATTCTATTACAAGTCGCAGTAGCAAACAAAATAGCGTTCATTAAATTCACGACAATATTACAGAAAAGTAATTACCGCAATAGTAAGTCTACCAAGAGTAGATACGGAACATGTTGCCGTAGAACGACGCTGGACTCTAGACGTATCCAGGAACATGCTGCTATAGAACGACGCTGAACTCTAGACGTATCCAGGAACATGCTGCCGTAGAACGACGCTGGACTCATACGTATCCAGGACCACGCCAGGACAAGAGGAATGGAAAACTAACTCGGGACAACGCTGGACCCTGGACAACAGTCGTAAGATCAACAGAAATCGAGGTGACATGCGTAATGCATTTTAAATGATTTGTAAAAAAAAGAGCTCATAAAGACGATTTCAAAAGACAGTAAGTAAATTAAAACAAAGAAAAGTTTATACTTAGTAATAATATGCTAAAATGTAAATAAATGTTTAGTCGTAAGAATGAGTGATTGCGTATATATAAAAGCATTAATAAATGAAAGAGAATTTAAAGTAAAGAGAGTAGAATTTATTATCAAAATAGATAGTAAAGTGATTAGATATTTGAAGTATAGAAAGATTAATTTAAAGTTGAATATTAAAACAAAGGCCAGTCTACAAGAAATTAACATACATATATACATACATCCTCGGCGCTACAGCCCAGTCCGGGCCCTGGCCTCCAAAAGAAATCTTCCCCACTGGTCTCTACTCCCGGCCAATGTCCACCAGTTTGCTGCACCCAGCCTCACTGCCTCCTTACCAACCTAGTCCAGCCATCTTGTACGCGGCCTGCCTTTCCTTCTCCTTCCCATCGGCAAATAATTCATAACTCTTTTTGGGATTCTATCCTCCGCCATTCTCTGCACATGACCAGCCCAACGCAATCTGGTAATTTGTACGAGTTGCACGATCGGAAGATCTTTAAACCTTTCGTACAACTCTCGATTATGCAGTCGCCTCCAAATGTCGTTTTCCTTCACAGGGCCATAGATTCTCCTCAGTACCCTCCTCTCAAAAATGGATAGTTTCTGCTCATCTAGTTTTCTAGCACCCAGCATTCCAAGCCATACATCAGGTGGCTTTTGTATCTTTACTTATTAATTTTGACTTAAAATGTTTCACCAGTCCATAGTAACACCTATTAGCAGATAATATCCGTTTTTCAATGTCTCTAGAGGAGTCATTTCCAGAGTCCACATATCACCCGAGATATGGAAAACCCTGAACCTTTTCAAATTCATAATCATTAATGCGCAGGGACAGGGCACGAGTGTTGGCACCTACAACCATATATTAGTTTTGCTTTGGTTTATAACCAAGCCCATAGCCTTAGCGGACAACTCCAGTTCCTGAAAAGCTTCCTTTAAGCCAGATTCAGACCTACTTATGACGTCAATGTCATCGGCGTAGGCCAGAAGCTGTACCTCCTTGTGAAATATGTGTCCGCTAGTTTGAATTCCTGAATCCCTGATGACCTTTTCTAGAGCTATGTTGAACAACAGACACGCTAAGGCATCTCCCTGTTTCAACCCATTCAATGTTTTTAAGGAGTTAGATAGATTTGATTGTATTCTGATTTGGCACTTAGAATTGGACTAACTACTCCAACCATACGCACCAACTTAGATGGTATATTCAACTCCTTCATAGCTCTATATAGCATTTTCCGGTTGATTGAATCATATGCCGACTGGAAATCCACAAAGAGATGGTGAGTGGCCACTCCATATTCCAACGTTTTTTCCAGGATTTGCCTTAGTGTAAATATTTGGTATGTTGTTGACCTATTCCTAGTGAATCCACATTGATATTCTTTTATGTTTTCCTCAGCGTAGGGAAGCAGCCTAGAAAATATGATGTTGGACCTTATATGCTGTATTAAGTAGAGAGATGCCCCTATAATTTTTACATATGAGCGGATCACCCTTTTTATGTATTAAACACACTACCCCATTGTTCCACTCATCAGGGATTATTCCACCATCCATATTCGCTCTATGAGATGGGTAAATTCCTTTATGAAATCTCCTCCTGCGCACTTTAATAGTTCCCCTGGTAAACCATCGGAACCTGCTGCCTTGTTATTTTTAAGCTTTTCTAGAGCTTCATACACCTCGTCATAGGATGGCACCAACTCCTCTCTATCATCCTCGAATTCTCCTGCTTCCTCTTCATTCTCAGATCCCTCCATCGAAGCCTCCCCAACTGAGCCTAACAACTCTTTGAAGTGTTCTGTCCATCTCCTGATTACGCCAGCAGTATCACTAACAAGGCCACCATTATTATCCCTAAAGGCATTTGTTCTAGGCTAAAATTCCTGTCTCATATCATTCACCTTCCTGTACATATCTCAGCTCAGCCTTTTACTCTTATATTCCTCTATCTTTTTCATCTGTCTCATCATATACTCCCTCTTTTTTCCTCTATAAATCTTCTTTTCCATCCGCCTGGCCTTCCTGTATTCCTCTTGAACAGCCCTAGTGCATTTCCTTTGGATCATAAATTTGTATGTCTTGTTTTTGAATTCAGTTGCCTCTTCACACTCCTTATCAAACCACTCATCTCGCCCATGTCTCTTCTTCAAACCAATGATTTCTTCTCCCGTGGTCACTAACATGTTTTTTAGATTAAGCCAGTGGTTTTCTATATCTTGTTCCTCACAGCATTCAAGTCTCCACTGTCTAATTTTCTCATTAGTAACTTCCTCAAATCTCCGTTTTATTTCTTCTTCCTTTAGTATTTCTGTATTGTATCTAACAGTCTTTATTCCTTTTTCATTTCTATTATTGGAGATTCTAGCTCTCAGTTTTGCAACTACGAGATAGTGATCGCTATCCATGTTGGCACTTCTATAAACTCTAACGTCTTGTAAGTCTGACTTATGGCGGCCATCCAATAGGACATGGTCTATTTGATTGACCGTTCTCCCGTCTGGAGAGATCCATGTGCCCTTATGTATGTCTTTGTGGTCGAAGAAAGTGCCTCCTATGATCATATTTTGACCAACTGCGAAGTTCAATAGTCGGAAACCATTGTCTGAGTGTTCAGAGTGTAAACTATACTTTCCTATATTACTACAAGCATGGCTGCTTCCCACTTTGGCATTTAAGTCACCTATGATTATTTTTATGTCATGTCTAGGGCTGCTAGCATACGCATTCTCCAGCAAGTCATAAAAATCATCTTTCTCCTCCTCAGGCTTATCATCAGTTGGGGCATGCACGTTTATTATAGTATAATTAAAGAAGATTCCCCTAAGTCTTATTTTACACATTCTAGGTGTAAGGGGTTTAAAATCAATTATATTTGCTTTCATTCGACGGCTTACCAAGAAGCCAGTTCCAAGCACATGATCCCAGTTCTGACAGCTGTAATACACCGAGTAGTCCCTGCGATCCATGATTCCAGCGCCAGTCCACCTCATCTCCTGCATAGCCAAAACATCTATCTTATATTTGAGAACCTCTCCTATTAATATCTTCAAGGCTCCAGGTCTGTATAAGGAACGCAAGTTCCACGTCACAAGTTTAAAATCTTTGTCCCTTTTCCACGATCCAGTCCCAATTACATTAATCCATCCGGCTTTTCCTTTTTCTCTTGGTTTCATAACAATATTATTTTATGGGGTGGGCTGTTAACCCTACGCCCAACCCCCAACCTGGAGGACCAGGGGTTTTATGTTTAGAGTTCCTGTCTCTTAGATGAGTTGCCTTCACTGAGCTAACGAGTCTCATCCACCCGTCCACAGTAGACCATACTCACTAGATCTATGGGCACCGCCGTTGACATTTTTATGTTCTTCCGCCGCTAACCCCGCCATGCATCCTGCTGCCGATACACTACATCTTGGTAAGCCGAGTCCCTGATTACCTCAGGGCCACCTCGCCAAGACCCCCATCTCTCGTTGGCTTGCCGACCCAAGCTGCCGAAGGGATTGGTTACCACAACCTTAGCATGGGTTGCTCGACTTAGCAGGGCCCACCGCTTGTAGGTGAGAGTTGGAGTTGGAGAGGAGAGGCTAGTGACCAGCTCTTGTATGCAGGCCATATATTACGCATCACTCCCCCATTTGAGCCCCTACAAGAAATTAATATAAATTTAAATTGAATTTTAAACATTGGTATAGACTGAGCGAGTAGAGGTCAGATCTGAGATAAGACAATTTATTTCAATATAAAAATATTTTAATTTTATAATAAATTAATAAACCAATTATTTAACATGTATAGATATAAGATTATTAACATGTTTAGATTTAAGAGATTTTTTAAAATATGTGTAATGTTGCATATCATAAGATATAAACATTTAATAATGAGAAATATCGTGACCAACAATTATTAATGATGTTTATGAATATTTATAATAATGAATAAATAATAAATATGAGTTTTAAATATTGATAAATAAAAATACTCTTATTATAAATACACCTGGTATAATAATACAACCTGCATGAATTACTGTATATCGAATTTACATATAAATTCGTTGTATAATTTTGTATCCCTTGAACGTGGAGCCTGACATGCCCACATGTATATTAAATTTGTTATAATTTTGCCGCACATGAACATGTGACCCGATCCCCACCATTTAACTATTAGAAGTTTTGTAGTTAAATGGTTGCTCTAAAAATAAAGGTGTGTTAAATGAAAAATATATTATATATAATAATTATTATTTTAAACATTAACTGTATGTTATGTTAATTGTTGTGTACTAAAACACAACTGGCGCTCAACAAAATAAACAGGTGTAATTGTAACATGAGTAAATAAAAATAAATAAATAATAACAGTTCAACGATAAATAAATAAAAGCTTGTATACGGTTCACTAATAATAATAAATTATAAATAAATATTTAAATACAAAATAATTCAACATGACGACTCCAGGAAACTTAGATATGGAGGCCTTTCGAAAAATGATGTGGGCCATGATGGACATACAAAACAGACAGAAAATTTGAATGCTAAACTTAAAGAACAAACAGAAAGTTTAGAAAACAAATTAGAACAACAGACTGAAAATTTTAATAATAAATTAGAACAACAGACTGAAAATTTTAAACAGGACACCATAAAAATTACGTAGAGTCTAAAAGAATTAACAGAAAAGGTTAGTGATACCAACTCATATATTGAGACTATCACAGAAAATGTATGTGAAAGAATTGTTAAGCAAACGGAACAAATATGTGAAATGATGGTTTCTGAACAAACAATGGTAATTGAAAGTAAGAGAGAACAGACTTGCATAATTACTGATGATAATTCTAAAACAATAATTAACTCTAAGGAAGAATGTAAAATACATTTAATTAAACAAACGTACCGTGCTAGCGGAAGTATCCAAAGTAGTGGTTACACTCACACACAAATAAAACAAGTTTAAAAGGTAACACGATTGAAACAAATCACACGCGACAAGGGTACGCACAGTAAGTATCGATTGAACGATAATCATAATGATAATCACAATAAATATAAAAACTACAGAGGTTATCATAAACGGTGAATGAAAAAACAGTCGACAGCTGTTTATATAGGCTTCAAACGAACTGACCTTACACAATGCATTAGTGACGAGAGAATTATGGAACGTACTGAGAGAGGAGAGAGAGTTTATTCGTTGCAGCTAAGAAACAAATTCATGCCGTACAAACAGGTGAGTTATGCAATGACGTCAGATGAGCTCACAGTTGCTATGTTACAATGGGACATTAACACAATGAGGGTGCAAGACGGAAATAACTGTACATGTCGGCTAATATACGACAACGGTGACTACACGTCAAAATACAATGAATTTCCTGTTGACGGACCCAATGCAATTGTTATAATAGTGAGGGGTGGAAATCAAATGACACCGCACTCAATGCTCTATAGAAATGAATAATTATTTTTAAAAGAAAAATATTACTGTTAATTATTATTAATAAGAAAAGGAGTTAATTAATAAGAATAATATGTGTAAAAAGATTAAAGAATTAAAAATAGAAAGAATGTTATGTTGTAAGAAATGGTAAGGAATGTTATTACTGATGTGTTATTAATATGAAGAAATAATTAGAATGAGAAATCAATGTTAATTGTCAGAATGGCTGATCAAGCGAAATCATCATACCTTAGCAATAGTGAAAGTCAAGGGCAGAGATTATTTAGAGCTCCAATTACTACGATTAAAACATCGAGTAGAGTTAAGCACATAAAGTCTGGATATAGACGTGTTTCTAAGGTAGTCATCTGTAGCCGATAAGGACTCACTATGAAGCTAACGAAAAAGGTGTATTTCAGAAATTAATGGTAAGGATGAAGAAAATTATTAGCGATCAGAAAGGTAATAGTAAAGAAATGTAACAATAGAAAGTAATGAAGGTTAATGTATTGTATAAGATTAATGTCAGAAATGTTAATGTATTGTATAAGTAATGTTCATGTTAAGAAAAGAGTTAATAAACGAATGTAAGAATGTATGAGTAAGGAAATGTAAAAGTACAGACCGAATCTACATACCTATGTGGAAATGCAGGGTATCCGAAAGGACCAAAAAGAAGAGCTAATTGCAATGGATTTTCTTGGACCACTTCCGAAATCAAGTTGGGAAGTGAAAAACATACTTGTTTGTATAGATGTATTTTCCAAAGCCGTCCATCTGTATACAATTAGGCGATCCACAATTAAAGTGGTAGCAGAAATATAATCCTGCATATGGTAAAATTTCAGATTGAAGAATGGCATAATATGTTAAGATGCAAAATGTTTACCAGTGCAAGAATGCAAACTCGTGTAGGAAGTGCTACACGTAAAAAAAATATATAAATAGGTCGATGGGACTAGATTAAAGGAGAACGTTAGAAAAAAATTTCTATGTATGAATAATGAGACGAGAGAGTAAGAGTGGGACAATGCCACTGAATCAGTACAAGGTCAACGCACCGATCAACTGTATAATGGGGAGTGAATATTGCATACCACCACGGTGAATGTTAGACTGACTTACTCATTATTATGTGTTTGTTTGACCGATGTATAAACTTAAGTTAGTATAACATGATTATATTTGTCTAGAACAAATAGACAAAAATGTAATAAATAAATATTTATTTACTTATTAAATTTATTTACTTATTAATTTGAAACACCCCTTTTATTTTATAAGTTTTTTTTTGTAATTTTTTTTATTTTATTTTTATTTTATTTTATTTTTATTATATTTTTTGCAAAAGGGGAGAAACACGATATTTAAAACTAGGTAATGAACCTAGAGGAAGCATAAAGAGTGCAAGGCCCAAGCTACAATCACAGACATGTCCACTGGTGAATGACAGGACTTGCAAATGAAAAACTCTGTTAACAAAACAAGTGTGAACTTTATTCAGCGTGCAAGCATATACATGATATTGTAAGGCATACTTTAGCAATGAATAAAATGATGAGTAAAGTTGAGATACATCTTCACATACATGTCATAATACTCCACAGTATAAGATTGTGAGTGAGTATTTAATTCAGTGGCAGTAAAAGAGTGGATCCCACACTATGTCAAAACAACATTGTAAATCTCTTAACATGTGATATCTGGGCTTAAATTTAAATTGTCTACACCCTGCCACGCTATGTCCAAGATTATTCTTACAATAATTTTGTGTTCACATGTAATATTGAAATCATCGAGTGCCATTTAAAGTATAAATTAAATAGGCTATCCTTTTCAGTAATTCTGTAAGCACATGTGCTATCATATCATAATTTCTGTCACATTCCCCCCCAAATTGAAAATTACACACAAACACACACATAACACATATAACACACATCCACCATTTCTGTACCGACCCTCTCACAATAACCCTTTGCAATAAATGTACAAATATATATATATATTGTAAAGAAATCTTGTTTTATGGGTGTAATTAGTTATATGAGACTCCCGTGAATCAACGTTAAGCAACACATTGAAGGTGGCAATTTGTAACAATTAAAAATGTTGTTACCTGGTTTAAGTAATGTGTTATTAATTAGTATATCTATTTGGTTGTGACCGATGAAACCTCCTGAAAATATGTTATTAGACAAATATAATTATAATAATGTTTTTTTTTTAACTTATAATCGTACTACGATATAGATCTAACTTAGTATTCAGTAGTTGGGTAATATTAACGATATGTATCGTGTATTAACTGAATGTAATGAATATTCTTGTCAACCCTAGTCACTCGACGTCAGGAAATTCTATTCAAAGTTTGCACTGAAAACACGCTAGTTCCGCGATCTCCCGTTCCACCAGCTGTAAGTATTCAGCGCTGCCACTTGTAATAAGCGTACTTATAGGTTAGTTGTTCATCGGGTTAGAATAAACCTTTTATTGTAAATTATTACAACCACTACTTATAGTATCTATTCTGCAATAACTTCAAATATTATCTCATACAATCAAGATCCTTTACTTATTTTTATCTATTAATTCACAGTACCCGTTATTTCCAAAATAACAATATAATCAAATCGATCACACAGAAACATATCGATTATCAATCAATCCAACTCCATAGACTTATACAAATGAAAAATAATAATAAATAGTTCTTATCCCAGGGTTCGTAAAGTTCTTGGAACCATTAGTAAGGCCAGGTAAAATGCACAATTAAGGTTACTCAAGTATTACAAAACAAAATTATTTACTCTAAATATAGTGAAATTAAAATAGGTCTTTTTTTACCGAGTCGACGAAAGGTTCGACTGGCTGTGGACGTCTGTAAACAGTTGCCAAGACTCAGTTTAAATCATCTTCATCCAGCAAAAGTGTTCTGCCTTTAATAAAATTGATGGTGGAGAGTAATGGGAAGCTCTCAGGAATTCTTCGGACTTCTGATCTTCTATGATCTTGATAATTCTCGGTCCCGGTGAAATGAAATTAGGATCCCAGCTTCTTCTGCTGCCAGTGAAGGTTAACTCTGCCAAACTAGGTCTTCTGGTATTTTCAATAATTCCGTTAGTTCAGGCTTTAATTCTTTTAACTGATCTTCTGTTTATAGAAAGAATTGGTTTAATACCGAATCCAGCGGAATTATTTGGTGAATGAGGTGAGAGGCTTTCAATTCTTTTTAAATGTATTCAGTTACAATTTGGAAGGTTATTTAATTTTATTACTCATCAGTATTAAGTTATAATTATCTTTCAAAAAGGGTTTTCAATTTTGATTCATTTTTGTTCCAATTTTATTATTCATATTTTTTAAATGTATCGGTCCATTTCAACCTAATAGCTTGTAACAATCAGAACGAATGAATCCATATAAACAACTCATGTCCATTTCAGTTGCCTTAACAACCACGTTTTCTAGATATCCTTGAGCCGGCATTATAGAATATTACTACTCTTTTCCAATAAAATACTCCATGCTTGGATTAATATTAAATTACCTAAAATTCTCCCCTAACCTTCTTTCTTAAACAGTAAATGTTTTACCATAGTTTCGTTGGACTGGATTTCTTAAAAAGGTATTAATTTCCTTTCACTAATATGGAATTTAGGCCTATAGATTTTCTTACAACCGTTATAACATTATTTGGTTTTTTAACTTAATTTTCTTTTACCTGACCTACTGTACAATTAATTATTGGTTAAATGGTTAATTACATTAATTTTAATTTACTGGTGGTTACTTTATTACATTAATTAACTGGTTCTGGAACCCTTCATTAGTTTATAATATAATTGTCCAAACTACTTGTCAAACATTAAACACTGATCGCCCTCCTGGCCAAGTTTACAAACATTAATTAAAACAACAGTATTATTCAACTTTAGACAATACTTTAAACTTAGTATAATGCCTAATACTGGTAACTATACTTGATTGTCTAAAGACAAATCTAACATAAATATAAACATAATTATTGATGAAGTATTCCTATTAAACCACCTCAGTTCATTCTTACCATACTCAAAATATAACATAAATATTCTGTAAACCTCAACATGTTACAGTATAAACACAAGCATAATTTATTATATTTAACTATTAATTGGTCTGTTTTTTTTTTTATATTTTACATTAGTCATTGCCTCTTTTGACTTGAGGTACTTCTCAGATACATTAACTACTGAGCAACCTTAATTCAGGGTATGGTCCTTGACCATGTTTCATTCAATTTTTATGTAACGTTGGGGGACCTCAACTCTGTTACGTTACATAACACCCCCCTTCGAAAAAAGTTTATTTTGTATAAACAAAGTTTAGCAAGAAATAAACGCACAACTTGTATCTGGCCATTTGGTTTCCTATTCATAGTACTTTTATATTTCAGAATTATCCGTTGTATTTCTATTGTTTCTTCTTTCCTTCTTAAAATCAATTATTTCCCAAGTTTAAATATTACTCCTATAATCTTTCTTGTGACATTCTTTATTAATTATACATTTTGGATCTGGTTTTATTTATTTATCTATATTTATTTGTGAGTTTTCCCTCTAATATTTAATTTTCCTAAACCTCCCTAACATTATAACTGGAATCGAATCGGTGGTGCTCTATCGGCTAACCCATTACCGTCGTCCGTTACATACCTTCTGGGATCAGAGGAACATCATCTCTGCCCAATTAAATGATTGCTGGAATATTCTTCAGTCAATCTTCATTAATAAACCTCGCAAGGTAGTCATCATGTGACCTTCAATAAAATAATAATAATAATACTCTAGGGATTATTCACTGTACTCTCAGATCATATTATTTCTTCATATTAATTCTTCCTTCTATTGTACACTTCTCCTCTCCAATACTTGGCTATTTTATTGACATTTATTAATTGGCTTGCTTACGGATAATTCTTAAATATTTGTTTTTTCTTTTCTTGTGATCCTTTTGACGGTTCCATTTTGGCTTCTTCATTCTCTTATCTTCCTTGGCTCATATTCCTTTATTACCAATACAGCTGGTTATGAGATTTTGGTTAGTATTATACATTACATCATGTAATTATATTCTTCTGGCACAATCATTATTATTCCTTTTACATTCTAAATTACATTTCACACTATTATATTACATCAGATAAACTCATTTTGTTTTTTGGTTTTGATGATTTTTATTAGGTTTAATCAGTGTTATTTTTTTCTTTTATATTAGTTTAAAGTAATTTCTTCTAAATTATATAGTAAGGTGTTCTTACTTATTTTTTGAATTTTGTTGTTTTATTTAAATCATATTGTTCCTTGGATTTGCTTGATCCTGTATCCATAAAATCCGTCCCTTTTCTTTATATTCTGTTTGGAATCTGTTTATCCGTGGTCCATTATTTCCTCTGTACTGATTGTTCGGATTTCTCTAGTGTAGAGAGTTATTTCTGTCCTTGTGACATCTCTCATTATTATGCAGTTCTTGCATCTTGTCGCTATAAAATTGTCATTTATGTTCAAGTTCATCATCGTCTTTTGAACTGATTCTTCTGTACTGTTTCTTAATTGTTCTAATGGTTCATACATAAATTCCATAAGTCCTCCATGCTCCTCGGTTAATTTTGGCCTTTTTGGTCCTTCTAGTCCATCTGGGAATTCAAGTGTGGTTCGTTTAAAGTTTCTCACTTGCCTTACTTCTCTGTTTTCCGTAATTGGTATATTATGTAGCTGAACCAATCCCCTTTTAATCATTTCCAATCCTTCCCGTGTATTTATTAATTTCTTTTTACACATTTGTCTTATTCTCACTGTCTTCATTTCATCATGAACCCGTTCTATTCTTCCGGTTATATTAATTGGTATCTCGTTAAATTTTTCTTGGGTCTTCGCTTGTACGTTTCCTATTTGAGTAATTTTGGTCTCTACTTCCACTCTGTGTTGTATGATGGTTTCATCTGTCCTTTCCAGACCCACCTTAATTTCATTTATTTGCTGTCTTACTTCCACTTCATAGCTATCAACTTTGATTTCTCCAGTTTCAATGTAATATGGTTCTCTGACAGCCTTTCTAGCACTCGCTCTACTCGTTGGCAATGGTCATTCCAATTGGTCGAAGTTATCAAAATATCGTCCACATAGACTGTTGTATACTGGAGTGTTTCCTGTCCAAGGATTTGGTCCATGATTTTTACAAACACGGCTACTGAATTAACCAGTCCAAATGGCAACCGTTTAAACTGATAATTACGGCCTTCGAAAATGAATGCCATGTATTTGCAGCTCTCTGGGTGGAGTTCGACTTGCCAATATCCACAGACGGTATCCTACGTGTTGATGTACTTGATCCCGTGAAACTTTTTAAGTATTTCCTCGATTTCCCCCGGGGATGTTCGGTCATTCACTATTACTTTATTGATTTCCCTTGCGTCTAAGCAAATTCTTACTTGGCCACTTTTCTTTGGGACAGCGAGGATAGGGCTGGTATAAGGGGAGTAACTGGGTTCAATGATGTCCTCGTCTATTAATCTATCAATTTCTGCCCTCACAGCTTCCTTCAGTGAGTAAGCGACCGGGTATGATTTTTTGTTGAAGTTTACTAGTTCTCGAAATTCTATTTTGCACTGGTAACCTCTTACCTTGCCTGGTATATCTGAAAATACATGGCGATATCTATTGTACACCTCAATTAACTGTTCCCTTTGTACGTCAGTTATTCCACATTTAAAATTACGGATTTCGTTAATTTTGTCATGCCACAATTGTTCATCGTCCAACTCGTAAAAGATATTATTACTTTGTGATTGTTCTCGTTGATCTAAACTTCTCTGTATATGATATGTTACTCGGGTTGGGGTCATGCTGTCGCTGTTAACTAAGTCAGCCGTCCACTCTGTTTGATTGATTTTTAAAAATAATTTTGACCTGTTCATGTCAATGATAGCTGAGTATTGTTTCAGCATGTCACAACCGATTAACATGTTAAATGGTAAGCCACTGGCTACTAGAAAAGTCATTGGGATTGTTTTATTGTTACTCGTTAATTCCAACCGTGCTTGTTTCCGGACCATTCTATTTTGGCGTCCCGTCGCTCCTATCAGTACAATGTTGCTTATTGGTAACGTAAGTATGTGCTTCTTCCCTTCTTCAAGTATTTTGTTTAGTTCTATCACGTCAATTAGCGACACGTTAGCCCCAGTGTCGATCATAATTTTGGTTTGCACACTGTTGATCTCTGCCGTTATGTAAATTATTTCGTTATTGTTTTTTCTTGGATTTCCGTCTTCTTCTTCCAACAATTCGTCCCTTAAATTTTTTAAGTAGTTACTACAAATTATTGTGATACACTTATTATTTTTACCGTGATTTCTTATGTTGTTAAACCCGATAGAGTGGTTCAGTGAGGGTCCTGCTGGTGTTTTCACTGCTGTTTGGGGTTTAAAAGCGGCTCGGATTCTTTGTCTCCTCTGCCGGTTTGGTTCGTTTGATTTATTTCATTTCCCATTGACCTGGGTTCTGGCCGTTGACGGTCTTCTTCGTAATTAACCCGGCGGTAGTCCTCCTGACTCCGACTTCTGCCTCCATTAGTCCTAGTATCTCTTGTATCGTTATTATTATCCTGGTTCCAGTCGGTGTCTCTATTAAAACTCCGATGTCCTTGGTAGTATGTCCTCCCGTTATAGTTATCGTACGCCCCCACATAATTAACTCTCCTGTAGTTTTGGTTTTGGTTGTTCGGGTTACGGTTATTGTTATCATAATTTCGGTTGTTTGTGTTCTGATTCTGGTAACTTGGGTTATACGACCGGTTATATTGGTTGTTCGGAATATTCTGTCTATTCCCGTAATTGTTTCCGTTGTTCCTTGGGCTGTTGTTGTTATTTTGCCGTTGGTACGTCTCATTACCATAATTACCTGGCCTGCCATTATAGTTCGTCCGGTTATTCGTCTCATGACTGTTATGGTTATTGTTTCTATTGTTGTAGTCTGGGATATCCCTGCTCCCGTACCGGTCGTTTCTCTGCCGACTCCTTCGATAATGTACCTCACGCTCGTGCTCTTCCAATAGCGTTGACATGGCCTGTATCGTTTTTATCTGCCCACCTGATCGTGCTATTGATATCCCGTTATCATAGTGGTATGCTAACCTGGTGACGAGAATTTCCTCCGGGATTTTTGGTTCAAGGTGTCTCGCCAAGCATACTTTCCCCAGGAAGTAGGCGGTAAGTGTTGTTCCCCTGCTGGCGTCATACCTTCCATAGCTGATGCTCTCCCTTACTACGTTCTGGGTGGCGTCTGACCAGTACCTGGCTTTAAAAGCTATTTTAAATTCTTCGTAGCTTCGGATGTCGTGCCTGGTGGCTGTCCACCAGTTATCATAGGTTTCTTTGAAATGTTCGTCTAAGTAACGACGAATTATTGGCCACCTGTTTTCACCAATTCTCATTAGTTGTTTGCCGACCCGTTCCAAGAATTTCATTGGGTTTCTCTTGTATAACTTAAAGTTGATGGTCTCCCGGTCGTCTATATGTTGTGTATATGGAATAGTGATCGATCGGTTGTCAATTGACCATTGTAGGTTCTCGATTCTCTCCTGGTTACATTGTCCTTGCTCCTGTACTTCGTTCATGACCGTATCTAAATTTCGATGCTGGTTTCCGCAATCTGTTCGTATTGATTCCACTTGAATCCGGTTTTCTTCTTCTATATGGCCTATCTTGGCCTCTAGTTCAGCCCTATTTCGTGTAACAGCTTCATCGGTCACTCTCAGTTTTCTATTTGTTTCAGTTATCTCCTGTTTTCTATCGCCGTCGTTCTTACCTACCTTCTGGCTGATTGCCTCACTGGCGTCCTCGATTTTCTTATTGAGAGCTTGTCTTAACACTTCATTCTGTTTATCAACAGTTTCCCTTAATTCCTTGTTAGAATGCTCAATTCTCTCATCGATTCGTATAAGATTATCCTCATTGATTTTCTCAAGATCTGCTTTCATTCGTTTATTGTTTTCCTCAAGTTTTTCGTTCATTAGTTTGTTATCGTCCTGAATCTGTCTCAAATTCTCGTCATTCCTGTCAAACTTTTCATTCATTTGTTTGATTAAATTCTCGCTCAAAATTTCGTTTTGTTTTTTTGAGTTTTCATTAATACTGTCTATTTTATTTTCCAGCTTTTCTGAATTTTCATTTATACTGTCTGTCTTTTCATTAATTTGTCTAAAATTGGCCTTCAATTGTTCATTATTTTCAATTATGGTTTGCCTTAAAAGTGCACTAGTACTTTCCTTAATACTGTCTATTTTTTCATTAGTTTGTCTATTATCTTCTTTGATACTGTCTATTTTATTTTCTAGCTTTTCTGAATTCTCGTCAAATTTTTTATCTAATTCTTCTTTGATTTGTCTTAAACTCTCATTAGTTTCCTCCTTGGTTTGCTTTAAGGTTTCCTCCTGTTTCCTAAAGTTCTCCTTATTTTCCTCATTTATTTGTTTATTGCTTTCCATTATAATCCTCAACAGCTCCTGCATACTCATGTCTTCCTTTCGGGCAGATTTATCTGGTTGGTCCCCTTGGGCATCCTCTTCCACTATTTCCTTCTCTGTGATAATTGCTTCAGTTTCTTCTTTATCACCCATTGTTTGTTCCATTTCACTGTCTGTAAATGTTTCTATCTCTCGTTCCTGTCCACCTTCTTCCTTCTCCTTCTCTTCTGCCCTCTTCTTCGATCTGCCTCTGGTATTATGCATTCCTGTGCCTCTAATGGTTGCCTGCTCAAGTTAAGTAACAATTAAGATGATTTTTTACTTAACTAAAGCCCACTCGTTGAGCGCCAATTTGTAAAGAAATCTTGTTTTATGGGTGTAATTAGTTATATGAGACTCCCGTGAATCAACGTTAAGCAACACGTTGAAGGTGGCAATTTGTAACCATTAAAAATGTTGTTACCTGGTTTAAGTAATGTGTTATTAATTAGTATATCTATTCGGTTGTGACCGATGAAACCTCCTGAAAATATGTTATTAGACAAATATAATTATAATAATGTTTTTTTTTTAACTTATAATCGTACTACGATATAGATCTAACTTAGTATTCAGTAGTTGGGTAATATTAACGATATGTATCGTGTATTAACTGAATGTAATGAATATTCTTGTCAACCCTAGTCACTCGACGTCAGGAAATTCTATTCAAAGTTTGCACTGAAAACACGCTAGTTCCGCGATCTCCCGTTCCACCAGCTGTAAGTATTCAGCGCTGCCACTTGTAATAAGCGTACTTATAGGTTAGTTGTTCATCGGGTTAGAATAAACCTTTTATTGTAAATTATTACAACCACTACTTATAGTATCTATTCTGCAATAACTTCAAATATTATCTCATACAATCAAGATCCTTTACTTATTTTTATCTATTAATTCACAGTACCCGTTATTTCCAAAATAACAATATAATCAAATCGATCACACAGAAATATATTGATTATCAATCAATCCAACTCTATAGACTTATACAAATGAAAAATAATAATAAATAGTTCTTATCCCAGGGTTCATAAAGTTCTTGGAACCATTAGTAAGGCCAGGTAAAATGCACAATTAAGGTTACTCAAGTATTACAAAACAAAATTATTTACTCTAAATATAGTGAAATTAAAATAGGTCTTTTTTTACCGAGTCGACGAAAGCTTCGACTGGCTGTGGACGTCTGTAAACAGTTGCCAAGACTAAATATCACTATAATATTGACGACTCGGAACACAAAGTTTTTTATAAGTAAAAACGTAAAGTTTTACCTTACAGCCTAAACCGGCTTTCACCTATAGAAGGCTTCATCAGAGGCTGTCGTTAGTAGCGCTGCTCGTCTTGTTGTTGGCGACGAGAAAGTGTTTCGAAAGATAGAAACTGTGTGTGTGTGGTGAGATGTGTTCGAATAATGCGTGCGATTTGAATTGTGTCTGTTCGTTTAGGATGTCGTTTTTATTTGTTTTTGTGTGTTTGTATATTTCTAATTGTTCTAGAGTGTCTAGTTTTCGGCCTTTTGTGTGTACGTGTAGTATGTTCATGTTATTGTCGATGTTTTTATATGTGTGGTTTGCTTCAATGAGGTGGTTTGCGAAGGTAGATTCTGTAGTGGTGTGGAGTGCTTTTGTGTGTTCAATGTATCTCTGTTTGAAGCTACGTCCTGTCTGACCTATGTAGAATTTACTGCATGTAAAAACATCGACAATAACATGAACATACTACACGTACACACAAAAGGCCGAAAACTAGACACTCTAGAACAATTAGAAATATACAAACACACAAAAACAAATAAAAACGACATCCTAAACTAACAGACACAATTCAAATCGCACGCATTATTCGAACACATCTCACCACACACACACAGCTTCAATCTTTCGAAACACTTTCTCGTCGCCAACAACAAGACGAGCAGCGCTACTAACGACAGGCTCTGATGAAGCCTTCTATAGGTGAAAGCCGGTTTAGGCTGTAAGGTAAAACTGTACGTTTTTACTTATAAAAAACTTTGTGTTCCGAGTCGTCAATATTATAGTGATATTTAGTTAAGTAACGGACACGTCATGGACAACGAAATCCAAGAAGTTGCCAAGACTCAGTTTAAATCATCTTCATCCAGCAAAAGTGTTCTGCCTTTAATAAAATTGATGGTGGAGAGTAATGGGAAGCTCTCAGGAATTCTTCGGACTTCTGATCTTCTATGATCTTGATAATTCTCGGTCCCGGTGAAATGAAATTAGGATCCCAGCTTCTTCTGCTGCCAGTGAAGGTTAACTCTGCCAAACTAGGTCTTCTGGTATTTTCAATAATTCCGTTAGTTCAGGCTTTAATTCTTTTAACTGATCTTCTGTTTATAGAAAGAATTGGTTTAATACCGAATCCAGCGGAATTATTTGGTGAATGAGGTGAGAGGCTTTCAATTCTTTTTAAATGTATTCAGTTACAATTTGGAAGGTTATTTAATTTTATTACTCATCAGTATTAAGTTATAATTATCTTTCAAAAAGGGTTTTCAATTTTGATTCATTTTTGTTCCAATTTTATTATTCATATTTTTTAAATGTATCGGTCCATTTCAACCTAATAGCTTGTAACAATCAGAACGAATGAATCCATATAAACAACTCATGTCCATTTCAGTTGCCTTAACAACCACGTTTTCTAGATATCCTTGAGCCGGCATTATAGAATATTACTACTCTTTTCCAATAAAATACTCCATGCTTGGATTAATATTAAATTACCTAAAATTCTCCCCTAACCTTCTTTCTTAAACAGTAAATGTTTTACCATAGTTTCGTTGGACTGGATTTCTTAAAAAGGTATTAATTTCCTTTCACTAATATGTAATTTAGGCCTATAGATTTTCTTACAACCGTTATAACATTATTTGGTTTTTTAACTTAATTTTCTTTTACCTGACCTACTGTACAATTAATTATTGGTTAAATGGTTAATTACATTAATTTTAATTTACTGGTGGTTACTTTATTACATTAATTAACTGGTTCTGGAACCCTTCATTAGTTTATAATATAATTGTCCAAACTACTTGTCAAACATTAAACACTGATCGCCCTCCTGGCCAAGTTTACAAACATTAATTAAAAAACAGTATTATTCAACTTTAGACAATACTTTAAACTTTGTATAATGCCTAATACTGGTAACTATACTTGATTGTCTAAAGACAAATCTAACATAAATATAAACATAATTATTGATGAAGTATTCCTATTAAACCACCTCAGTTCATTCTTACCATACTCAAAATATAACATAAATATTCTGTAAACCTCAACATGTTACAGTATAAACACAAGCATAATTTATTATATTTAACTATTAATTGGTCTGGTTTTTTTTATATTTTACATTAGTCATTGCCTCTTTTGACTTGAGGTACTTCTCAGATACATTAACTACTGAGCAACCTTAATTCAGGGTATGGTCCTTGACCATGTTTCATTCAATTTTTATGTAACGTTGGGGGACCTCAACTCTGTTACGTTACAATATATATATATATATATAACAAAGCGAGGTTGGTAGTTCCCAGTTAATCACCCATAATATGAGAATTTAAATAACACCGGAAATGGAAATGCCCCCAACAGAACCAGAGATTCAAAAATATTAATAAACTACCACATCAATAATTATGAAGCAAACTCCGAGTATTTAATCATGTAAATAGTTTAAGCCACCACACGTGAAGAAATCAGACAGCCCCAGTCCAGAATTATGCCCGCACGGCGGGACATGAGCAAGCAGGATATAACTAACTCTCAGATAAATTAAACTCAGTTCATACGGATACATGTGTGTGTGTGTGTGTGTGTGTGTGTGTGTGCAATTTCCTTACATAGTATAAGAAGCTATAACAGGTTGCATAAGACTTAATTATATAAAAGGTCCACACATGTAGGCACAAAACTTAACGTGAGAGTTTTTGCAGAACTTGAGCAAATTAAACGCGGTATCATGAGTCTCTTTCTGGGAGCGTCTGTGGATTTACAGTCTAGTGGTAGATGAGAGAGTGTAAAGTAAAACAGAATGGTCCCACCTGGATCGTCTGGTGTAACTAAGTGACACTGGTTAAGCTGTAGCGTATAGGTAGCACAGATAATTCCTGGGGGCAGAGTTCCTCTACGAGTGTGTCTGTGTGTGTGTGTCCC
Organism: Magicicada septendecula; assembly: GCA_034769895.1. NCBI lineage: Eukaryota > Metazoa > Arthropoda > Insecta > Hemiptera > Cicadidae > Magicicada > Magicicada septendecula. The sequence goes on along the minus strand of CM068370.1, from coordinate 123,361,048 downwards.
AACTGACGGCATCTCATGGCTCAAGTATTATCTCTGCCAGAAGGGTAGACAGTTGTTCGTCTAGACCCGACACCCATCTCGCCATTGTTCGAGCACCTGTGACAGGCAATGAGTTGTATAGGGTGTCATAAAGAACATAATCTCACCACAGCTCGCACACACACACACACACCATCATTATAAAATTGAGAACACACACTCCAATGCTTGGCAGCAACCAGAAACACATCACCACTTATTCGTATTAACCATTGATCGGGCCACCAGATGTGCCTTATTTCATTTAACAAACTAATTTTGTTTAAGTGTTCCATTCATGACATGATTCTTTCTATGTATACTATACTTATTAACAACACTAAAAACTGCTGAGTGTAAGATATCTATTACCATTTTACATTATTTTAATCAGTTTGATACGCTACATTCATGTTCATTATAAGTTAATTTAATAAGTTAATCTCTAATTTAATTTAATACCCGAATTCAAGACTAACACTCATGCACACACAAGTTATCGTTTACCAGTAAAGTTGAAACACTAACAAAAAAAATTTTAGGGTTAAAATATTTTAGAACCACATTAAAATACTACATACCTGGACTGACTTTAGTTTAGCTTCTCATAGAGTGGAACAACGGAGTCCGAACAGATTGGTGCCGTCAGTCGAGACCAAACTTCTCTGATGAGGGTAGAAACAGAAATGAGTTCTACTTAACTCATTTAATAATGAGTTCTACTTATTTAATTGATTAAATATTTATTAAATTTTTTTATTCTCAGGCAGAGGAATAATGCAACGATACATCCATACGCTGTATTAGCATTAATTTAAATAAATATAAATTAATTTTGTATAATTTGTATAAGTTACGGGTAAATGGACAGGTCTGAGATTGCAAATATATTTCATTGTTAGATTAGGGGAGAGATTAACCTGTTTCGACACGCAGTGAACACCTGCTCAATTGTATGTGTGTTACACGTGTATCTTGTGTGTGTTAGTGATGCAGGCAAAGACAGGAATCTCAGCAACCCGCCCCAAGTAATTAAATAAATAATTATTTTAATTCACTGTGCGAAAACTAATTAGTGTATGACCAAACCAAAGGCACCAAAGTGTGTGTAAAATTTATAGTTATCCCCAGTGAAAAGATGACGTTAATAGAACACGTTATGTGAAGACAGTGCAAAATAAACGTGCTAAAAAATACGCAAATTACCCTAAGACGCTCAAATTAATATAGTGAGTGCTTAATCGAATTAGCTATGATTTGTGCTATCTCGATTCCGTGCAAAACATTGCTATTTGCTAATAATTGTAAATAGATGAAAAGGTTCGGGAGTGGGGGCTGTCACGAGATATGCAGGTATCGACAGGACGATTTTGGAGCCGACTGGCGCGGAATCTCGAGAGGGTATAAATTAAGGGTTCGACCAAAAACCATTCCCTTCATTTCAAGACACAGTTGCAGCCGGACATGCTGTCCGTCGGCAAAACAGTTTATTTTATTCTATTACAAGTCGCAGTAACAAACGAAATAGCGTTCGTTAAATTCACGACAATATTACGGAAAAAGTAATTACCGCAATAGTAAGTCTACCAAGAGTAGATACGGAACATGCTGCCGTAGAACGACGCTGGACTCTAGACGTATCCAGGAACATGCTGTTGGAAAACGACGCTGGACTCTAGACGTATCCAGGAACATGCTGCCATAGAACGACGCTGGACTCTAGACGTATCCAGGAACATGCTGTTGGAAAACGACGCTGGACTCTAGACGTATCCAGGAACATGCTGCCATAGAACGACGCTGGACTCTAGACGTATCCAGGAACATGCTGCCGTAGAACGACGCTGGACTCTAGACGTATCCAGGAACATGCTGCCGTAGAACGACGCTGGACTCATACGTATCCAGGACCACGCCAGGACAAGAGGAATGGAAAACTAACTCTGGACAACGCTGGACCCCGGACAACAGTCGTAAGATCATCAGAAATCGAGGTGACATGCGTTATGCATTTTAAATGATTTGTAAAAAAAAGAGCTCATAAAGACGATTTCAAAACACAGTAAGTAAATTAAAACAAAGAAAAGTTTATACTTAGTAATAATAAGTTAAAATGTAAATAAATGTTTAGTCGTAAGAATGAGCGATCGCATATATATAAAAGCATTAATGAATGAAAGAGAATTTAAAGTAAAGAGAGTAGAATTTATTATCAAAATAGATAGTAAAGTGATTAGATATTTGAAGTATAGAAAGATTAATTTAAAGTTGAATATTAAAACAAAGGCCAGTCTACAAGAAATTAATATAAGTTTAAATTGAATTTTAAACATTGGTATAGACTGAGCGAGTAGAGGTCAGATCTGAGATAAGACAATTTACTTCAATATAAAAATATTTTAATTTTATAATAAATTAATAAACCAATTACTTAACATGTATAGATATAAGATTATTAACATGTTTAGATATGAGATTTTTAAAAGTATTTGTAATGTCATAAGATATAAACATTTAATAATGAGATATATTGTGATCGACAATTAATGATGTTTATGAATATTTATAATAATGAATAAATAATAAATATGAGTTTTAAATATTGATAAATAAAAATACTCTTATTATAAATACACCTGGTATAATTATACAACCTGCATGAATATATCGAATTTACATATAAATTCGTTGTATAATTTTGTATCCCTTGAACGTGAGGCCTGACATGCCCACATGTATATGTAACGTTGTATAATTTTGGCGCTCCAAGATAGTGGGGCTCCACAAATTTAAATTATATTAAATTCGTTGTAATATATTATTATCTGACTGCTGAAATCGGTGTTGGTTTGGATTCAACGTTGACAAAAAAAGATCTTTTTTACGTAGCCTATTCGAAGTACACCTATTTATTAATATATTAATCGATTTTGTGTTTCGATTCATAATCGATAATATGTAATGTAATATGTAATAGTCGATCGATAGGTAGCGCAGCGGGCGTTAATGTTCATGTTACGGAAGGTTAAGGCGGATGTGCTAAAATATTCGGATTAAAGGTTTTTCCGTTCTTGAGGTTGTCATTAGGAAAAGAATTTGAAATTAAAAAATAGAGTAATTACGGTAAATATTAAAATAATATTGGTATTTTTGTCTGCGTAAGTTATGAATAACCAGTTGTCCTCATTTAAATTCAGTGTTATGTAATAATTTTTACTTGCGTAGATTTAAAATTTGAACGTGTTGATAGTTTGGACAGTGATTTAATTCTTAAGGTATACACAACGTTAGGAATATTTAAATCAGTGTTCGAGGTGCGAGAGAACAAGTTATTATAATTAGAATGGAATGTTAACTATTTAGTGTTTTTAAAGTGAATTAGAGCAAACTATTACAATTTTGGTTACATTTCAGCAGCGACGATCAATGACTTAGTGTTATCAACTTGTAAACTACTGTGAATAAGACGTAAACAATGGTGGATATAGATTTGAATAACGTTCCTAGTGTACCATTAAAGGTAAGGTGGATTGTTTTTATGTGTAACTTAATATATATTCATCATTAGCAAAATAATTTATGATTCCAATGTTCACGAAGGAACACTGTCAGTGATTTGTATGAACGAACACTGTCAGCAATTTAAAGTTGCTTCAAACGTTTCACTGTGATGATAATATTTAAATACCAAATGGTAATTTAAATTTCGTTAAGGTTAAGTTGATTTTAAATATATTGTTAGTAAGGTATACAGTAAATCTATTGAAAGTGTAAAGAAATACTAGATTAAAAATATATTGTGCAATCATGTGATTATGAAAATTGTAACCATCAAATTGTACTTTAATTGTCTAGTTGTTTGGGTTACTGTTAGTGGACAGGTTTGAATACACAACTGTCTGGTTCGATTAATTATATTTAACTACTATTGAAATTGATGAAAGAATGTTTAAATTCTGTAAATTGTAAGTATAATGCTACTGATTCGGAACACTTAAGTTTTTTATTGGTAATAATGTAAAATTTACCAATTTTACCAGTAAAAAACTTAATGTTCCGAGTTAGTAGTATTATACTTATAATTAGTTAATCAACAGACACGTCATGGACAACAAAATCCAAGAGTTAAAATTCTGTAAAGAGTATTCGTTTCAATTTTTACATGCAACCTGACCTTATAAATAATAGACATATTTTGAGACATTGAGGTATGATTAGCATTAAGAAGAGATTCAGGTGGACCAATTTCTAGTTTAAATTTCCAAAACAACCACTAACACAATAATATCAACACTGAATACTTACCAGAATCTGTGTGGCTTGAAGTATTTGAGTCTCCAAGGTTCTTCTGAACGCCCAGTAAACTGATCACTATATAGTCTGTGGTTTCAATGGGCACTGACACGTTATATTTGAGACTATATATTTATCTTTTTTTTTGTGATTTTAAATTAATATGTCAGAATTGTAATAATTTTAAATAAGAAAAATTCTGTGAAAGCAAATTTGTAAAGTAAAATTGCACGTTACCAAAATAATTATGCATTTTAATAACTGTTTACTAAGTACAGGAACATATAGAAAGCCCCTACATGGTATTTCTACCCTTTCAATTCTTACCACCTTCCTCAGAACCTCAACCCTCTTTACCTGTTGAACTTGTTTACAAAGTCTAGAACGTAATGGCTCTCTGGTAGTATTACTTTCTAAACAGTAATAAATATAGATATCCACTTTCTACAATATGTGTGGTCTGCATTCCTCAAATTAATGAGACTATTCTCTAAAATATAGGCCTACATATATGTTTTGAAATTCTTTCAACATATTTCATTTTTCACTATGGATTATATGGATATAGAAACATTTTGCCCATGTTTTTAACATAGTAACACTGTTTTATATAGGTATGTATTTGTATTAATATCAAATTAGGATAAACCAGCCTTGTGACATTGATTAGCATTTCATTAGAAATAATAAATTTATCTTCTTTGTTTTTGTAGAGAATAGGTGTATATAAATGTTTAAGCTGGAAAATATGTGAGATATATGAAGATTCATTGTCATTATGTGCAGAAACCAAAGTCACCAGTGTACATACATTGTAAAGTGTAAATCTTGGAGTACCATTCATTTGCGATCAGATAGATTTTGATAGATTACTAAAAAATAATTTTCTGGCATATAGGTAAAAAACCCAATATTACATAGCTTCACCAATTTATTCTGAATAGTGTACTAAAAAATAATTTTGTGGCATATAGGGGTCGTTGTCACTATTTAGGGCTGAAAACATAAAACATCTTTGCTTTAACATTTATCTACACACCATGTAGAAGACATTATAAAAGGTTTCATGTCAATTCATTCTAGAATTCCAAGGTTTGGCCGTTTTTTTTGGCCTCAGTGAATCAACTAATGAGTTACATCCAAAATGTTTATTATTAGCAACCAAACATTGGGGGCAACTAAATTACTTAACTACTTTGGTAATGTATAAGTTATGATTGAGCGAGACAAATAGTAAATACATAATTATTAAATGGTTTGTGGACTTAGGAAGAGAATAATCAAAAGAAAATTCAACCAGATATTAAAAGTAAATTTTAAAACAGTTTACCTTCCTGTGTTTTATTGTATGATTTTGAGACATGGATCGCGTTAACAAAAATGAATTTAGTGTCTCCAAAACAAAACCTGGATGAAGTTCACATGTTGTATTAAAGGGACTGTTCCTACAAGAGCTGAAAATAATTGGAAATCAAGATATTGGTGATAAACTTGATAAATCTATATAATGTCAAAGGAAAAAATTAAAAAAAAATCATAGTGAGGCAATATTGGAAAAGAGACTTAGTGAGGGTGGATAACGAAATCCTTCTAAATAAGCTCTCAGATACAAAGTAGAAGGAAGAAGGACTCTAGGATGGCCACAGAAAAGATGGTGAGATACTTGGGGATGGAACAGGCAAGTGCCTAAACCATATTGGGAAGATAATGATGACCTCAGTATACAAAGCTAAATCCTTCGGGTTATTTAAAACAAAGACAACAGAACATAGGTGATTGAGTAGCATATGTGGCCTATAATAATAATAATACTAACCTAGGTTTAGTTCTGATCATTAAGGAATTAATGATTGAACAAAATGTAAAACTATTGACGCGTTTGGTATCAAATGGTTTTATAAATTTAATTTACTGTACATTATCTTTCAGTGCATTTCTGTGTACTTTGTACTAGTCTTGTGATACATTATTTGTGTTAAGTAAGTTTCATAAGGCTTTATTCTATGAAGAAATGAAACAAAAAACTAAAACAATTTGTTTTCTGTTTAGTCATATAAAAAAATGTTTCTATTCATGACATATGAATACAGATTAGAAAATATTTTCATCACTAACAATCAGTTTAACATATTTTTTGTGGTTCATAATACTCATTATTGCATTATATTTAGGCGGTTTGATTGGTGCAGCATTAGTCATAGCATGTGTTGTTAAAGTTTGCAAACAACAAATAACAAGTTTGTAGTTGATAAGAGTAGATCATACTAATGAATAAGCAAAGATTACAGGAGATCATTTTGACATTATGTAAATGATTAACAAGCAAAAACATATATGTTATCAATAAAATGTCTTTTTTTTTAAATGAAGGGAACATTTGATATACAAGCTGATAAACAGATCAGAAAATTACAAAAAAGAAGTGGGAACTATGGAGTTGTTTATAAAACAAGATAAGATCAAAGTTTATAAAATAAGATTTAATTCAATGTAATAGACATTCTTTCTATTATGTCTTTCTATCAATGCAGTGTAACTGTCTGTCTCTTTCTCTTGCATAAAATATTAATTCTGATGTGTTTGCTTATTGCAGATTGTGTTTGCTGTTCACTTTATATTCTCAACATGGTAAGTCCTAACTTTTTAAAAGATTACCTGGCAAATAAGAGAATTATATACAAATTTTAACTACAGTTAAAAATATTCCCATACAAAATTTTTTGTTCGGACACCTTCATAACAATGTCTTCCTGTCTTGTTTGGTTCGATTCAAAACAGTGTCAATGAATTTATGTAATAATATTTTTTTAATATTAAATTTAAACGGTATGCTATAGCATATATGTGTAGCAATAAATTCCTAAAACTTGCAAATAACACGTCAAGTAGTGCTGTTAATAAAATGTGTAAGATGCTGCGACCTAGTGGCAACATTGAGAAACAGCCTAGTAAGAAATGTCATGTAATATTTTGCATAGTCATCATACTGGTGCCCATTTGTGTCAGCAAGTGTTACATGTGCCCTGTGAGTTTTCTTGTATTTAAAATGAGTGATTTTTATGAACAGTGAATTAATATGAAATTTTTGTGTTAAATTGGGAAAATCCTGTTTGCAAACATTTGAAATGGTACAAACAGCATATGGGAATGAGGCTTTAAGCTGGACTGAAATGTATGTTTGGTGAAAATGTTTCAAAGATTACCCAACTTCAGCTGACCTGTGATATGAACAGTGAATTAATAGCCTATAAAATTTTTGTGTTAAATTGGGAAAATCCTGCATGCAAACATTTGAAATGTTACAAACAGCATATGGGAATGAGGCTTTAAGCTGGACTAAAATGTATGTTTGGTGAAAATGTTTCAAAGATTACCCAACTTCAGCTGATGATGATCCTAATTTAGGCTGACCAGCAACATCCAAAACTGATAAACTTGTTGCAAAACTTAGGAGTATTTAATTGACAACCATCAGTTATTGTTTGTGAAGTAGCTGAAGAAGTAACATTCAAAAACATAATGTTGTGATATTATTGTGCAAAATTTAGAATGAGCACATTGCAGTGAAATTTGTGTCTCGCCTTTTGACTGACAAGCAAAAACATATTCGAATTGATTTGAGTCAAGACTTTTGAATTAGTCTCTTCCAGTCGCTTTGTGGATGTATCATTAAACACTAAAAGAAGAAAACAAGGAAAGAGACACAATTGAAATATTATAATGTAATGGCTATACCTCAACTACTGTATAGTAGTGAGACTTGGATTAGAAAGGCCAAAGGTATATCTAGAATACAAGTAGCAGAAATGAGGTTCTTGAGGGCTGTAAAGGGTTGTACCAGGAGAAATCTTATCAGAAATGATCTTATTAGAATGGAGCTAGGGATAGCTGAAAGATTAAACGAGAAAATTTCCTGGTACAAAACGGAGTGGCGGTTACATGTAGAGAGAATGGATCCAACTAGATGTTCAGGAAGAGCCCTTGACTATCATCCAAGGCGGAAAGAAGTGTGGGAAGACCTTGTAAATGATGGTTGGATGAATTCCATTGAGACTGGAACAGGCTACTAGCCTAAGCTGTAAAGGATGATGACGACGACTTTTGAATTGAGCTAAAGAGGATGATAAAATGATAATGCATAAAAAAAGATCATTACCAGAGGAATGGTGTATATGATATTGAACTGAAAGCCTAATCGTCACAGTGGATGTTAAAAGGGTCACCACAATAAACAAAACAAGACAATTGTGGTCAAACAATAAAGTCATCCCTATGGTTTTTTTTTTAATTCTAAGGATATTGTTTACAGTGAATTTCTTCCACAAGGCACAGCAGTGAAGAAGGAAGAATCATACAGTATTGAAACATCTTCAAGAGACTATTAAATAAAGATGTAGGCCCTAACCGTGTAAGTCAAACTGATGGATGCTCTATACTGACAATTTTATACTAAAAATTCTGTCACGTTATTTGCCAGAAAAAATAAACGTATAAAATATGATCACTGTGTGTAGGGCTAATTTTGTCAAAGAAGAAAAGATGTAATGAATCAATGGACGGTAACAATTCAGTAGAACTAATAAAAAATATCTTACTTGTAGTAGTCTCTTCTGGTGTAAGGGTGTTAGGATAATATTTCCTTAGTTTAGTGTCTGTACTGCTAACTGCTTGTGTGCATGTGGTATTGAATCTGAAAATTGCAGATGAAGAATTGTCTACTACAGTTTTAAAGAAAATTTATGTAGGCTTTATAAGAAACTCTAGGAACATGTTAAATTACCGATTATAGGTCTTCATTTACCAAGATAAAGAAAATTTATGTTATATGACACATAAGTTTAAACAACAGTCTGAAAAATGGAGACTGTCAATGAATGTTGATAAAACAAAATATCTATATGTTAGGAGTACATCAGGTAACTCTGAATTAGAGGAAGGTGAAAAGTATCAGGTCATGATACACAGTGATACTTTAAAAGTAGTCCTGAACAGTGGAGGAAGAGACTGATAGAAACACAAGACAGAATAAGTCAGGGGTGAAGAGCTCGTAAGATATTGAACAGTATTTTGGTGTAGTAGAGTGTTTCAAGATTTCGAATCAGATCAGTAAAAGATTGGGATGAGAAGCTTCTCTTGAAATGGATATATTGAGAAGGTGTAGAATATCGAGAAGACATTTATATGCAATGAAAAATCATAGAACTGATGGAAATCAAAGAAAATAATACTAGAAATGTGGAGACGACAGTTTATTTGGTATTTCCATTTTTAAAGAGTATGGTACAGACTACGTAAGCAAGCCTTACGATGGAAACTCCTGGATAGGAGAAAATATAGGGTGACCGTAAAATCCTGGATTGAAGGAGTTTGGGAAGCTTTGATAGTGCAGAATATTAGTGACGAGCAAAATGAGAATAAGGACGAATGAAGGAAAAGTTTAAGTGCAACAGAAAGCATCAGCTTGTATTGTAAGCTGCATGTACGTGCATGTGCACGGACACGCGTATGTGTTGATTTTATTTAGATGTTAAAGTAAAAATGTATAATGCAAGAGACAAGCATGTAATAATGAATTACTATGAAGCGCACTTCCCATCTGTGAAACACTATATTATTTGGTAAAATATGTTTATTTTGTATCTGAGCCAGGTCCTTTTGTTCAGAAGTCATTACTAGGAATGCTGTCTATTCCAGTGCTGCTGGATGAACTTTTAGAAATTGGGTATTAGGCGTTTGTTGTGGGTGATGTGTTCAGAAAGCATATGTGATATGAACTGTGTTTGTTCATTTTTTAGGACATAATTTCTATATATTTTTTGTGTATTCCTATATTTTGAATTGTTCAGATGTGACTAGTTTTCATCCTTTTGTGTTTACCTTTAGGATTTTACTAAATACAACTATTTCACTAATGACGACTGGGAACACAAAGTTTTTTATGAGTAAAAACATAAAGTTTTACCTTACAACCTGAACCGATTTTAAAAAAGCTTTCTAAAAATGAAAACCGGTTCAGGTTGTAAGGTAACACTTTGTTTTTATTCATAAAAAACTTTGTGTTCCGAGTCGTTAGTGAAATAGTTGTATTTAGTTAAGTAACGGACACGACATGGACAACGGAATCCAAGAATTTAGGATTTTGTTGGTGTTTGTGCATGTGTGATCTGTTTCAAAGAGGTGACCTGGAAAGATTGATTCAGTGGTAAAGTGGCTTTATGTGTTACTTGTATCACTGTTGAAATCACTTTAACTTCACTACAAATGTAGTGTTCCAAAGTCGGAAAGTCGCGAAACAAGACTTGCTAACCTTTTGAAAATAATTTGTAACTTTTTTATTTATCATCCAATCTTTGTGAAATTTTGTAGTTATATACTCTAATGTATAAGGATTCTAGAAAAAAATACACAATACCTTTAAGTAAAACTACTAAGGGTGGAAAAAATGTTTTATTTGCATCTTTGTAGTTTTTTTGGTAAAAAACATGGTTTAGCATTAAATTGAACAGAAAGGGAAAGAGATAATTATAAAAACTTTTTTTTCAAAATAATCCTCAATACATGGGCTATCATATGAAAAAATAAAATTGATAGGGTTTTCATTCCTTTGTTGTTTTTTCTGTTGAAGGTAAGTTTTTAAAATTTTTTATTCAGCGATTTTACTAAGCCATAGACAGTTAGAAAGGTCTTAAGTATTTTTTTTAATAAAACTAAAATTTTAAGTGTTTATAAAACAAACAGGCCCTATATATTAAAACAAATATCACAGAAAGGGAAAGGGATAATCACAAAAACTTGCCCACCCAAAGAAAAACTAATAGACAAAAACAAACAAAATTTGAAGATTGTGATGAAGACAACACCATTGAATTTAATCAATGGATTTCAACTGACAGAACACAAATGATTACATGTTCTGCAAAAATTGGTGAATTTATTGATGACCTTTCATCTAAATTGGAAAAACTTGTCCCACACTTTTACATTGCAAAGTCTCAAGGAAAATATTTCAAAACACTTAAAGAATCTTCTGATGCAAACATTGCCACAGTATCAATTGACTTTAGTGAAAATTACTCTTTTACTATCCAGGACGAAGCCCAAGGATACCACTGGACATCTGACTCTTGTACTGTACATCCTATTATAATTAACCTTAAAAGTATTGACGGTGAAAGATTGGTTTTGTCTCTTTGTGTGATATCTGACGACATGAAACATTATGCATGATGTTTGTATGGTCTAGAAAATTCAAGAAATTGTGACAGAATTCATTAAAGAAAAGTATTCACATGTTACAAAAATTCACTACTTCAGTGATAGCTGTGCAGGCGAATATACAAATAAATTTAATTTTATAAACCCTTATCTGCATAAAAAAGATTTTAAGATCAGGGCGCAATGGTCGTTCTTTGCAACTAACCATGGGAAAACTGAGTGTGATGGTATAGGAGGCACTGTTAAAAGGCTAGCACGAAAGGAAAGTCTATAAAGACCTCTTGGACATCAAATATTATCTCCAGCAGATTTGTTTGAGTTTTGTAAAGTCAACATCACCAAAGTTAATTTTCATTTTATTTCTAAAGATTCTGTAAATCAGATATGTTCTGACCTTGTGGAACGCTTTGAAGATTTACAAACACTTCCAGGAACCAGAATTTTCCATAAACTTTAAGCCATTAGATTGTTTAGGGAACTTGGAAGCAAGGAGGATCAGTAGTGATGAGAAACCCACCTTTACGTATAATTTAAGGAATAAATAGACATCACTTGTGAGAGAAGAAAATTTGAACCCATCATGCTTTGTAGCTTGTAAATATGACAATCTGTGGTGCTTTGGAATCATCACTGAATTAAGTAAAGAAGAAGATGATATGATTGTTCAATTTTTGCATCCTGCAGGACCATCGTCATCATTTCATGGTGTAATCGTCCTAACGATCTATCAAATAATATTTAATAAAATTTATTATTCACACTGCTTACCTTCATCGGGTCCCAAGGTCATCACGTGAACTCACAACGTATAAGTGATTTAGGGTTTTATGTTGTAATAATTACTCTCATTTGCGGTTAACTAATTCAACTTCATTTATTATTCTTTTTATCATTCTCTTTTTATGAATCAATTAAAACATGCTTTCTCCTTCTCTATTCTCTACATTTCAAATGAACAAAATTAAATACTGAGGTAGCGACCCCATCTGACCAAAACCACAAACACATTGAATTACAAAACCACAAGTATCTTTGATTTCTTATAATTAAATTAATTTATTAATTAAATTAATTAAAGACAACCCAGTATTTGCTCACACACACACACACACACACACACACACACACACACACACACACACACACACACACACACACACACACACACACACACACACACACACACACACACACACACACTCACACTCACATCTTTTATCCCCTTTATTTAAAGCGCTTTCTTTTATAAAATTTTTATAATTATTTTGGAGTTCCACTGTTACTTAACTGCCGCTGTTACTGCCGACCCCGTCGCACTCCGTATATTCTCAGTCACTGATTTGTCCAAAATTTGTTCTCCCAGTTTAATATAGATGTCACCGTTTTTTACCACTTTGAATTACTGTATAATTTAGATCACATATTTTGAAAGTTTTACTAAATTTTCGGCTCGCGAGCCTTTTACGTTCAACCGGCCAGTTTGATTACTTGGCACTGAGTAACTTTTTCAAGATGGCCAACGCTCCTTGAGTTTTGCTTCTTGCTTCTGATAGGCCCAACGTGCGTCACGTGGTATCTTCTGGGGGGCGAGTCTGTGTAACATTAACCTGCGTTCAGAGGCTCGCTCAACATTTCGTGACAAATACTATGTTCGGGCAAGCAGGCTCATTCACATTCCTCAGCATCAGGAATTGTAACAAACTGAGGGGCGGACAGACCAAACGTGCCACTGGGTGCCCCGAAAGTGAATGTCGATTGTTAAAACTGAGGCCCCGTGTGGGTAACTCCCCTTTGTCGCATTTACAATTAAAATAAACCCAATCTCCCAATTCTGTCCCATTACAATACCCCCCCCAATGAGAGGTTTTCTGCCGAAACAGAAAAACCCTCATTGCTAAACCCTAAGAGGATCAGCGAGGATATGGTGCCAACAACCCCCCTTAATTCCTTCATAAATCATGGGTAAACTACCCCCCTAGCTCGGCGACTATGGCTGCACCTCCACGACATTACTGGACTTCTCTGTTCGAGATCCCAACACCGTGAAGTCGGACAGGCACTCACCACAATCTCACCTAACCGTGTAACATTTCAACAAAATCAATAACTTAGCCTTATACCATACCAGATCCTCAACCGATATATCTCCCCTTATTTAATTGTAATTAAATGATGTCCGTCTAATTTTAAACGGGTATAAGTGTAATTGGTGTAACGTGTCTTATCAATCCGTCGTCGCGCTGGAACGTAACTTACGCTAATTGTGTCCGTCGCGAACGACCGAATAACCAGGTATCGAAGTCCTTACCTGTTGTTCACTAGGGGTGAGTAAATCCTGGGTGGCGCCAAATTGTTTAATTAAAACAATTAAAAAATTTTATGATGATAGGGCGAGCTCAGCTCAGGCGGAGTGGAGAATTCAAATTTATTCCCGCCTCGGTTCGACCTTCTTAATCAGGCCAGTAGTTCGTTGAGTTGGCTACATGACCGCTTGCCGTCAATACTAACTGTTCGCTAAAATGTACACAAATTATAATACACCTTCTTAATGAAATTAAAACACAGTGGTTACACTCAGTACTTGTTTATTATTTGGTGATTACTAATTATTCAGTTTAACACAGATTATATTTTGTTTTATAATACATTTGCACCGGCAATTAATATAAGACAATTTCTCTAGGGTTTGACAAATCGATTTTGAACGTATCAGACAGTCAATAATGGCGACTGTGGAAGTTGTTTACAGATATTTTCGTTCAAACGTCTTGGATTCTTGTGATTACGATAAAAGGATATTAATGATTACAACAATAAAAATACACTACCTCACATTATTTATACTTAAATAATATAATGTGTATCTGTAACTTGTTCCTGGAGTGTAGTAAAAGTGTTTCAAAAGTTCGTAAACTAACAACAGGTTATTTTTACTAGTTGACAAATTTTCAGTGTCTTAGTTTTTTATTTAATCTTTGAAAGAAATTACTGTATATGCAGTTTATAGTGAGAGTTCAGATTACTGTGAGAAATATTTAAAGTGAGTTTAATTCTGAAATTTGGGTAATTTAATGATACTTAACACATCAGTAGACTGGGTGTACTCAGTTGTTCAGGTAAAAAGGAATTGGGCTGCAATCATATTCAATTTTCAATTGTCTAGGGCGTCTGGCATCTTTTTCAAATTAATCGTAGCAATTTATTCATTTCTTTTTTATTTAATTGGTGCTCGACATCAGTTAAATGGTTTCAGTCATCGTCTGCTTCTTTCTTGTTCATTTGTGGTAATTTTGTTTACTATTTTGACTTTTTAAATTAGAATATTGATCGTTCACGATTTGGGTTCTATTCTGCAAGAGCGTCACATTACGAGTAATAAGATTTAACGGAAAATTCGTAACCAACGTCTGTTGTCATGATTACAATTTAATTCTGATTGGTTAATCTTGTCTTATAACCATTGTTATCAATTTTGAATTTTTATTCAAAATTACTGTGTATCTTCTGATTGCTTTTATTCTTCTGTCTTCCTCCCTACATATTAAATATTATCACTACTGTTATTATTTCCTTTCAAAGATTATTTTGATATCCCATAAGGTTGGGTTCTTCAAAATATTGTTTGTACATTTATTTTAATATTTGTTAACTATATTTCTCTTTTAATTTAAGTCCTTATTCTAACATTTTTCTTTTAATATGATTTACAAATTATCCTGGGCTGGTTACTCGCCTTGGATTTGTTAATTTCTTTGTTGATTTTATACAGTTTGTATTTATTTGTTTTTACAGTTAGGCGTTTCATAGGGCTAAGTAGCCATTGATTATATTTACTTATTTTATACCAATTATATCTCATTTTACTCTAAAGTGTTTTGTTTTGTTATTATAATTGATTTGTTTATTGGTTAATGTGTTTTAAATCTGTTTTTGTACTGATTATGTGTCAACATTATTTTCTACATCATGGCTTGTCAATTATTTCCTAACTGATTTTCCAGTGTTTATTATTTCTGTATTGATTTACCTTCTTATTTATTTAACTTGCCATTGTTAACAATATGGCTATTTTTTACTATTCTTTATTACATAAAATATAACAACTAGGCCTATGGACTGTATACTTCCTTCAGCCATATCCTATTCATAAATTTAATTGAACAATCTTTACCAGTTATTAGGTAATGTTGGTTTACAATACATTTCATTCTTTACTATTTTTTGGGTGAGAAATATCATCACTCCTTTTAAACTTACTTAATCGATTATCCCTTATAACATGGGGTGTTTATTGATTGCGTTTTTAATTTCTTATTTCTTTACTAATCTCTCCCTCCACTCCATGGTAACACTAACTGTTTACTGTACATGGGCTTTCTCCCCTGAATAACATCGAATCCTTCATTTATATCTAATCTAAATACTATTTTTAATTTCTATTAACAATACAATTCTTATATGTTCACTATTAAATCATTTAGTGTTTATCACTGATTTACTAAGTGTTTTCTTATCTACCACTATTTTTATCATACTGTCATGTACAATATTATTTTGTATTCATAACCTTCACTTTTAAACTATCTGGTATTTATCACTGATTTACTCTTTATTTTGGGGTTTTTACACTTTCACTTTTGGCACTTCTTAAACTTTTTATTTTAAGTGTTTATTAGTGGGTAATCCCTATCAATACTTTTTCTTTATCACTTAGTTATTTTTATTTCTCACTATCTCTCTCTTTCTTTACAAATATTATTTATACTTAAATAAGTTCATGTCTTTCTAGAGTTCTTACTTACATATACTTCTAATTCTTGGGTTAGTGTATTTTTATTTATCGGGTTTTATCAATTATTAATTACAGTTGTCACTTAATCAATACTAATACTTATTTTTTTTACATTGCTTATTTACTGGTTTCGTTTCCTTTATGATATTTGAGTGTATCATTTCTCCGTTCTCTATTCTATATTATTTGTCTGTGTTTTATCATCTTGTTTCACTTTATTTCCTTTATATTTGGTTCGTTCCATTTTTATTTTCATTTTTCTTCTCCTTCATTTCCATTTTGTTTCATTTTATTCTGGTTTTTTATGTGGCCAATCTCTGGGGTTGGGTCAAAGTCATTTGTCTGTCAGTCTATTCTATAATTGTATTTAATAATCACTTTTGGTTTACCATTCTTCCTCCTTCTTTCTTAATTACATTTTATATTTTTATTCTCTTTATTATTTATTTATCAAAATATATTACTTTTTATCATTTCTTACATACTTATAGATATCAAATATGATCTGAATTTGGCGATGTTATATATTATATATATATATATTACATTTAATGTTTATACTTAAATTTACCTCAAGATGTTCTTTTTTTCCTTTTTTTGAACATATTTCGGGTACTATCTTGTACCCATCCTCAGCCTTCCGTTTTTTTACTGGATTACATATATATACTGGATTGCCTTTAGCAAAGTACTGGGTGTGTACACATGTTCATTACTAGCTTAAATACAAGATCTCTAAATATTCATCATTAATATAATATTCACATAAACATTTCATTTTTACCTTTAAACAAAATTCACTCCCATTTCTCAACCTTTAATTGTTTGCTTGACATTACTGTTTCAAATCAAATTAAATTATTTAAATTTCGTTCAAGTAGTGAAATAAATCTAAGTCCATTATCAAAGATTCACGTTAAAGTTAATTTACATCATCTCCTTCAATTAGTTATTTTAATCGCAATTTTCCAAATACAAAGTCTTTAAATGAATTTACTTTTCGTTAGAAATCCTCATAATTAGATGCTAACAATAATAATAAAGAAAACAACTTATCTCTATCATCAATTCCATTACCACTACATTTGGTTACAAAACATATCATATAAACACTATTACTCAGCTGATACCTCATCAACATACCTAATCTTTACTCTCAAAGAAAAATTAAATTTTTTGTTTCAATAATTAAATGAATTTAAATTCCAGAAACATATTCTGACAATTAATAAAAGAAACAAATTATTAAATTAAATTAATTAATAAAAGAACCTATGAATTGATTACATGAAACATACGATACATTTCACCAGTAATCAGCTGATGTCTTATTCCCAGGTGAATGACCTTACCCTAGGCACACTAAATACAAATAGCACAAATACACAACATTATTCAATTTGACTAATAGCATGTCCTTGAGGATTATACAATCATTACAACATAGAGTCTAGTACTTAAAATCGTTTGTTCTCATAAGTGAATATTCATCACTAATCATTGAATCATAGCTAATAGTAAACATTACTGAACAGGAACTGGGACATCAACCACCAACTCTCTCTTTAGAGTAAGTGAATTTGATTGTCCCGCTGTTACAGTGGTCGTTACCTCTCACTGATTTCTCACCTACTTCATCATTTTATTATTTCCCCCCTTATACCCAGTTACAATTAGGTAACCACCTGCCGGATAAACCGGATCGAGCGTTTACCTCATGCACAGATGTGGTATCTGTGCCCCTGGCTTGTAACGGCCAGCACCTTTTCCACACACACTTATTTCCTGATGGTGGACTGTAGCGTCCATTTGCATCCCCAAGAACTGAAGTTTAAGGTATGCTGCCTATACCGTTCTTGCTTCAGCGTTATAAAAAATTCGGCATTACTGATGTTAGAGGACACCAGTAATCCTACTAAATATTATCTATACACCCTTAACACGGCACTACCAACCCCTACGAAGGTAGCCGCTGTTCCATAGTTTGGTGATTTCCCTGATTTACCCCCCGGTTGATTTCTAAATTCACCAATTTTGAAAATAATAACAAGTATGGCTAGGATACAATCTGCCTAACCACACTTGCTACCAATAATCCAAATCTACGGTCAGGGTTCGGTGACGCCGTGACCGCCCGAAAGTGGGGAATCACAAGTAAAATATATATATGTGATATATTTAAATTAAAAATTTACAATTCTCATTACATGAAGTTCCTAGTATTGGTTACGTGCTCTAGCACCATTCATTTTCTTTCTTAACCTTCCTCATTTTGACTTTCATTAACATAAAATAGTGAGTACAACAAAATATTTGTTTGATTTTCTAAACTACTCTATAGTTTATAGAGTATAGTTTATATAGTTTATATATTTTCATATTTATAAAAAATAGCACCAAAAAAATTTTAATTTAATTTATAAGGGCTCATTTGAAAACTCCATTTGGACCCTACTAGTCCAAGAACTTGGTAAACTTACCATTTCCATTCACACACTCACTCGTACATTATCTATGCACTTTTTATTTTTCATCATTCACACCTCCATTCACATGTTAATTCCTATTCTTCTCATTTCTTCCCTATACTTCCTAAAGGGATCAGCCAAAATATGATTGATAGAGATGGGGTCAGCGATGGGCAGATACCATACGTTAACGAGTACGAGCTGAAAGCTCGGATGGCAGCCTTGAAGGAACAGTACAAAGAACCAGCCCACCGTCCCCGTTATGCTTAACACTACTTACCATTACTATGCTTATTACTGTTATTATTTGGTGCTTACACTGACAAATTCGTCATTTGCAGACCTTGATTTGCAAATGACGCTGGTTTTATATATATATTATAATGTTTTTCGGATGTCCTGCCTCCTTCAAGCCCCGCGATGGAAGCCAATTTATAATATTTGTTCTCGTGTCTTGTCTCTTCGTTCGTTCATATAGTATACCTCTGTAAAATATAACAGTGTGTCTGAGTGTAAAAATGTGTCTGTGTTTCTTACCACTGCGTCCTCGCACGGCGATGTACTTCACGATGTTTGGGCCCGTAGCGAACGTACTGGGGGACCAGGTATCGTGATTCCCGATCTGAGGTTCAAACATAGTGGATAATCTCTGGGTGGCGCCAAATTGTTGATATAAAACAATTAAAATGGTTTCCTTATCAACGTTCTATTTGAACGAGGCGACGAATTCAATCCGTCCCGCCTTTTCTCGATTTGGTGTCAATCGAGATAGCAGTTGCAGTATTCGCTACTTGCGCACTACACGTCGCATCGGGAACCTTCACTATACATTATATTTTTAAACATGCACTTTGCTACTGAAAATAAAACACGATTTAACACACACAGTATAAATTTATTATCAAATTGAAGTTAATATTTTATAGACACAAGTTGTAATTAATGTTTCATATATAATTCTGCACCGGATAATTCTTTATAAGACTCTCTCTCCAGGGTTAACCTATCGACTTATGAATACAAATAAACAGTATGGCGATTTATTTCGCCGATCAACAAATATTTCGGTCGATGCTTGTGGGTTGTTTGGATCACGTTAAAAGGTTCAGATGCAGTTACAATATTAAAAATACACAACCTTACAATGTTTTTTCCTTAAGTAGGATAATGTGTAGTGGTAATTGTTTTGTTTAAGTGTCATACAAGATGTTTAAAAGTCGTACATAAATATGAGGTTAGTTCTATAGTTAACAAATTTACAGTGATTTAATATTTCGATTCAATCCTTGCAAGAGAATAAAAATGATTCAGTGGTATTCAAAATACATTGAGAAATATTAAAGTGCGTTTATTTTTTGGAAGTTGAAATAATTTAACTGGTACTTAACAGCATTGCAGTACGGAATTACTCGGGATGTTGAGAAGGAAGGATTATGGCATCAATATTATTCCTGTGTTCTTTATTCAAGCTTCGGCATCTTTTTAAAAGTTGTTGGGACTCATTTAGAAATTTCGTCTTGAATTAAACGTCTTCTCCCTCTGGAAATGGTCTTCTGCATCCATCAGACTTCTTTACGGTCAATTTCTATACTTGGTTTCACTTTTAAGATGTTTTAGATATTAAAATGTGTTGTACAGAGAATTCGCATCTGGCTTGTGATAGCGTCACTTTTCAAGTAAATGTATTTAGCGGTAATTACCTCATTAAACGGCCGTTTCCATGGTTACTTCAATGCTCTCATTGGGTGAGCTGAACATAAACACATTGTTATCAATTTTCGAATTCCTTTCAAATCTTCCCATATCTTCGGACTTTCTTCCTCCTCTTATCTTCCTTCAGAGTTATTATCTAAATGCACTGTCATTTATATTTTCTCACAAAGATTATTTTGGTACCCCACAATATTGGGTTTTATCGAGTTTCTAAGTTTACAAATAATTTTATACTTACTAATTACATTTCTTTGTTTATATAATTCCTTAATTGAATATTTGGTTTTTAATAATAACTACTATTCATCCTTGATGAATCAGTCACCTTGGATTTGTCCATTACATGGTGATTTTTATACAATCAGCAATTGTTTATGTTTGACCGTTAGGCCTGTTTCACATTTAAGTAGCCATTACTGGATTTTTATGGCTTCATACACTATATATTTCTTTTAGTCCTAAATTGTTATTTTGCATTTATAATTGGGTTTAATGTCTCTGGATGTGTTTTAATTTAGTCTTTGTTAGTAACAACTGTGTTATTCCATCTTACTTGCTAATTATTTGCTATTCATTTCCAATATAACATATAACATCTAGGTATATGGTCTGTATAACTCTTACAGCCATATCCCATTCATAAACAATAATTTATAAAATTACTTAATTCTTATTTGTTGTTCTGGTGCTAAACGATCTCACCTCTATTGAACTTTTTTTTCCATTAAACTCCCCTTATAACATGGGTATTTACTTAATGTTAATACAGACTTATTTTCTAATGCTTTCTGCTCTCCCTTCCATGTTAACACCTTCTGATTACTTTTCCTTGTGAATCACACCTTTAAACTTTTACAATACATTTTTAAGTTATAACAATACTATTTCCTAGTCATCACAGTGAATATCACTACTTAGTGTTCATTATTTACTGAATAAATGTTCTATCCTAAATACTATTCATTGTAACTTGTTAAATGTTATTGTTCACTCTTAATACTAAAACATGTGTAATTTTACTAAGTCTTTACCTTAGCCTACTCTCCTCTTACTATTTTTATGATAGACAATATTTGTATTTATTTTTCACTTGCACTTTCTTAAATTATTTAGTGTTCATTATAATTTACTTAGTGTTTCTTTAGTATTATATCACTCTAGGATAAATCACTTTCACTAATTCAACTTCCATTTATTTCTCATCATTTTATTCTCTTTCTCTACCCACTATCTATATAAAATTATTAATATTGTGTCTTTCTTAGTTAACTAATTACATATATCCCTAACTCTTTTGGTTAGTGTACTTTTATACATTGTTTCATATTACTGACGGTTTGTAATTGTCATTTTATCAATGCTAATATTCATTAATAGTTTTGGCTCTTAACCGAATTTCATTGTCTTTATTACTTTGGGTTACATTATTTCTCCCTTCTCTATTTTTCATTACTTGTCTAGTTTACTTGTTGCGTTTCATTTTGTTTTCTTCCTCATGGGTTTGTTTTTTCTTGGTTTTCATTCTTCTTCTCCTTCCTCCGTCTTGTTTTCTTTATTTTGGTTTCTTAACTGGCCAATCTCTGGGGTTGGGTCAATGTCGTTTGTCAGTCTTATCATTCTAGTTTCTTTATTAATCACTTTCGGTTTATTACTCCTTCTCCTTCCATGTTAATTACCTTTTATTTAATTTTTACTCTCCACATGATTTATTTATTCAAACATAATATCATGTAGCATTTTTTATACATACTTATTGTTATCAAAATTTATCTGAATTTGGTGATGTTATATAATGCTCTCCCACCAAAATTGATCATTTTATAAAACGTGATTCTAAGTTTGATGAAATTATCAATTGTATTGTATCATTTTCTTCTTAAACTCTCCTGCTTCTCACTCAGTTTTTTATGCTTAATTCTGTATCTTGTATTTCCTTTCTTCTGATTCTTTTCTTCATCATTTTTTCTTATTACGAACTGGCTTATTGATTTTTTATTATAAATTATTCCCTATAAATCTTATTTTCCCTAAGTAACTTTACTTTGTAGCTGCAATCGATTCGGATGGGCTCTATTGGCTTACCTAACTCCGTCGTTCAAAACTACTCTTATTCTGAGATCAGGGGAACATCATCCCTGCTCAGTAAAATAATTGCTGGACTTATTCAACAGTCAATCTCAATTAATGAATCTTAAATACAGTCATCTCGTGACTCAACATAATAATAATAATCATAACATTTGTTGTGAATCTTTTACCTTTATATTTCATTATTACTCAGTTCGGGTCATATATTTTTTCATCTTTCTTCATAGATACTGCTTAGTAATACTTGAAGCAGTGCTTTTTATTGATACAATTCACATTTTTATTCATTTTTAATTACTTTTGTTTCATCTCAATTCATATTACAACTCTTAGAATGTTTATTTTATTTGTTTCGTTTTTTGATCATTGGTTTTCTTAATCTTACTTCCCATTTCTTTCTAAATAGTAGTGGAAGTTGATCATTTTGATTGATATTATTTTTTTCATAGCTTTTTGAATATCATAGTAAGTTAGTGTTTCTTACTAGTCAGGAATTTTTGTAGCTTATTCCTTTATAGTATGTTTCGCTTTTTTGTGCCTCATATTTTGGCTAAAGATTATTGTAACTTAATCTTATTCTGTTAGGAATGCTTTGTAACTTCACTCCCTTCTTATTAGTTTTTTATTCAAAGATTATAGTAAGTTAGTGTTTCTTACTTTATGTGGGTTCTTGGTAATTTTATTTCTCCATTTTATGATTGGTCCAAAATATTCTCGAAATATCTGTGTAAGCTGTCCTTACATAACTTTTTTGAATTTTGAAATTCATTTTATATCTATATTTTTTCATTATTATTTATCAGCAAACTTCATCTGCTTGTATTATTCTTCTTTCTTTTTATTCCAACTAACTTGGTTGGCTTTTTCAACTTGAATTCTTTTCAGTTAAGTTTGACTGTCATAGTATTTTTTAATCGATGCTTGGTTATATACCGCCTTTATTTTCTGGGTGGTGGGGTTGGTTATTTCATATGTGTTATTGCCCTTGTCTTGTGTGATAGTGTACGGCCCTACATATAGCAATAATAATTTTTTCGTAATGCCTTCTATGGAGCTGGGTAATTCCCTGTTCTTATTAATACACTCTCTCCTATCTGGTACTGGATCGTATGTGGATGATTCTTAGAGTATTTATTTTTCTGCTGCTCTACTTTCTCAACAATTTTGTTATAAATTCTTCTCTTTTCAAATTGGTATTCGGCATTGGTGGGAAATTTAATTAAATCGTTTATCTCCCTAGGTGGTGGGCGTTCAAACATCATTGAGTATGGTGTGGTTTCAGTGAAGTTGTGGTAAGCAAGATTTATAAATTCTTCAGTGGACTTTAAGTAATTGTGCCACTCCTTTTGTTTGTTATGGCAGTAGGTCCTCAGAATACGGCCCACTTCTCTAAGCACTCTCTCAGCTGGGTTACTGCTGGGATGATAAACAGATGTTTTATATGTTTTGATGCCATGTTCCCAGAGTTTATTTTTCCACAAATTTCCTTTAAACTGGGTTCCATGATTGGTTATTATGGCCGACGGTTTTCCCACTTCTGGTATATAGTTGTCCAATATAATTTCAATGATTTTATTGGTAGTAGCACGGTTAATAGAATATAATTTGGTATATTTGGTGAAATGATCGAATATGATGATTATGAATTTAAATCTGTGTCTTCCTCCACTGCGAGGAAACTGACCACAAATATCAAGAAATACTTTCTCTAATTTTTGGCTTGATATTATGGGTATCATCATACCCTCCTTCTTAGCATTGTTGCATTTCACCATTTGACAGATGTGACATTTTTGTATGGTTTGGCTTACTTTTCTATAGATACTCTTGATATATACTTGCTCCTCTAGTGCCTTTACTACTTTCATTGCACCCATATGGCCGTACCGGATGTGGTAGTCCATGATTATCTGTTCTTCGGTTGTAGATGGGATTACAAGATTCCATTCTCCGACTTTAGGGTTATTTCTGATAAATAATAAATTGTCATGTACTTTATAATACTGTACAAGGGGTTCTTCTTCCTTCAGTATTCTTTCTCTGATACTCACTATCTTTGGGTCCACATTCTGCTGCTTGCTTATCTCCAGCGTTATCTTTTCCAAATCTGTTCTATCTTTAATGATGTTATATACTTTGACTAGCAGTTCTTTTTCTCCGTCGAATGTTTGTTGCTGGATGTTGATACGTGATAATATGTCAGCAGCAATATTTTTCTTTCCTGGTATGTATTCCCAGTTGATATGGTATTCCTGCAATAGTAATATCCATCGGGTTAGTCTTCCATGGCTAAGCTTGCATTGTTTAAGGAAAGATATTGATCGATGGTCACTCCTCACAGTTACGTTGTACCCTAAAATGTTTGTCCTGAATTTGTCGCAGGCGAATACAACACTAAGTAACTCCTTTTCTGTGACGTGGTAGTTCCTTTCACAGGCATTTAGGGTTCTACTTGCAAAGCTTATGACCATATGTTGCCCCTTCTCATCTTCTTGATACAAGACAGCACCGACACTCACGTCGCTCGCATCACAATTCATGAAAAAAGGCTTTTGGAAATCCGGATGGCATAGCATGACGGTGTCTAAAAATTTTTCTTTTATTTGTTCGAATACCTTGTCTTGGTCGGCTCCCCATGTCCATTTATTTTTTGCGGATAACTGTTTTTGAAATTGTGCTGTCAGCTGGGAATAATGGTCCTGGAATTTCCGATAATAATTGCATATTCCCAGGAAAGATTGCAGCTGTTTTTTATTTTTAGGTGTTGGGAATCTTTGTATTGCTTCAACCTTCTCTTCTGAAGGGGTGATACCTTCTTCGGTCAGATTAAAACCTAAAAATTGTACCTTGCTGGCTATAAATTTGGATTTGTCCAGCTTAAGGGTAATATTGTTATCGGATAATTTTTTCAAAACTGTTTCTACTCTATTACAGTGGTCTTGCCAGTTTGATGATGTGATCAATAAGTCATCCACATAGACGGTAGTAAAGTTAAGTACCTCTTGTCCCAGTACCTCATCCATACACTGGACGAATACAGCAACGGAATTAATTAATCCGAATGGCAGTCTCTTGAATTGGGAGTTTCTCCCATCGAACAGAAAAGCTAAGTATTTTCTACTGTTCGGGTGTAACTCTACCTGCCAGTATCCGCAGACTGTATCCCATGCGCTGATGTATTTCGTGCCATGGAATTTCTTAAGGATCTCTTCAATTTCGCTTGGGGACGTTCTATCATTTACTATCATCTTGTTGATTTCTCTAGCATCAAGGCATATTCTTACCTTGCCGTCCTTCTTTGGTATCGCCACTATCGGACTTGTATACGGGGATTGGCTTAATTCTATTATATCCTCTTCCATCATCCGGTTGATCTCGGCCTTCACTGCATTTCTTTGAGAGTATGCGATAGGATATGATTTTTTCTTAAAATCCACGGGCTCCTTAAATATAATTTGATATTGATAATCTTTTACCTTTCCCGGGGCATCAGAAAAAATGTGTCGGTATTGATTGTAAATTTTTATGAGATCCTCTGCCTGGTGAGTACTAATGTTTTGATCTCGTACTTCTCTTTGGAATTGTCTGATCTCTTCCAACTTGTTTGACCATATTTCTTCGTTCTCCCACTCATTCATTATTTTTACCTGTGCTTGTTGACAGTAATTATTCTGTAATATTGTATAACAGTGGTTTGTTGAAGGTAAGTTGACACCCTTCACTATACTGGTTGTCCATATTCCATTTTCCGTGTTTAATGACACTTCTCCCTGCTTTAGATTAATTATAGCAGAATATTGTCGGAGTATGTCACATCCCACAAGTATTGAGAATGGTAGGCCACTGGCAACAAGAAAAGACATAGTGAATGTTAGTCCTTCACTTTCAAGTTCCAGGGACACTTGTTTCCGGACAGTTTTGTTTTGTCTGCCGGTAGCACTGATAATTGTTATGTTATTTATTGGTAGAGTGGGTATAGGTGTACTACTTTTTTGTTGTATTTTGTTTAACTGTATTTGGTCAATTAAAGATATGTTGGATCCAGTGTCGATCATTAATGTTGACATTACTTCATTGATTTGGGCATTCACGTACACTATCTCACTATTTCGGCTGGGCATTGGTTGATTACTTTCTTCGACCAATTCATCTCTTATATTTTTTAGATAATGCGTTGTAATTATAGTGATTATATCTTTCGTCGTCGTACATTCCCCAAGAGATTGGTCCAGTGATGGGCTGTCCACAGTTTTCACTGGCCTTAAGCGTTTAAATGAGGGTTGACCTCATTGTCCCTAACTTCATTAGTGTTTGATGGTTGGTTAACGTTCGGCTCCTGTCGATTGTTCCGGCCATCCACGCTGTTCCTGGGATCTTCTTTGAATGGGTGACTTCTTGTATCGGGTACCTGGTTAGCGTACGTTCGCCGATAGTTAGATGGGGGATAATTTCTTCCTGGACTCCGTTGTCTTTGTCCCCTCATGTAATTTACCTGTGGCCGGTATCCTGGATGATTGTTATGGTTATTGTTATTGTTTCCAGGGCGATAATTGTTGTTGTAACTATTCGATGGGTAGTTACCCCTGTAGGTGTTCCTGAAGTTGTTATTATTATTGTTTCCATTTCTGTTAAAATTTCTGGGCGCGTTATTGCCCCTTGGGTTCCCTTGATAATTGTTAGGGTTGTTTAACGGTGGCTTATTATCTCCCTGTTGATTTGGTGGTACGTGTCCATCGTTTATTCTATTATTCCTGAAACTGGACACTCTATTTTTTCTGTACTGCCACTCGTGTTCATGGCTTTCCAATAAGCTAGCCATGTCTTGGATTGTCTTTACCTGGCTGTACATCCGTGCTTTTTGGATGGCGTCGTCGTAGTGGTAAGATAACTGTATTACCAGACACTCTTCTGGTATACGTGGTTCCAAATTCCGGGCCATGCAGATTTTTCCCAAGAAGTAGGAGGTAAGAGATTGTCCATTTTGATTTTCATACCTTCCATTGCTCAGGTTATTGCGGACCATGTTCTGAGTCGATTCAGACCAGTATTTAGCCTTGAACTGGGTCTTAAACTCTTGAATGCTTTGGATGTTTGGTCTGGTGGCAGTCCACCAGTTGTCGTAAGTCTCCTTGAACATTTCGTCCAGCATTCCTCTTATTGTAGTCCATCGAGTCTCTCGATTTTTGATGATTAACTCTTCCACCCTCTTCAAGAATTCAATAGGGTTCCTTTTATAATTACGGAAGTTAATAGTATCTCTGTTGTCCGTGTTCATGACATGATTATTGTTACATGGTCGGTCACGCCAGGCGTCCACTTCTTCCCGT
Organism: Magicicada septendecula; assembly: GCA_034769895.1. Taxonomy (NCBI): domain Eukaryota; kingdom Metazoa; phylum Arthropoda; class Insecta; order Hemiptera; family Cicadidae; genus Magicicada; species Magicicada septendecula. The sequence goes on along the minus strand of CM068370.1, from coordinate 123,333,134 downwards.
AATGACTCTTCTATTCTGCACATTTCGTCAATCCTTTGTTGATTTTTGTCTACTTTGCTGTCTATTTTATTTAAGTTGCTGTAAACTCCTTCCATTCGTTCTCCCAAGTCTGTTCGTACAGCTGCTACCTCCTTCTGGTTTTCTTCCCGGACTTGATGTATGTCCTGGTCCATCTGGGTACATCTTCTGACTGTTTCTTCCTGACCCTCCTCAATTCTCCTTTTATTTTCACCTTCAAGATGGTTCATTTTATTGAGCACTTCCTCACGGATTTCAGAAACATTTTCGTTGGTTTTCTCTAGCTTCTCCAACGTCTCCTCTAATTTTTCATTTGTTTCAGTTATCTGCTGTTTAGTTTCTAGCCAGTATTCCATCAATTGGTGTTGTAATGTTTTGTTATTCTGGTTAATGGTTTGTCTCAACTCTTCCTTGGTACTTTCATTGGTACTAATTATTTTTTCATTGATTTGTTTTAGACTCTCCTCACTCTTGTCAAATTTTTCATTAATTTGTTTTAAACTGTGACTGGTTTCTTTCTTCATTTGTTTCAAACTTTCCTCGTTCTTGTCGAATTTCTCCTCCTGTTTCTTAAAATTTTCGTTTGTTTCTTCCTTCTGTTTCTTAAAATTTTCGTTAATCAATTACCATAATTTTTGTAAATCCATTTGTCCTCTGGCTTCCCCCGTATCTCCAGCCTGTGGTTCCATTTCTTCGTCTTGGGTTGGTTCTGTTGTGGTTATTATTGTCTCCTCCTCTTCAATCGGTGCTCCTTCCTCTTCTTCCCCTCTATTTTCTTCCATCTCTTTCTCCTTCGCCAACTTTTTCGATAAACCTCTTGTGTGCATCTTGATTTCCTTTCGTGACCGCCGCTAGAACTTTGTATCTTCCTTTTTTCAAACTCCACCGGTTGGTCGCCAATTTATAATGTTTTTCGGATGTCCTGCCTCCTTCAAGCCCCGCGATGGAAGCCAATTTATAATATTTGTTCTCGTGTCTTGTCTCTTCGTTCGTTCACATAGTATACCTCTGTAAAATATAACAGTGTGTCTGAGTGTAAAAATGTGTCTGTGTTTCTTACCACTGCGTCCTCGCACGGCGATGTACTTCACGATGTTTGGGCCCGTAGCGAACGTACTGGGGGACCAGGTATCGTGATTCCCGATCTGAGGTTCAAACGTAGTGGATAATCTCCGGGTGGCGCCAAATTGTTGATATAAAACAATTAAAATGGTTTCCTTATCAACGTTCTATTTGAACGAGGCGACGAATTCAATCCGTCCCGCCTTTTCTCGATTTGGTGTCAATCGAGATAGCAGTTGCAGTATTCGCTACTTGCGCACTACACGTCGCATCGGGAACCTTCACTATACATTATATTTTTAAACATGCACTTTGCTACTGAAAATAAAACATGATTTAACACACACAGTATAAATTTATTATCAAATTGAAGTTAATATTTTATAGACACAAGTTGTAATTAATGTTTCATATATAATTCTGCACCGGATAATTCTTTATAAGACTCTCTCTCCAGGGTTAACCTATCGACTTATGAATACAAATAAACAGTATGGCGATTTATTTCGCCGATCAACAAATATTTCGGTCGATGCTTGTGGGTTGTTTGGATCACGTTAAAAGGTTCAGATGCAGTTACAATATTAAAAATACACAACCTTACAATGATTTTTCCTTAAGTAGGATAATGTGTAGTGGTAATTGTTTTGTTTAAGTGTCATACAAGATGTTTAAAAGTCGTACATAAATATGAGGTTAGTTCTATAGTTAACAAATTTACAGTGATTTAATATTTCAATTCAATCCTTGCAAGAGAATAAAAATGATTCAGTGGTATTCAACATACATTGAGAAATATTAAAGTGCGTTTATTTTTTGGAAGTTGAAATAATTTAACTGGTACTTAACAGCATTGCAGTACGGAATTACTCGGGATGTCGAGAAGGAAGGATTATGGCATCAATATTATTCCTGTGTTCTTTATTCAAGCTTCGGCATCTTTTTAAAAGTTGTTGGGACTCATTTAGAAATTTCGTCTTGAATTAAACGTCTTCTCCCTCTGGAAATGGTCTTCTGCATCCATCAGACTTCTTTACGGTCAATTTCTATACTTGGTTTCACTTTTAAGATGTTTTAGATATTAAAATGTGTTGTACAGAGAATTCGCATCTGGCTTGTGATAGCGTCACTTTTCAAGTAAATGTATTTAGCGGTAATTACCTCATTAAACGGTCGTGTCCATGGTTACTTCAATGCTCTCATTGGGTGAGCTGAACATAAACACATTGTTATCAATTTTCGAATTCCTTTCAAATCTTCCCATATCTTCGGACTTTCTTCCTCCTCTTATCTTCCTTCGGAGTTATTATCTAAATGCACTGTCATTTATATTTTCTCACAAAGATTATTTTGGTACCCCACAATATTGGGTTTTATCGAGTTTCTAAGTTTACAAATAATTTTATACTTACTAATTACATTTCTTTGTTTATATAATTCCTTAATTGAATATTTGGTTTTTAATAATAACTACTATTCATCCTTGATGAATCAGTCACCTTGGATTTGTCCATTACATGGTGATTTTTATACAATCAGCAATTGTTTATGTTTGACCGTTAGGCCTGTTTCACATTTAAGTAGCCATTACTGGATTTTTATGGCTTCATACACTATATATTTCTTTTAGTCCTAAATTGTTATTTTGCATTTATAATTGGGTTTAATGTCTCTGGATGTGTTTTAATTTAGTCTTTGTTAGTAACAACTGTGTTATTCCATCTTACTTGCTAATTATTTGCTATTCATTTCCAATATAACATATAACATCTAGGTATATGGTCTGTATAACTCTTACAGCCATATCCCATTCATAAACAATAATTTATAAAATTACTTAATTCTTATTTGTTGTTCTGGTGCTAAACGATCTCACCTCTATTGAACTTTTTTTTCCATTAAACTCCCCTTATAACATGGGTATTTACTTAATGTTAATACAGACTTATTTTCTAATGCTTTCTGCTCTCCCTTCCATGTTAACACCTTCTGATTACTTTTCCTTGTGAATCACACCTTTAAACTTTTACAATACATTTTTAAGTTATAACAATACTATTTCCTAGTCATCACAGTGAATATCACTACTTAGTGTTCATTATTTACTGAATAAATGTTCTATCCTAAATACTATTCATTGTAACTTGTTAAATGTTATTGTTCACTCTTAATACTAAAACATGTGTAATTTTACTAAGTCTTTACCTTAGCCTACTCTCCTCTTACTATTTTTATGATAGACAATATTTGTATTTATTTTTCACTTGCACTTTCTTAAATTATTTAGTGTTCATTATAATTTACTTAGTGTTTCTTTAGTATTATATCACTCTAGGATAAATCACTTTCACTAATTCAACTTCCATTTATTTCTCATCATTTTATTCTCTTTCTCTACCCACTATCTATATAAAATTATTAATATTGTGTCTTTCTTAGTTAACTAATTACATATATCCCTAACTCTTTTGGTTAGTGTACTTTTATACATTGTTTCATATTACTGACGGTTTGTAATTGTCATTTTATCAATGCTAATATTCATTAATAGTTTTGGCTCTTAACCGAATTTCATTGTCTTTATTACTTTGGGTTACATTATTTCTCCCTTCTCTATTTTTCATTACTTGTCTAGTTTACTTGTTGCGTTTCATTTTGTTTTCTTCCTCATGGGTTTGTTCTTTCTTGGTTTTCATTCTTCTTCTCCTTCCTCCGTCTTGTTTTCTTTATTTTGGTTTCTTAACTGGCCAATCTCTGGGGTTGGGTCAATGTCGTTTGTCAGTCTTATCATTCTAGTTTCTTTATTAATCACTTTCGGTTTATTACTCCTTCTCCTTCCATGTTAATTACCTTTTATTTAATTTTTACTCTCCACATGATTTATTTATTCAAACATAATATCATGTAGCATTTTTTATACATACTTATTGTTATCAAAATTTATCTGAATTTGGTGATGTTATATGCTCTCCCACCAAAATTGATCATTTTATAAAACGTGATTCTAAGTTTGATGAAATTATCAATTGTATTGTATCATTTTCTTCTTAAACTCTCCTGCTTCTCACTCAGTTTTTTATGCTTAATTCTGTATCTTGTATTTCCTTTCTTCTGATTCTTTTCTTCATCATTTTTTCTTATTACGAACTGGCTTATTGATTTTTTATTATAAATTATTCCCTATAAATCTTATTTTCCCTAAGTAACTTTACTTTGTAGCTGCAATCGATTCGGATGGGCTCTATTGGCTTACCTAACTCCGTCGTTCAAAACTACTCTTATTCTGAGATCAGGGGAACATCATCCCTGCTCAGTAAAATAATTGCTGGACTTATTCAACAGTCAATCTCAATTAATGAATCTTAAATACAGTCATCTCGTGACTCAACATAATAATAATAATCATAACATTTGTTGTGAATCTTTTACCTTTATATTTCATTATTACTCAGTTCGGGTCATATATTTTTTCATCTTTCTTCATAGATACTGCTTAGTAATACTTGAAGCAGTGCTTTTTATTGATACAATTCACATTTTTATTCATTTTTAATTACTTTTTGTTTCATCTCAATTCATATTACAACTCTTAGAATGTTTATTTTATTTGTTTCGTTTTTTGATCATTGGTTTTCTTAATCTTACTTCCCATTTCTTTCTAAATAGTAGTGGAAGTTGATCATTTTGATTGATATTATTTTTTTCATAGCTTTTTGAATATCATAGTAAGTTAGTGTTTCTTACTAGTCAGGAATTTTTGTAGCTTATTCCTTTATAGTATGTTTCGCTTTTTTGTGCCTCATATTTTGGCTAAAGATTATTGTAACTTAATCTTATTCTGTTAGGAATGCTTTGTAACTTCACTCCCTTCTTATTAGTTTTTTATTCAAAGATTATAGTAAGTTAGTGTTTCTTACTTTATGTGGGTTCTTGGTAATTTTATTTCTCCATTTTATGATTGGTCCAAAATATTCTCGAAATATCTGTGTAAGCTGTCCTTACATAACTTTTTTGAATTTTGAAATTCATTTTATATCTATATTTTTTCATTATTATTTATCAGCAAACTTCATCTGCTTGTATTATTCTTCTTTCTTTTTATTCCAACTAACTTGGTTGGCTTTTTCAACTTGAATTCTTTTCAGTTAAGTTTGACTGTCATAGTATTTTTTAATCGATGCTTGGTTATATACCCCCTTTATTTTCTGGGTGGTGGGGTTGGTTATTTCATATGTGTTATTGCCCTTGTCTTGTGTGATAGTGTACGGCCCTACATATAGCAATAATAATTTTTTCGTAATGCCTTCTATGGAGCTGGGTAATTCCCTGTTCTTTATTAATACACTCTCTCCTATCTGGTACTGGATCGTATGTGGATGATTCTTAGAGTATTTATTTTTCTGCTGCTCTACTTTCTCAACAATTTTGTTATAAATTCTTCTCTTTTCAAATTGGTATTCGGCATTGGTGGGAAATTTAATTAAATCGTTTATCTCCCTAGGTGGTGGGCGTTCAAACATCATTGAGTATGGTGTGGTTTCAGTGAAGTTGTGGTAAGCAAGATTTATAAATTCTTCAGTGGACTTTAAGTAATTGTGCCACTCCTTTTGTTTGTTATGGCAGTAGGTCCTCAGAATACGGCCCACTTCTCTAAGCACTCTCTCAGCTGGGTTACTGCTGGGATGATAAACAGATGTTTTATATGTTTTGATGCCATGTTCCCAGAGTTTATTTTTCCACAAATTTCCTTTAAACTGGGTTCCATGATTGGTTATTATGGCCGACGGTTTTCCCACTTCTGGTATATAGTTGTCCAATATAATTTCAATGATTTTATTGGTAGTAGCACGGTTAATAGAATATAATTTGGTATATTTGGTGAAATGATCGAATATGATGATTATGAATTTAAATCTGTGTCTTCCTCCACTGCGAGGAAACTGACCACAAATATCAAGAAATACTTTCTCTAATTTTTGGCTTGATATTATGGGTATCATCATACCCTCCTTCTTAGCATTGTTGCATTTCACCATTTGACAGATGTGACATTTTTGTATGGTTTGGCTTACTTTTCTATAGATACTCTTGATATATACTTGCTCCTCTAGTGCCTTTACTACTTTCATTGCACCCATATGGCCGTACCGGATGTGGTAGTCCATGATTATCTGTTCTTCGGTTGTAGATGGGATTACAAGATTCCATTCTCCGACGCTAGGGTTATTTCTGATAAATAATAAATTGTCATGTACTTTATAATACTGTACAAGGGGTTCTTCTTCCTTCAGTATTCTTTCTCTGATACTCACTATCTTTGGGTCCACATTCTGCTGCTTGCTTATCTCCAGCGTTATCTTTTCCAAATCTGTTCTATCTTTAATGATGTTATATACTTTGACTAGCAGTTCTTTTTCTCCGTCGAATGTTTGTTGCTGGATGTTGATACGTGATAATATGTCAGCAGCAATATTTTTCTTTCCTGGTATGTATTCCCAGTTGATATGGTATTCCTGCAATAGTAATATCCATCGGGTTAGTCTTCCATGGCTAAGCTTGCATTGTTTAAGGAAAGATATTGATCGATGGTCACTCCTCACAGTTACGTTGTACCCTAAAATGTTTGTCCTGAATTTGTCGCAGGCGAATACAACACTAAGTAACTCCTTTTCTGTGACGTGGTAGTTCCTTTCACAGGCATTTAGGGTTCTACTTGCAAAGCTTATGACCATATGTTGCCCCTTCTCATCTTCTTGATACAAGACAGCACCGACACTCACGTCGCTCGCATCACAATTCATGAAAAAAGGCTTTTGGAAATCCGGATGGCATAGCATGACGGTGTCTAAAAATTTTTCTTTTATTTGTTCGAATACCTTGTCTTGGTCGGCTCCCCATGTCCATTTATTTTTTGCGGATAACTGTTTTTGAAATTGTGCTGTCAGCTGGGAATAATGGTCCTGGAATTTCCGATAATAATTGCATATTCCCAGGAAAGATTGCAGCTGTTTTTTATTTTTAGGTGTTGGGAATCTTTGTATTGCTTCAACCTTCTCTTCTGAAGGGGTGATACCTTCTTCGGTCAGATTAAAACCTAAAAATTGTACCTTGCTGGCTATAAATTTGGATTTGTCCAGCTTAAGGGTAATATTGTTATCGGATAATTTTTTCAAAACTGTTTCTACTCTATTACAGTGGTCTTGCCAGTTTGATGATGTGATCAATAAGTCATCCACATAGACGGTAGTAAAGTTAAGTACCTCTTGTCCCAGTACCTCATCCATACACTGGACGAATACAGCAACGGAATTAATTAATCCGAATGGCAGTCTCTTGAATTGGGAGTTTCTCCCATCGAACAGAAAAGCTAAGTATTTTCTACTGTTCGGGTGTAACTCTACCTGCCAGTATCCGCAGACTGTATCCCATGCGCTGATGTATTTCGTGCCATGGAATTTCTTAAGGATCTCTTCAATTTCGCTTGGGGACGTTCTATCATTTACTATCATCTTGTTGATTTCTCTAGCATCAAGGCATATTCTTACCTTGCCGTCCTTCTTTGGTATCGCCACTATCGGACTTGTATACGGGGATTGGCTTAATTCTATTATATCCTCTTCCATCATCCGGTTGATCTCGGCCTTCACTGCATTTCTTTGAGAGTATGCGATAGGATATGATTTTTTCTTAAAATCCACGGGCTCCTTAAATATAATTTGATATTGATAATCTTTTACCTTTCCCGGGGCATCAGAAAAAATGTGTCGGTATTGATTGTAAATTTTTATGAGATCCTCTGCCTGGTGAGTACTAATGTTTTGATCTCGTACTTCTCTTTGGAATTGTCTGATCTCTTCCAACTTGTTTGACCATATTTCTTCGTTCTCCCACTCATTCATTATTTTTACCTGTGCTTGTTGACAGTAATTATTCTGTAATATTGTATAACAGTGGTTTGTTGAAGGTAAGTTGACACCCTTCACTATACTGGTTGTCCATATTCCATTTTCCGTGTTTAATGACACTTCTCCCTGCTTTAGATTAATTATAGCAGAATATTGTCGGAGTATGTCACATCCCACAAGTATTGAGAATGGTAGGCCACTGGCAACAAGAAAAGACATAGTGAATGTTAGTCCTTCACTTTCAAGTTCCAGGGACACTTGTTTCCGGACAGTTTTGTTTTGTCTGCCGGTAGCACTGATAATTGTTATGTTATTTATTGGTAGAGTGGGTATAGGTGTACTACTTTTTTGTTGTATTTTGTTTAACTGTATTTGGTCAATTAAAGATATGTTGGATCCAGTGTCGATCATTAATGTTGACATTACTTCATTGATTTGGGCATTCACGTACACTATCTCACTATTTCGGCTGGGCATTGGTTGATTACTTTCTTCGACCAATTCATCTCTTATATTTTTTAGATAATGCGTTGTAATTATAGTGATTATATCTTTCGTCGTCGTACATTCCCCAAGAGATTGGTCCAGTGATGGGCTGTCCACAGTTTTCACTGGCCTTAAGCGTTTAAATGAGGGTTGACCTCATTGTCCCTAACTTCATTAGTGTTTGATGGTTGGTTAACGTTCGGCTCCTGTCGATTGTTCCGGCCATCCACGCTGTTCCTGGGATCTTCTTTGAATGGGTGACTTCTTGTATCGGGTACCTGGTTAGCGTACGTTCGCCGATAGTTAGATGGGGGATAATTTCTTCCTGGACTCCGTTGTCTTTGTCCCCTCATGTAATTTACCTGTGGCCGGTATCCTGGATGATTGTTATGGTTATTGTTATTGTTTCCAGGGCGATAATTGTTGTTGTAACTATTCGATGGGTAGTTACCCCTGTAGGTGTTCCTGAAGTTGTTATTATTATTGTTTCCATTTCTGTTAAAATTTCTGGGCGCGTTATTGCCCCTTGGGTTCCCTTGATAATTGTTAGGGTTGTTTAACGGTGGCTTATTATCTCCCTGTTGATTTGGTGGTACGTGTCCATCGTTTATTCTATTATTCCTGAAACTGGACACTCTATTTTTTCTGTACTGCCACTCGTGTTCATGGCTTTCCAATAAGCTAGCCATGTCTTGGATTGTCTTTACCTGGCTGTACATCCGTGCTTTTTGGATGGCGTCGTCGTAGTGGTAAGATAACTGTATTACCAGACACTCTTCTGGTATACGTGGTTCCAAATTCCGGGCCATGCAGATTTTTCCCAAGAAGTAGGAGGTAAGAGATTGTCCATTTTGATTTTCATACCTTCCATTGCTCAGGTTATTGCGGACCATGTTCTGAGTCGATTCAGACCAGTATTTAGCCTTGAACTGGGTCTTAAACTCTTGAATGCTTTGGATGTTTGGTCTGGTGGCAGTCCACCAGTTGTCGTAAGTCTCCTTGAACATTTCGTCCAGCATTCCTCTTATTGTAGTCCATCGAGTCTCTCGATTTTTGATGATTAACTCTTCCACCCTCTTCAAGAATTCAATAGGGTTCCTTTTATAATTACGGAAGTTAATAGTATCTCTGTTGTCCGTGTTCATGACATGATTATTGTTACATGGTCGGTCACGCCAGGCGTCCACTTCTTCCCGTAATGACTCTTCTATTCTGCACATTTCGTCAATCCTTTGTTGATTTTTGTCTACTTTGCTGTCTATTTTATTTAAGTTGCTGTAAACTCCTTCCATTCGTTCTCCCAAGTCTGTTCGTACAGCTGCTACCTCCTTCTGGTTTTCTTCCCGGACTTGATGTATGTCCTGGTCCATCTGGGTACATCTTCTGACTGTTTCTTCCTGACCCTCCTCAATTCTCCTTTTATTTTCACCTTCAAGATGGTTCATTTTATTGAGCACTTCCTCACGGATTTCAGAAACATTTTCGTTGGTTTTCTCTAGCTTCTCCAACGTCTCCTCTAATTTTTCATTTGTTTCAGTTATCTGCTGTTTAGTTTCTAGCCAGTATTCCATCAATTGGTGTTGTAATGTTTTGTTATTCTGGTTAATGGTTTGTCTCAACTCTTCCTTGGTACTTTCATTGGTACTAATTATTTTTTCATTGATTTGTTTTAGACTCTCCTCACTCTTGTCAAATTTTTCATTAATTTGTTTTAAACTGTGACTGGTTTCTTTCTTCATTTGTTTCAAACTTTCCTCGTTCTTGTCGAATTTCTCCTCCTGTTTCTTAAAATTTTCGTTTGTTTCTTCCTTCTGTTTCTTAAAATTTTCGTTAATCAATTACCATAATTTTTGTAAATCCATTTGTCCTCTGGCTTCCCCCGTATCTCCAGCCTGTGGTTCCATTTCTTCGTCTTGGGTTGGTTCTGTTGTGGTTATTATTGTCTCCACCTCTTCAATCGGTGCTCCTTCCTCTTCTTCCCCTCTATTTTCTTCCATCTCTTTCTCCTTCGCCAACTTTTTCGATAAACCTCTTGTGTGCATCTTGATTTCCTTTCGTGACCGCCGCTAGAACTTTGTATCTTCCTTTTTTCAAACTCCACCGGTTGGTCGCCAATTTATAATGTTTTTCGGATGTCCTGCCTCCTTCAAGCCCCGCGATGGAAGCCAATTTATAATATTTGTTCTCGTGTCTTGTCTCTTCGTTCGTTCACATAGTATACCTCTGTAAAATATAACAGTGTGTCTGAGTGTAAAAATGTGTCTGTGTTTCTTACCACTGCGTCCTCGCACGGCGATGTACTTCACGATGTTTGGGCCCGTAGCGAACGTACTGGGGGACCAGGTATCGTGATTCCCGATCTGAGGTTCAAACGTAGTGGATAATCTCCGGGTGGCGCCAAATTGTTGATATAAAACAATTAAAATGGTTTCCTTATCAACGTTCTATTTGAACGAGGCGACGAATTCAATCCGTCCCGCCTTTTCTCGATTTGGTGTCAATCGAGATAGCAGTTGCAGTATTCGCTACTTGCGCACTACACGTCGCATCGGGAACCTTCACTATACATTATATTTTTAAACATGCACTTTGCTACTGAAAATAAAACACGATTTAACACACACAGTATAAATTTATTATCAAATTGAAGTTAATATTTTATAGACACAAGTTGTAATTAATGTTTCATATATAATTCTGCACCGGATAATTCTTTATAAGACTCTCTCTCCAGGGTTAACCTATCGACTTATGAATACAAATAAACAGTATGGCGATTTATTTCGCCGATCAACAAATATTTCGGTCGATGCTTGTGGGTTGTTTGGATCACGTTAAAAGGTTCAGATGCAGTTACAATATTAAAAATACACAACCTTACAATGATTTTTCCTTAAGTAGGATAATGTGTAGTGGTAATTGTTTTGTTTAAGTGTCATACAAGATGTTTAAAAGTCGTACATAAATATGAGGTTAGTTCTATAGTTAACAAATTTACAGTGATTTAATATTTCAATTCAATCCTTGCAAGAGAATAAAAATGATTCAGTGGTATTCAACATACATTGAGAAATATTAAAGTGCGTTTATTTTTTGGAAGTTGAAATAATTTAACTGGTACTTAACAGCATTGCAGTACGGAATTACTCGGGATGTCGAGAAGGAAGGATTATGGCATCAATATTATTCCTGTGTTCTTTATTCAAGCTTCGGCATCTTTTTAAAAGTTGTTGGGACTCATTTAGAAATTTCGTCTTGAATTAAACGTCTTCTCCCTCTGGAAATGGTCTTCTGCATCCATCAGACTTCTTTACGGTCAATTTCTATACTTGGTTTCACTTTTAAGATGTTTTAGATATTAAAATGTGTTGTACAGAGAATTCGCATCTGGCTTGTGATAGCGTCACTTTTCAAGTAAATGTATTTAGCGGTAATTACCTCATTAAACGGTCGTTTCCATGGTTACTTCAATGCTCTCATTGGGTGAGCTGAACATAAACACATTGTTATCAATTTTCGAATTCCTTTCAAATCTTCCCATATCTTCGGACTTTCTTCCTCCTCTTATCTTCCTTCGGAGTTATTATCTAAATGCACTGTCATTTATATTTTCTCACAAAGATTATTTTGGTACCCCACAATATTGGGTTTTATCGAGTTTCTAAGTTTACAAATAATTTTATACTTACTAATTACATTTCTTTGTTTATATAATTCCTTAATTGAATATTTGGTTTTTAATAATAACTACTATTCATCCTTGATGAATCAGTCACCTTGGATTTGTCCATTACATGGTGATTTTTATACAATCAGCAATTGTTTATGTTTGACCGTTAGGCCTGTTTCACATTTAAGTAGCCATTACTGGATTTTTATGGCTTCATACACTATATATTTCTTTTAGTCCTAAATTGTTATTTTGCATTTATAATTGGGTTTAATGTCTCTGGATGTGTTTTAATTTAGTCTTTGTTAGTAACAACTGTGTTATTCCATCTTACTTGCTAATTATTTGCTATTCATTTCCAATATAACATATAACATCTAGGTATATGGTCTGTATAACTCTTACAGCCATATCCCATTCATAAACAATAATTTATAAAATTACTTAATTCTTATTTGTTGTTCTGGTGCTAAACGATCTCACCTCTATTGAACTTTTTTTTCCATTAAACTCCCCTTATAACATGGGTATTTACTTAATGTTAATACAGACTTATTTTCTAATGCTTTCTGCTCTCCCTTCCATGTTAACACCTTCTGATTACTTTTCCTTGTGAATCACACCTTTAAACTTTTACAATACATTTTTAAGTTATAACAATACTATTTCCTAGTCATCACAGTGAATATCACTACTTAGTGTTCATTATTTACTGAATAAATGTTCTATCCTAAATACTATTCATTGTAACTTGTTAAATGTTATTGTTCACTCTTAATACTAAAACATGTGTAATTTTACTAAGTCTTTACCTTAGCCTACTCTCCTCTTACTATTTTTATGATAGACAATATTTGTATTTATTTTTCACTTGCACTTTCTTAAATTATTTAGTGTTCATTATAATTTACTTAGTGTTTCTTTAGTATTATATCACTCTAGGATAAATCACTTTCACTAATTCAACTTCCATTTATTTCTCATCATTTTATTCTCTTTCTCTACCCACTATCTATATAAAATTATTAATATTGTGTCTTTCTTAGTTAACTAATTACATATATCCCTAACTCTTTTGGTTAGTGTACTTTTATACATTGTTTCATATTACTGACGGTTTGTAATTGTCATTTTATCAATGCTAATATTCATTAATAGTTTTGGCTCTTAACCGAATTTCATTGTCTTTATTACTTTGGGTTACATTATTTCTCCCTTCTCTATTTTTCATTACTTGTCTAGTTTACTTGTTGCGTTTCATTTTGTTTTCTTCCTCATGGGTTTGTTCTTTCTTGGTTTTCATTCTTCTTCTCCTTCCTCCGTCTTGTTTTCTTTATTTTGGTTTCTTAACTGGTTTCTTAACTGGCCAATCTCTGGGGTTGGGTCAATGTCGTTTGTCAGTCTTATCATTCTAGTTTCTTTATTAATCACTTTCGGTTTATTACTCCCTCTCCTTCCATGTTAATTACCTTTTATTTAATTTTTACTCTCCACATGATTTATTTATTCAAACATAATATCATGTAGCATTTTTTATACATACTTATTGTTATCAAAATTTATCTGAATTTGGTGATGTTATAATATATATATATATTATAACTCTTGTTCGGAACGTGAATTCAATTTGACGTACGTTTGTCGGGCCCCACGTTGGCCGACATTTATAACTACACTTCTACTTTGCGTTTCAATCTCGTTGTGATTTAATTAATCTAATTGAATCGTGCCCCACGTTCCGGGCAAGCCATTTATAACTACACTACTATGCGTTATTGTAATGTAATGTTGTGTGTGAGTACCCACCTGCTGTCTGATCTTGCAGATTCTTCCGACTAGGGCGTGTGGATTTTGGATTTGAAGTTCGCAAGCTAGTAATCTCAAATTATTACAACAACACACATCATGGGTTACTTTAAAGGGGGAGAGTTTTGTGAGACTGGTAGGCTTTATCGTATAACAATAAAACACTGTTATATGGGGTAATAAAACGTTGTTTATTACACCAACAACACACAAGAATAGAATGGTTATAATGTTATGAATTTTCTTATAGTCTATACAATGAATCGATGTTTTTCGATTGTCTAATAGTTGAAAGAAACTGAACTCGTTCTTTGCGAGTTAATTGCAATTTAAATTTGACTTTATTACTTGATTTGAATTTAATTAAATTTATTTAATTAATTTGAATCTAAGTGTTCATGAAACAAAATATAAAACTCTAAAATTAATTTGAATAATTATTTAAAATAAATTAGACGTGACAGTCTAGTTCACGTTATTTCATTTCTAGTGATTCTACTTCTGATCTACTGCAGTATGATCTAAGATTAGTTTGTCAGTTAAGATTTGTATAGCGCTTTTATACTACTTCTATTTCTTAACTATAACTTACTAAAGCCTTAAACTGCTATACAGATTATCACAACGAATTTACTTTTTAATTACTAGAGTCTTTGCTTTTTGTTTGTTTGGCACCTGAATTATTTGAATTACAATGTTTTAATTGAAAAATATAAAATTTGATCTGAAAATAAATAAATAGATTTTGCTTTCCTGTTACTGAAGAGGATGTCGTCCCGATTTGTCCCTCGTCGATTCGAGTCCTTGGTTAGAGAAAGTAATCTGCTTAGAACTGCTGGATTCGGTCATGGAGTTCAAAATTCGGCAACACTCTGCTTCCCTGCTGTTTGTGAATATTTTAACGTCTGCTGTTGTCTGCTGGAACTGCTTCCTGTTCTCCGTCGATTTGCACGTTGCACGTCAGTGTGTGTGTGTGTGTGTGTGTGTGCTTCGTTCGGGCGGTCGCTCTGCTTGTCAGCTGTTAACCAATGATTTAGACAGCCTCTGCTGTATCCTTGAAGTCTGGTCTTGAAGTCGGGTGGATCTCTTGCGTGCTTATGACTAGCTGGTAGTACACAATAAGCTTGGTTGCTGTCTTGAAGAGTATCTCGCCTTTACACAGCAATTACGAGCTATACAGATGATCTGTAGTTAGTGTGTTCGTAATTGCGTGTGTGTTGACCACGTAGAGTCTTCTTATTGATCTTCACCGCTTTGGCTACTAGACGATCGAAGGACTACGTCTTAACTTCGTGAGTACTGACAGAAGAGTGATTTTTCCACCAGAAAACATCGCACTGGCCGGGGCTGCATGCAATGATTTCATTGGTCGACGCACTCTCCCTACTACATAAAATTTAGAATTCCCTTAGTCCGTGAGAATGAAGTCTGGTTCCCACAGACGGAGAATAGAATTATTATCTAATATTTAATTATCCGCCGGAACCACTTTGTCGCTCAGGATATCCTGTACTTATTTAATTTTGCAATAACTTGGTTGCAAATCAAGTTGTGTGAAATCTAAAATATACAATCTGTCACAAATTATTATCTTTATAACATACTTAAATCTCTTTACTGTATCTCTATTTTAACAGAAGTTATTTAATTATTTTAATTAACTCTTACATTTGTTAATTATATTGCATCAAATTTGCACACGTCATTATTAATATCTCGGCAAACATTTTGGCTATGTTGGATTTCGCCTTTATTAGTTTCCGAGATATTAATAATTAACAGTTTGGGTGTGGTCGCTTCCTTGTACAGCGAACTGATTACATAACGACCACGTGTGCATTGCTTTACACAGCATTATTTTCAATGCGCTACATTCAAATGGAGTTTTAACTGTTAATTTTTATTTAAATATGGTTTCAGCATGCGGTAAACATATAACCCCAAATAGTTAATATTTGGTTCCGTTATATATTCCCACACCCGCTTTAAAAAAAAAATGAATGTAATAATTACAGTTATTTTTTTTTTCTTAATCATTACACACATATTCTGTAATCATTATTCTTACTAGCTATACATTGTATCACTTATCCTGAAGACACGTACACAAGTGTTAATGTTATTGCATTATATACAATTTAACTCTAAATACATGTATTAAAATATCATATTTGCAACTTATTGCGTATAATGTTTTTAAAACGAGTAGTAGCCTTTGTTTATAAACAATGGCACGTGTACTAAGGAATTTTGCTGACAGTATTTAAAACCGTTATCGCCCGTCGCGCGGCTAATTGCTTGACCTAGTTTCATATGTGGGTCAGGTAGTTATCGCGTGACGTAACTATTTCCTGCCGCGAGCTCGTTCAGTCAGTTGTATACGCTTATTATTTACCGCGCTAGGAAAACATTATTATTAATACGATTATAAAACACAAATTACTTATTTTAATTTTAATTATTATAATACAATTATTATTATCTCTAAAGTGCATCCAGTATATCATATGCATTTTTATGGGTGGCTCGACAATATTCCGCTACGTACTCGTCGAATTCGTACGCGTCCCCGGATATGATTTCTACGTCTTCCCACGCTGACTGTGTGGGAACGTCGTCGTCACATTCCTGCTCTGGCGGATGTGCTTTTGTCGGTGCCCATTGTTGCATTGTGTTGACGGGCAACCACGTTTCCTTACCTTCCGGTTGAAATACTTTGTCAACTGGCGTACAAATTTCTGTATAAAATTCACTTTTCTTAAACCTAGCATTTTTTTAATTTTTACCTACTTTATTGCGATAGGTTTTGGCATGATTTATGGCGCTTCCCCCCTGGAGGCGCCCATTTCCAAGTTTTTTGGAAACTTACGATTCTTTCTCCTCTCGTTGGGGTCTTTATTACTAGGAGTATCGCTGTCTTGCTCTATTGTATCGGTTCTAGCTATCTCAACCGTTTGCATAGCTCTAATCGGGGCCCCGTCGTTACCCTTATATTGCCCTTTTGATCTAGCAATATTTTGTTTGCCTTTGTATTCAAAGGTCTTATCTGGGGGTTTTGACGATGTTTGGGGTGGAGTAGAACTAGTACTCGGTCTCTGGTCAGGTTGCTGGTATTGTTCTCGCGTATTCTGCCCTTCATTATTTCGGCGAAAATCGGGATTATACCGCCACCCACCAAAATCAAAAACCGTCTCACTTTGGGACACTAGAATGAGGAGTTCGTCTACCGTGCGAATACCCTGGGTAAATACAGCTACTCTAATGTTATGGTTAAAATGGTAGGCAAGCTTGGTGACTATGTCAATCTCCGCAAATGCTGGGGTTAAATGCTTCGCGCGCTCGACCTGCTGGATTATATAATTTTCGGCGGTAATATTCATTTTCTTGTCAAAACGGCCATATTCCAGTTCATTTCGCAGAAGTCGTTGGGTATGCGAGTTCCAGTATCGGCTTTCAAATTTTTGTTTGAACTCCGCGTATGTGGACACTCTATCGCGTACAATGTTATACCACTTACGCGCCGAATCACGCATCGCGTTAACCACCCACTGTATTTTGTCTTGATCTTCTAGTCGGGAACCTACTCTAGCCATTTCACTCTCACACGCTAATAAAAATTCAATGGGGTTTTCGTTATTTTCCCCGTAAAATACACGCGATTTTTCTCATCGACAGGACCTTGTACCAAAATATTTGGAGCAGACCTCCTTCGTACCTCCTGTCGTACCTTCAGAATCTCGTCGCTTAACGTTTGTAAAACACTCTCTTTATTAGAGTCAATGTTAGATCGCGTCTCTACAATTGAAGCGTCTAATTTATCTACTCGTCGTTGCGTTTCGGTCACGTCCGCGTGAATTTTTACCTCTAGGGATTCCACCTTTTTGGAAACCTCTAGTGTTTGCTTTTCACAACGGGTTATGTGGTCTTTGAACCGGCCCTCCATACGTGTTACTTGTTCAATAAACGATTTTTGCATTGTGGTCTCAAAAACCTTAAACCGTTCATTGATTTTAGTATCGACCGTATTTACTCTTTCACCGATCTCTGCGACTTTCTCCGTTAATTGTTTATTACTCTCTTCGATTTTTTTATTGGTTTCCGCGATTTCGTCTATTTTCGCAGTTAATTCTTTACTACTTTCTTTATTACTTTGCTTAATCTCGACGTTTATGTCAGCGTTACTTTGTTCTAATGCTTCGGTTAGACTAACTTTTTGCGCTTCGATTTTAGAAGTTAATTCCGCTATATTTATGTCAGCTTTGGCTGCACTCTGTTCAAATTTCGCGTCTATTTTCTCAAATCTCGAGTTCATATTAGCGGTCAAATCCGCATTCATTTGCGCGTTAGCTTGTTTCATTTCCGCGTTCATTTGCTGCATTTGTTTAAGTATTTTATCCATATCCATTTTAAATAGACAACAATGTCAAATATACACAATTTAAAATACACAGAACAGTTTCAAATAGACACAATAACTTTACTGTTGTACAAACACCAGTCACAAAACTCTTTGGGGATTGTTTAGTTGGACGCCAGCTGTTTTCCTAATTAAAACAGCAAAGTTTGTTTTAAAGTGAAAATTAAATTTAAATTGAATTTAATTAATTTAATTTAATTTGATCGTGCCCCACGTTCCGGGCAAGCCATTTATAACTCTTGTTCGGAACGTGAATTCAATTTGACGTACGTTTGTCGGGCCCCACGTTGGCCGACATTTATAACTACAACTTCTACTTTGCGTTTCAATCTCGTTGTGATTTAATTAATTTAATTGAATCGTGCCCCACGTTCCGGGCAAGCCATTTATAACTACACTACTATGCGTTATTGTAATGTAATGTTGTGTGTGAGTACCCACCTGCTGTCTGATCTTGCAGATTCTTCCGACTAGGGCGTGTGGATTTTGGATTTGAAGTTCGCAAGCTAGTAATCTCAAATTATTACAACAACACACATCATGGGTTACTTTGAAGGGGGAGAGTTTTGTGAGACTGGTAGGCTTTATCGTACAACAATAAAACACTGTTATATGGGGTAATAAAACGTTGTTTATTACACCAACAACACACAAGAATAGAATGGTTATAATGTTATGAATTTTCTTATAGTCTATACAATGAATCGATGTTTTTCGATTGTCTAATAGTTGAAAGAAACTGAACTCGTTCTTTGCGAGTTAATTGAAATTTAAATTTGACTTTATTACTTGATTTGAATTTAATTAAATTTATTTAATTAATTTGAATCTAAGTGTTCATGAAACAAAATATAAAACTCTAAAATTAATTTGAATAATTATTTAAAATAAATTAGACGTGACAGTCTAGTTCACGTTATTTCATTTCTAGTGATTCTACTTCTGATCTACTGCAGTATGATCTAAGATTAGATTGTCAGTTAAGATTTGTATAGCGCTTTTATACTACTTCTATTTCTTAACTATAACTTACTAAAGCCTTAAACTGCTATACAGATTATCACAACGAATTTACTTTTTAATTACTAGAGTCTTTGCTTTTTGTTTGTTTGGCACCTGAATTATTTGAATTACAATGTTTTAATTGAAAAATATAAAATTTGATCTGAAAATAAATAAATAGATTTTGCTTTCCTGTTACTGAAGAGGATGTCGTCCCGATTTGTCCCTCGTCGATTCGAGTCCTTGGTTAGAGAAAGTAATCTGCTTAGAACTGCTGGATTCGGTCGTGGAGTTCAAAATTCGGCAACACTCTGCTTCCCTGCTGTTTGTGAATATTTTAACGTCTGCTGTTGTCTGCTGGAACTGCTTCCTGTTCTCCGTCGATTTGCACGTTGCACGTCAGTGTGTGTGTGTGTGTGTGTGTGCTTCGTTCGGGCGGTCGCTCTGCTTGTCAGCTGTTAACCAATGATTTAGACGGCCTCTCTGCTGTATTCTTGAAGTCTGGTCTTGAAGTCGGGTGGATCTCTTGCGTGCTTATGACTAGCTGGTAGTACACAATAA
The DNA here is from genome assembly GCA_034769895.1 of Magicicada septendecula. Taxonomy (NCBI): domain Eukaryota; kingdom Metazoa; phylum Arthropoda; class Insecta; order Hemiptera; family Cicadidae; genus Magicicada; species Magicicada septendecula. The sequence goes on along the minus strand of CM068370.1, from coordinate 123,313,207 downwards.
GCTTGGTTGCTGTCTTGAAGAGTATCTCGCCTTTACACAGCAATTACGAGCTATACAGATGATCTGTAGTTAGTGTGTTCGTAATTGCGTGTGTGTTGACCACGTAGAGTCTTCTTATTGATCTTCACCGCTTTGGCTACTAGACGATCGAAGGACTACGTCTTAACTTCGTGAGTACTGACAGAAGAGTGATTTTTCCACCAGAAAACATCGCACTGGCCGGGGCTGCATGCAATGATTTCATTGGTCGACGCACTCTCCCTACTACATAAAATTTAGAATTCCCTTAGTCCGTGAGAATGAAGTCTGGTTCCCACAGACGGAGAATAGAATTATTATCTAATATTTAATTATCCGCCGGAACCACTTTGTCGCTCAGGATATCCTGTACTTATTTAATTTTGCAATAACTTGGTTGCAAATCAAGTTGTGTGAAATCTAAAATATACAATCTGTCACAAATTATTATCTTTATAACATACTTAAATCTCTTTACTGTATCTCTATTTTAACAGAAGTTATTTAATTATTTTAATTAACTCTTACATTTGTTAATTATATTGCATCAAATTTGCACACGTCATTATTAATATCTCGGCAAACATTTTGGCTATGTTGGATTTCGCCTTTATTTATTAGTTTCCGAGATATTAATAATTAACAGTTTGGGTGTGGTCGCTTCCTTGTACAGCGAACTGATTACATAACGACCACGTGTGCATTGCTTTACACAGCATTATTTTCAATGCGCTACATTCAAATGGAGTTTTAACTGTTCATTTTTATTTAAATATGGTTTCAGCATGCGGTAAACATATAACCCCAAATAGTTAATATTTGGTTCCGTTATAATATATATATACACTTGCGAATTGCCTCATTCTATTCTTATCTCATGCATTCTCTCGGGCAATTGTTGGTACGTGGTGTGGTGCCAATTTATGCACCCTGAGTGTATAAAATTTATTTCCCCGTACCTTAGGTGTCCCCCTCCCCGTTCAGTAATACAGTTGAATGACTGTAGTCATTAGTTGTTACCAATTTTGTGAAGCCGGACCATCGTCGTTTTCACCACCCGAAGGAAGTTACCGCCAACCATGGTCCGCCTCCAAATAGCCAAAACCCACGGTCAGGATTGGTAAGCCCGTGACCGCCCAAAAATGGGGGAGAGTCCCTTCTGAAAAACAAACAAAACATATTAAAATTCAATTACTTATTTCGACCAATATAACTTCACATTCATAGCATTCTGTGTACCCACTATCTCCTGTGTTGCTTGATTGCGTAATACATAAGCATTATTCATCTTTACCTCTACTATTTCATAGGTTCCTTCGTATAACAGGAAAAACTTCTTTATTTCTTTCTCTTGTGCACTAGACAAATCGTGTCTCCTTACCAATACTAATTGTCCTACCTCATATTTAGTCCACTTACCCTTTTCATCATGTCTCCGCTTTCTCCTTTCCCCTTTGGTGAGTAAACTTTCATTCGCTAGTTGGATCTTTATATTTCTGTCGATTGTCTGATCTTCCGGTGGATACTCGAAAAGTTGTTCTAATATTATAGGTGGCCTGGTTCCCTTTATTAGTTCATACGGCGTAAACCCGGTGGATTCATGGTAATACTATTCAACCATTCTTCTACCTTCTTCACGTACGATGGCCATTCAGTATGCTTGGCGTGACAATATGCCCGAAATATCCTCCCAATCTCTCTCATCACCCACTCTGCCTGGTTAGACTGTGGATGGTATACTGCCGTATGCTTGGGTATGATGCCTTCCCAGCCAAGAGTCTGTCTCCACCTACTGCTGATGAATTGGGGTCCGTGATCAGATAAAATTATTTTCGGCTTACCTACATTTATCATGTAATCCTTGGTTATCTTTTCACTCAGCACCCGGCTCGTCGCTCTCTTCACACTATACAACCTAACAAACTTAGAAAAAGTGTCCAAAACAACAAAAACATACACTACTTCACCTCTACCTTTGGGCAATGGCCCATATAAATCTACAGCCACTAAATCAAACGGACTCTCCACTTTAATATAATTCATCTCCCCTTCTACCTTATAGTTCACTATTTTTGACCTCTGACACAAATCGCATACCCATAACAATCTTCTAACTCGCCTCTCCATATTCTTAAAAACACAAGACTTTTAACACATTCGTACACTTTCTCGCTCCAAAGTGCCCATATCTTACATGACAATCCCAAATAATTTTATCTATCAACTCTTCAGGTACAACCAACCTCCAATCACGCTCATCCCCTTCTACTTTCTTGAACAGAATTCCCTGATATATTTGAAAATGTGTATTATATTCAGACCCATCTATATCTGCTTCGAGACTAGCAATTATTCTACCCGATTTATTATCTGATCTTTGTATGTTCTTAATCTCCCTTAATTCCTCACCAAAAATTCTATCTTCCCTTGTTAAACGAAAAATCTCTATCTCCTTAAGATCCCTCCCTGTTTTATTTTCTATGACATCTACCCTGGAAAGAGTGTCTGGTACTTTATTATCTGTCCCCTTAATATATTCCCATGAAAAATTATACTCCTGTAATGTTAATACCCACCTGGTTAGCCGGCTATGGGTTAATTGGCACGTATTTAGAAATGACAGTGCTTTGTGATCGGTTCTGGTGATTGTCCGGTTGCCCAAGACGTACGTTCGGAACTTTCCTATGGCGAACACGATACTCAGCAGTTCTTTCTCCGTAGTCATGTAATTCTGTTCGGCCGCCAAAAGGGATCTGCTGGCGAAGGCTATCGTCTGATGTTCTTGGCCATCATCTTCCTGGTATAACTCCGCTCCCAGGGCGACGTTACTGGCGTCAGTCTGTAAATAGAAAGTTTTCAAGAAGTCAGGGTGATTCATCATTACCATATTTGAAAATTTTTTCTTTATCTCCTCGAATGTATCCCTTTCCTTCTCTCCCCAATTTCATTGTTTATTCTTCTGTAGAACGGCACTCAATCTTGCTGTCGTCTATCCATAGTTTTTCTGAAATTTCCTATAAAAGTTACAAAGACCCAAAAAACTTTGTAGCTGCTTAATATTTTTTGGTTCTGGAAAGCGCATAATAGCTTCTACTTTATCAGGGTTAGCTAGAATTCCCTCTGGAGTAATAATAAAACCTAAAAAGTGTATTTCAGTTTGCAGAAACTTGGATTTATCCCAATTAACCGTTAGACCCCCTTTTTGTAATTTATCTAGCACATATTCAAGATGTTCTAAATGTTCTGAAAATGTTCTTGATGCTATTCAACGTATACCGTTAAAAAATCCAAGTCCTTAGGCTGCAATATCATATCTAGACATTTTATAAAACTTGCTACACTAGTGTTAAGTCCAAATGGCAAACGTCTGAACTGATAATTCTTACCATTGAAGAGAAATGCAGTATATCTCCGGCTCTCTGCTGCTAGCGGAACTTACCAGTATCCTGCTGTCAAAATCTAAAGATGTCATGTACTTGACTCCGGTGAATTTCTGAAAAATTTTATTTATGGGTTCCGGTGACTCCCGGTCAGGTATTATAATTTGATTAAATTTCCTAGCGTCTAAACACAATCTTACCTTTCCATCCTTCTTTATTACCACTACCAATGGATTCGAGTATGGCGATATCGATCTCTCAATAATGTCTCCCTCCATCATTGTATCCAACTCCTCTTGCACTGCTCTCCTCTTTGAAAACAGCACTGGATAACTCCTCTGCATGTAGGGTGAGTGTTCTCGAACCTTCAACTCGCATACAAAGTTCCTGGCTTTTCCAGGCAACTCCACAAACACCTCTCTAAAACGTTCCACAACTGCCCACAATGCCTGTCACTGGGGACTCCCTACAACTCCACCCTCATTAAAAAATTTATCCGCCCTATTTTCCCATATTCTCTCATCACTCGCATACATCTCTCTCTCCTCATTCTCTACAATCTCACTCTCTCGACATATATTCACTATTATTTCTGTCTCCATCGCCTACTCGTGTATGTATTATTTTTATTCCCGTAACTTTAATCTCATCTAGCACCCTCTTAAAATTAACCCTGACTGGTTCACTCCCATTATTAAATTCTACTATTCTTTTGTTAAAATCTATCACTGCTTTATTTCTCTCCAAAAAATCATTTCCTAAGATTACATCTAAATTCAGTCCCTTAACCACTAGAAAAGTATTCTCAAATTCAGTTTCATTAATGAATATATTTAATTGTACTTGTCTAGTAACTCTTTTACTTCGCACTCCGGTTACCCCCCCCACTACTGTTACGCCCACAACGGGTAATGATGGAATATGTTTGTTTACTTCTTGTAATTCTCCCATTACATTTTCTGAAACTACTGATATCTCACTTCCTGTATCTATTAATGTTTTAAAATTCTTACCTTCTATGTTGACGATTACCTCTGTCAATCCGGTGGTTTTTGTTTCCATAATTCCCGTATCATCTTCCTCCAACAACTCCTTCGACATGTCTGTGATAATGATATTGCTCTGGTAGTTGCATTCTTCTTGGACCCCAGAGTCCTCTGTCGACAATGGCTGGGCCCGGTTCCCCATTGTCTCTTCTAGTTTCCCGTAGACGTACCCGCCACAGCTTGGGTGTATCCACCTCCGCTTCGGTTGATATTTTCATTTCCTCCATATTTTATGGAATTTTCGTATACTAACAAAACTCACACTTACTATTGTTTTACTACTCACTTAACCTAACATCATTTTATGTACGCAATTTATACGTATTACGCTTAACCTCTAAATCACATTATATTTGCGAGTAGACGTGGTCTGTACAAAATTTACATTTGTACAAACTGTCCCTGTTCGGGCGCCAACTGTAATCGTCCTAACGATCTATCAAATAATATTTAATAAAATTTATTATTCACACTGCTTACCTCCATCGGGTCCCAAGGTCGTCACGTGAACTCGCAACCTATAAGTGATTTAGGGTTTTATGTTGTAATAATTACTGTCATTTATGGTTAACTAATTCAACTTCATTTATTATTCTTTTTATCATTCTCTTTTTATGAATCAATTAAAACATGCTTTCTCCTTCTCTATTCTCTACATTTCAAATGAACAAATTAAATACTGAGGTAGTGACCCCATCTGACCAAAACCACAAACACATTGAATTACAAAACCACAAGTATCTTTGATTTCTTATAATTAAATTAATTTATTAATTAAAGACAACCCAGTATTTGCTCTCTCTCTCACACACACACACACACACACACACACACACACACACACACACACACACACATCCTTTATCCCCTTTATTTAAAGCGCTTTCTTTTATAAAAGTTTTATAATTAATTTTGAGTTTCACTGTTACTTAACTGCCGCTGTTACTGCCGACCCCGTCGCACTCCGTATATTCTCAGTCACCGATTTGTCCAAAATTTGTTCTCCCAGTTTAATTTAGATGTCACTGTTTTTTACCACTTTGAATTATAATTTAGATCACATATTTTGAAAGTTTTACTAAATTTTCGGCTCGCGAGCCTTTTACGTTCAACCGGCCGGTTTGATTACTTGGCGCTGAGTAACTTTTTCAAGATGGCCAATGCTCTTTCTTGAGTTTTGCTTCTTGCTTCTGATAGGCCCAACGGGCGTCACGTGGTATCTTCTGGGGGGCGAGTCTGTGTAACATTAACCTGCGTTCAGAGGCTCGCTCAATATTTCGTGACAAATACTATGTTCGGGCAAGCAGGTGGGGGCACTCGTTCACATTCCTCAGCATCAGGAATTGTAACAAACTGAGGGGCGGACAGACCAAACGTGCAACTGGGTGCCCCGAAAGTGAATGTCGATTGTTAAAACTGAGGCTCCGTGTGGATAACTCCCCTTCGTCGCATTTACAATTAAAATAAACCCATCCCCCAATTCTGTCCCGTTACAATGGCCCAAACGAGAGAACATTTCCCCGGTACCAATTCCTCATGTGGTTGCAATTGTTGAGACTCCTCACACATCAACTGGAAGAACCTACAGATTCTCAGAGGAGTGTATGAGTTCAATTCAGAAAAAAATGTTACGCCATTAAATTTCTTTGACTGTACATACTGTAAATAACAAATATTGGAATGCAGTTTTGGTAAATTTCCAGACTTTGTTATTAAATGTACATAATGTTAAAAAATATTTGATCTTTTGTGTCAGCATTAAAAAAAATGCTTGAACAAGCCTATTTAGGTTAAAATAGAATATTTCCTATGGATGAAAATATTTATTAGTTATTTATTCTTCAACCTAGGCCTGTACCTCAAAATCAGAAGTCTCAACAAAATGCAAGTGCAGATTTTTTGAATTTTGATTGATTACTTGAGAAGTTGTTGCTATTGTTCTAACTTATATTTGTTTTAATATAGGGACTGTTTGTTTTATAATCAGTTAAAATTTTAGTTTTGTTTAAAAAAAAATACTTAAGACCCTTTTAAATTGCTATGGCTTAGTAAAGTCGCGAATAAAAAATGTAAAAAAACTACCTTTAACAGAAAAAAACACTACAAAGGAATGAAAACCCCATCAATTTTATTTTGTTCATATGATAGCCCATGTATTGAGGATTATTTTGAAAAAAGGTTTTTATGATTATCCCTTTCCCTTTCTGTGATATTCAGTTTAATGCTAAACCATGTTTTATACCAAAAAAACTACAAAGATGCAAGTAAAACATTTTTTCCAGCCTTAGTAGTTTTACTTAAAGGTGTCGTGTATTTTTTCTAGAATCCTTATACTTTGGAGTATATAACTACAAAATTTCACAAAGATTGGATGATAAATACAAAAGTTACAAATTATTTTCAAAAGGTTAGCAAGTCTCGTTTTGCAACATCCGATTGTTAAAAACACAAAAATTTCAAAACTTTGAAAGCCTATACAATGAAAACGGAGAGAGATAGAGGGTTGAAATTTGGTGTGGTTACGTATCTCTGTAGGGAGAACAAATAAGCCAAGTTTCATCAAAATCTGAGATGGTGGGTGAGAAAATGATTTTTTTTTTTTTTTTGTTGAATTGATATGGAATGACCCTGGAGATAACAAAACAAAACGACTGACAACGGATAACACACGTTACAGTTTATCATATAAACTCTACATACATCACCCGCTGTCCCTCTACAGTCACATATGTAAGTCTGATTTCTGTAAATGGTGAATTGCAAGTTCCTGGAATGAACTTTGTTAAATATACTGTTTGTTTTAGTGAAAGTGGTATTCAGAGCATGTTCCATTCCTTGTATTTGTTTGTAGAATGTTGTGTTAATTGGCATACAGTACAACCTGTCATATCCGGACTAATATGGCGACCGGCCGATCCAGATATGGAAAAATCCGGATATCACAAGGTCATTTATAAATAGCTAGAGGGCCAGAAATAATGAATGCGTTTGTTGTTGAATGTTTTTTTTAGACGTTTCTATTGGTTTAGCATTTGTACTTGTACACTGTACTCTTTAAAATACAAAAAGTAAAATTGGTTAAAAAGTTTTACTTACAGTACACCTACATCAGTTTTTGAAAAAGTTTGTGATTTTCGGCTGCTTCACACACTGCACACGTTTTTTGGAAGCCATGTCTCTCAACCTTCTTAAAACCATCACTTCAGTTTCACTTGTTTCATCTTGATGTTGAACATAACTGATCAGAGATTCGATGGTCTTGAATGCCTCAGAGTGACTCATTATAGGCTTGTTGTCATCCTATTCGGGTTCAGAGATTTTCTCATCGCTATTGCACACCATTTCTATAATGTCACTGTCTGTAATTTCCTTGACTTCATCTTCACTTAACCACTTCTTGACTTCATCGTCATTGATTTCTTCACATCCAGGCAGGTTGTTTACAAGCTCTGCAATCTGACTCTCTTCTTCATTGCAAACAGTTTCACTGATTTCTTCTGGTTTCTCCCCAGTCCATTTTTCAGTTGCTTCGTGATCTAACAGCTTCCTCCATGACCTAACCAGTGTAAACGGTTTTATTTCATCCCATGCTTGGGATACCCACATCACCACATCTAACATGTCCAGCTTTTTTAAGGATTCCGTAACACTTTCACCCTCGTCCATTCCAGCAATCAACACAGTCAGTAACTTACGGCGATAGGTACGTTTCAGTGATTCAGGCACACCTTGGTCCATAGGTTGACAAAGGGATGTCACATTTGGGGGTAAAAACACACATTTTATGTCACCATTTTTCAGTTCATCTTCACTTGGGTATGAGGGTGCATTGTCTAGTAGGAGCACTGCTTTTCTTGGCAAATTATTTTTCGGTAAATGTTTTTCAACTTGTGGCACAAACTGCTTGTGAAACCAATCACTAAATATTTCACAGTTCATCCATGCGCTGCGTTGGTTTCTGTAGCAGACTGGCAGGGAAGACAAATCTTTAAAGTTCTTGAAAGCCCTTGGCTTTTTGGATTTTCCAATAAATCCCAGTGGAAGTTTGTGAACTCCTGTAGCATTGCTACAAGCTAAAATGGTCACTCTCTCCTTTTTCTTTTTATACCCTAGTGCACTATCTTCTTGTTTTGAAGCCAAAGTGTAGGTCGGCAGCATTTTATAGTTGAGCCCAGTCTCGTCACAATTGTAGAGCTGTTCTCCTGAAATCCCATGTTCGTCTACAAAGCTGTGTAAAAACGTTTTGAAGTTGTCAACATCATCTTGGTTAGCAAAAAGTTTCTCACCGCTGATCTGCAGTTTCCGCACACCATAACGATTTTTCCAACTTTCTAACCATCCCTCACTTGCTTTAAACTGTCCATCGGCTCCGATTTCTTTATTGAAGTGCAAATCTTTTTCTTTTAGCAAAGGACCTGAGATAGGCAATCCTTGCTCTCTTCTTTGGGTAAACCAAAGATATAAAGCCCCATTAACTTGGTTGTTAGTGGCTTTCTTCATCATTTTCAGTTTTTTTACCCCACTTGTTGAAACTTGCGATGAGCACCACTTCTCAATCTCACTCCTCGTTTTTTTCCAGTCACTCATATTGCTCGTTCCTACTCCCATGTCAGCAGCAATCTTCTTAGCTGTTTCACCAGCAAACAACCTCTTCAGAGCACGAAACTTTTCATCCATTGTCAAACAGTTTTCTTCCTTTTCTCCGCCATTTTAGCAAAAAACAATGATAAAGAATAAAAACAATAAAAAATAACAACGATAAAATACAGTAACAACGGTTAACAATAACGATAACAACGGCAATCACTTCTGACATACAGTTTAGAGACTCACTTGCAAAACAAACTGTCACTTTAAAACACAAACACAGACTGCGGGTAGCAAGTGGCAGGCAGACGACTGCCGAGGTTGAGAATAAAGGAATGGGTTTCTGGGAAAGAGCCATTGACCGAGTCAAGGCCACAGCCCCGCTTGGAATAGACTAGGAGCGCAAACAACATTCCAGCTGCAACTTTCACTTTTCCATCCCTAACCATTTCGCTAACCAAAATTGAAAAATTAGTTTGGAGATACGTCCGGATATGGGAGGATCCGGGGATATCACAGGTCCGGATGTGACAGGTTGTACTGTATTTATTTTTTAACAGACCTCAGTTTCCCAAGTTTTTATTAAATACAGCTGATAATCTTATAGTTGTATATTTAAAAAATGGGAATTAATCAGAACATCAGACAATTGATAAACACACAACGTCTGTGGAAATAAATTTTAAAATAATCATTTTATTATTCCAGTTAAAAAAAATATTGTAAAAAATTAAACGTGAAGGCTTTTCAGTGATAAATGTGTCACTTGTAGAAACTGGTAACCATGGGCATTAGGTAATTTAATGCGGAAATGTTTGCACTGAAAAAATGGAAACTAGTAGAAAGCTGTAGAGCATGATAGATGGAAATCAGATGTTATTCTTTTCTATTCCTTTCTGTATTTTCCCAATTTTGAACCACCTTTGGTGTTTGTCCCTTGTTCTTCTTATATGCTTAATCTCAGTTCTTCAGTTTCACCCTTTTTAATTTATTTCTTCTTCCATCAGACTTCTTATATTTTATTTATAAACTTTTTTGATTTACCAGCTACATTCTCTAGAATTCCATGTTGACTATGGTTAAAATGTAAGCTTATGTATATAGATGGCACATTGGAAGTAGATAGTTATGTATGTTGTTCAATCTTAACTCTGGTGGCATATCATCTGTTGCACGTGAGAAAATTTTTTTTTTTTTATATATTGTGATGTGATTTATATGTAAAAAGCAAGGTACATTCCTTAGTTATATGAACATGTAGGCCTACATGTATTTATTTATTAAATTTATAAATAACAGTTTTAAAATGTATAGTAAGTAATTGTATAATTTGCAACATTTTGTTATGTTTGTTTGACTTTTATCTTGTTTTTGTTTGAATGGTAATCAGATGAGGACAATAATGTCTGTGTGTATGTGTGTTCCTAGATTTTGGTATCTTTGTGCGTGATACTATGTTATTTAAATGGATAGGTAAATTAATATATTAATTATATTTTTTTAAATATAAAAATTTCCAAAGATGAGCTGATCATGTCTCATTGTTTATGAACTGCAGGACAGGTTTCCACTGTTATAAGTCACAAGTTATCTGTTACTTTCTGTTGATTTGAAAATATATATGCTCTTAAAAAACGAGTGAAATAGAAAAATATTATATACAAAAGTTGTAATACACATCTGTTTTACATTTGCACATTACACCACCTGTGTAACTTGTTCTATTGTTTCACCACATTTTGCAATCCCACATTAAGAAATGCTGCTCCCCAAGTAACCGATCAAGAGCTTTACCACAATGGGATTCTTATTGGTTTCAAAGTGGTGGATCAACAGCAAGACCCTTGTCCTGGTGACATGATGGTACTTGCAAATTGAAAGTTAAGGGCATATGCGCAGAAACCAATTTATGGATGGACGAGTCCACTTTGAAATTGTGAATGGCGGGAGGGTAACGGAGAATCAGCTGGTATGCAAGTGAAGGTATTGCCAACTTGCGTGTGATGTTTTAGTTACCAGTACGTTGTTAGTTACAGTCAAATTGAAAGTTAAGGGCATATGCGCAGAAACCAATTTATGGATGGACGAGTCCACTTTGAAATTGTGAATGGCGGGAGGGTAGCGGAGATTCAGCTGGTATGCAAGTGAGGTATTACCAACTTGCGTGTGATGTTTTAGTTACCAGTACGTTGTTAGTTACTGTGTTACGTGCTAAGTCTTGCATTTGTTTCAATCTCCCTATCTGCGCCCGCGCGCGTGTGTACCTACAGTCACACAGCTGGCTTAAAAAAAGAATTATACGTTTATTGTTTCCGACATAAATCAAATAATAGTAATAATAATAATATTGTAATAGTATTTATCTACGTTTACAAACAAAAGTGAAATAAATCAATCAATAAATTCAATTGGAACAGTACACGTATCGGAATTTGTTGCTGTTACATATCAGAATGTTTTATAAACATATCTGAGTGTTATTTGGTTCTGTCATTGTGTACTGCTGAGACGTAAAAAACTACAGCATCCCTGACCGTTCTTATCGCAATGGAATTTGCAAACTGCACACTTCCACTCCTTAATTACACCCGACTCTCCAGTTTATCGTTACATAAAGGAACGAGTTCTTCGTATTCATTTAATTTCAAGAATCTTTTTAGTCCTGGACAACAAGAAACTGTTTCTAGAAGAAGTAAAAAGCAAATAATTTTAATACAGAATTTTAGGAAAAGAATCTTTTAAAATCTTTTAACGCCAAAAGTGTTACAACCGGTAAAAGAAGCAGATGAATGAGAATTGAGATAATTTATGTTTTACCAACTTGCAAACGTTTTACTATAAACAAAGCGAAAAGTTGAAGTTATAACTTGCGAAGTTCAATTCTATGAAATTTATTTCATTTCATTATTATATTTTGTTTTATTTTTACGCTAAATTTGAGCACGTGCGTGCACACGCACACGCGTGCGCACGCAGATAGAGATTCGTGGTGCCACATTTACAAACAAACTTCAACAGTCGCGACTTTTTGTTACTGTTAGAAATAATGTTCATAGGGTGGCTGCACCGTTGCTGATACCAACAATTCTCTTCTCACATCTCACAGCGACTCCCTCCACATCGCCTTTCCCCTCTGACCGTAAGCGTTTCGCACATTTCCATGCCCTTAACTTTCAATTTTGCTATACCTGGCACCATTGGTATAGCAAATACTTGCCAGCAGTGTATTGGTCATTTGATTTAGCCAAACAACAGGGCACTCTTGAATAGTCATCTGATAGTCCTGTCTGTGTGTCTGAAAGTCATGGAATCTGCCCTACATGCACTCAGGTCCATGACAGTGGGTCTCTGGCAAACAGGGTCAATCACCTGATAAACTCACACCGATGACTCAACACTCCTTACTATCTTTGATCTGATAATAATGATTGGTCGTGGACAGGTGTCCACACTGGACCATTCAGGGTATGTTCCCGCATGCCCTTGGCAGCAGCGTACCGTTTTGCTCGCACAATTACATTTACTGAAAGGCTTGTCATCTGATACTGTCCAACAGTTTAGGGGCATAGTCTGAAACATGCCCAGTGATCATTGACAGGCTACATGTTTCATTGGTCATTGTGTTGACAAAAATTAATATAATGGACTGTGGATTTGGATATAACCAAAAGCAACTGAGTTTTGTGTAAAGGAATGCTGGTCACTGTTGTGATGCACCGTATTGCTGTGGCAATCAGTGTTATGTATATCCGGCAATGGTAGCCCCTGTAACCTCAAAATTAATCTTGGAGTAGAGTTTTTAAATTTAAGCAAAATATTATATACATATTTGTGCTATATTACTCTTTGAAATTTAATTTTAAAAAAGGAATATGTAGTGGCTTGTTTGTTTAAGTATTATATTAGCTTGCCTACAATGGCGAACTTCTTATCAGTAAATAAATGTTAACATATTAGCTGTATGTTATGTTGTTAGGTGGAGGATTGCTTCAAGGTTAATATTAAAACAGTCATCAATAAGCACAGTATAGAGTGGTGAAAACCAGTGGCGGCTGGTGGTTGAAAAATTTGGGGGTTGAAGTCGGGTAGGATGGTATTAAATTGTTTTATTATCTGAACATAAAATGTCCAAGTCTCCTCCCCTTCAAACAATACGTAAGGAAAACAAAATAATGCAATTTTAGTGTCACCCACATAACCATGAATATTTATTGTATGAATCTTTTTTTTTAAATTTACGATTAAATATTCTGTTACCTGATTTTACATTTTCATTAAATTTGAAAGATCTGGTGTAGCCTACCTACTCTCGTAATTGAATTTTTTTTCTCAATATGACGTAAACTGAACAGGGTTTTTGTTAAGTTTATGACATAATTCATTGCAGCCTACCAGTTAAATATGAAAAGACAGCATATGGTTACAAGATTCGACACTAGGAAAGGAACAAACCAAGAAGAAATGGAAGAAATTGAAGAAATGATCGGAGGATTGTTCGAACAGGATCCACAGGAGGACCAACCGGAAAATCCAAACCAACCAGAACCAGAAATAGAAGTAGTAGTTGACGTCCAACCAGTCAAACCAACTGAAGAAGCGAAATTAGATAGCTTGATGAGAATGATGATGGAGCAACTCGTAGAAAGAAGACAAGACAAGGAAGAAAGAAGACAAGACAAGGAAGAATTGAATAAAAAATTAGAGTCATTACAAGAGGGAATGAAGGAAGAGATCAGAGAACAAAGAAAGGAAGACAGGGAATTTTTGAAGGAGAACATAGAGCTCCTGAATAATAAATTGGAAAGCAACCATGAGGCCTTGAAGAGAAGCCAGGAGACGTTAGAAAAGAAGAGTGAAGAGCTGAAGAAACAGATCAAGAAAGATCTGGAGATAGTGAATAAGAAAATTGAAAATAGTAACGAAACGCTCCAACGAAAATTGAAGGAAGACAGCGAAAAAACCAAGGAGGAATTGAAACAACAACTGGTAGAATGTCGGAAGGAGATCAAACAAACAATAACTGAAACAAATGAAACTGTGATACAAGTCCGGGAAGAGCTAAACAATAAAATCACCAATGTCGAGGAAGAAGGTAGAATGAGAGTGACAGAACTTTATCAAGTCACCACCGAAGAATGCTAGAGAAATAAACAGGAGGTGCTTAAGAAGCTGGAGGAGAGGCATCAGGAAATACAAATAGATGTCAATGATCGTGTAGAAAGGGTATACACCGCCATCAACAAAGTAGACGGACAGACATTATAACCAGCGAGAACAGAGATGTAATCAACTTTCGCAGTTACCAGCGGAATCCAATGGAATTCCTCAAAAGAGTAGAGGAATTAATAGAAAAAAAATAGGAAACAAGGTGGACAATCGTAAGAAGCCTCATTGATGAAATGTTCAAAGACACCCACGACAACTGGTGGACGGCAACCCGACCAGAGATAAACTGCACACAGGAATTTAAAACACAATTCCGAGAAAAATACTGGTCTGAGTCCACCCAAAACGTAGTCAGGAATGACATAAGCAATGGGAGGTATGAACCACAAGCAGGACACACCCTAACGTCTTACTTTTTAGGGAAGGTATGCTTGGCAAGGAACCTAGAACCAAAGATACCTGAGGAATCTCTAGTGATACAGCTGGGATACCACTACGAGGAAGCAGTACAAAAAGCCAGGAGACAAGGGCAGATTAAGACAATCCAGGGAATGGCAAGCTTGTTGGAGGATCACGAGAACGATGGGCAATATAAGAAAAATCGACTAGTGAACCAATGATATAATAGGTGGAACGATAATAATAATACTACACCCAATTACAACCTGCCCTACAATAACACACAAAACGGCAACCGGAACAATGGGAACCGGAATAATAACAACTATCAAAATGATCAACCATACAACAGGAATCAACCGAATCACCCTCAAAATAACCAGCCATTTAACAGAGGCCCACCAAACAACAGGAACATCCCAAACAATAATCCACCAAACAATAGCTACAGGGGAGCAGAACCAGAACAACGTCCAAATGGTCACCCCAACAATAATAACTATTATGGCAACCGGTACAACCCTAATTATCAGTACAACAGGGGAACCGGGGGAAACCAAAATAGAGGCGACGGCAGACGCCAAGTAAATTTCATTCATGGACGTAGACAAAATAACCACAGGAGGTATTGTCCGAACTGGCAGACAAACCCATGGTACCAAGAATCCAATACAAACAACAATCAGTTCTCAGAGAGTAGAACCACAGAACCACCAAGGAATGAAGTTAACAATCAACAAGGACCGAGCAACGAGACGAATGACCAGTCGAACAGTCTGGCCACAAATCAACAACAACCTTTAAACTAAACAGGTCAGTGGAAAAACATACGTACCCTTCACATGACCAATCACTTGGGTTAATACGTCGTATAATGTCACAAGATAAACACAAAGTCATTACAATAATATCTAACAACTATCTCAAGAATATCCGAGAAGAACTTCTCGAAGAAGAGGCTAACCAGTTACAACAAACTAACAGTGAAATTGTACATATAAAGGCTACCATAAACGGGACTATAGAAATAATCATGATTGACACGGGATCTAACATCTCTTTAATAAACCAGCCAGAGTTAGAGCAAATTCAAGCCAACTCCCACACACCAATCCCCACACTACCAATAAACAATATTATAATCATTGGTGCCACGGGCAAACAGAATAAAACGATAAGAAAGCAAGTTTCCTTAGAATTAGACAATCAAAACATAACCATTCCTATTGTATTTCTTGTAGCCAATGGACTGCCATTTAGCATGCTCATAGGATGTGACGTGTTGAGACGATATTCGGCAGTTATCAACCTGCAAAAAGGAGTCGTATTGCTAACTTCTGAACAGGGAATATGGTCTGCAAATATCATAAACTGTAACCCAACTCCAACAGCTCTGAACCAAGATCCAGGATTGAAAAGTTACTACTGTCAAACGCATGAACCGTCCATCATGAATCGGCCATGATGAAGAGGAAAGTAGAGGATTATGGGAACAGAAAATAGAAGAAATAAGAACTTTCCAAAGGAAACGACCTCAACAAGAAATCAGTAAACAACAGTCTGAAAACCTCATAGCCATTTATAACAAATACCAGCATGTTTTCTCGAATACTCCTGGAAAAGTTAAGGGGTACCAGTGCAAGATCAACTTCAGGGAACCTGCAGACTTCCACAGGAAATCATATCCTATAGCGTACTCCCTGAAAAATGAAGTCAGGACAGAAATTAACAGAATGATTGCGGAGGACATTATTGAGTATAGCCAATCTCAATACACAAGCCCAATAGTAGCTATACCCAAAAAGAATGGCAAAGTACGGATTTGCTTGGACAACCGAGAAATCAGTAAAATGATTGTCAATGACCGGACCTCACCAGGAGAAATTGAGGAAATTTTTAAAAGATTTCATGGTATCAAATACATTAGTACCTGGGATACTGTATGTGGGTACTGGCAGGTGGAGCTGCACCCACACAGCAGGCAATACATGGCCTTTATATTCGATGGTAGAAATTACCTATTTACAAGATTACCATTTGGACTCATCAATTCAGTAGCAGTGTTCGTCAAGTGCATGGACAGTCTTAGGTCAAGAGGCACTGGAGTTCACAACAGTGTACGTTGACGACCTGCTCATAACATCTTCAGACTGGGACGAACACTGTGAACGAGTCGAACATGTATTAAAAAAGTTGTCCAATAATAATATTACACTTAAATTGGATAAATCAAAATTTATTGCCAATGAAGTGAAGTTCCTAGGGTTCAACTTGACCGAACAGGGAATCTCTCCATCCCAAGAGAAAGTTGAAGCCATCCAAAAATTTCCCTCACCAAAAAACAAGAAGCAATTGCAGTCATTCTTGGGGATATGCAATTACTATAGAAAGTTTCAAACGAACTATTCACATCTAACAGCGAAATTTTCTAAACAACTTTCATCAAAGGAAAAATGGACTTGAACTGAACAAGAGGAAGTATTAACTTTAATCAAACAAAAATTTTTCGAAACTGTCATGTTACGTCACCCCAATTTTGAACAACCATTCTACCTAAATTGCGATGCTAGCGATGTCAGTCTAGGCGCAGAATTGTACCAAGAAGACAAAGAAGGAAGCCACCTGGTCGTTAGCTTTGCTAGCCGAATACTAAACAGTTGCGAGCGTAACTACAATGTTACAGAAAAAGAGCTGCTCAGCATAGTATTCGCGTGCGGCAAGTTTAGAACCTACATCTTAGGGTATCCAATCACAGTCAGAAGCGATCATAAGTCTATATCATTTCTCAAACAATGCAAATTGAGTCATGGTCGACTTACCCGTTGGATACTTGCTCTGCAAGAGTACCATATTACGTGGGAATATATTCCAGGCCGGAAGAACGTAGTAGCAGACGTATTATCCAGAATAAATGTAGAAGATCAAAAATTTGAAGGAGAAAAGGGGAAGATCGCGAAAGTGTATTACATATTGAAAGATAGGAAGGACGTGGAAGATATCGTAAGCGAAATAGTGTTACAACAAAAGCAAGATACCAAAATTTTAAACATACGAAAAAGACTGTTGGAATCTGAAGAAATTATAAATAAATTTTACTGTATATACAAAGACATGTTATTTATAAAAACAAAAAAGAACCAAGACACATGGAAACTAGTAATTCCTCATTCATTAGAAAACCAGATAATTAAAGATTACCATGTAAGATACGGGCACACGGGAACACTCAAAATAGTAAAAGCTTTAGAGGAAGATTTGTTCATTAAAAGTATCACAAGAAAATTAAATCAAAATATAAAAACCTGCACACTATGTCAGATGGTCAAAACAAATAACGAAAGGAAGAATGGAACGATGATACCCATCACGTCAAACGCCAAACTAGAGAAGGTGTTCCTCGACATATGTGGACCATTCCCACGCAGCGGAGGAAGACATGAATACAAGTTCATCGTAATTATACTAGACCATTACAACAAGTACACCAAACTATGCGCTATAAACAGAGCCACAACAAATAAAATATTAGACATTATAAAAAATAAATACATATCAGAAATTGGAAAACCATACATGATTATAACCGACCACGGGACACAATTTAAAGGGAAAAAGTGGAGAGACGAATTAATGAAACTGAACATCAAAACATATAAAACTTCCGTATACCACCCTAGTAATAATCCAGCAGAAAGGATGTTAAGAGAGGTGGGACGTATTTTAAGAACTTATTGTCATGATAACCAAAAGGAATGGCAGAAATATTTAACTTTAACCGAAGTATTTTTAAATATCAGCTATCACCAGTTTACTGAAAATACCCCATACTTAATGATGTTCGAGAGGAAACCAAATATAGAGATACAAGAAATAATAGAATTCCCAAAAAATCCAGAAGACCCGTATGATAAAAACAAATGGTACAGCCTAATTATGGAGAAGATTGAGAAACAAAAAACCAAATATGCTAAAAACCAGCCCAAAATAATTAAATATAAAGAGGGAGAAAAGATATTAATAAAAAAGTCGCGAACTGCCAAGTACACTGGAAGGCATAGCAAAGAAATTGTTATTGCTCTATACAGGTCCCTATGTCATCACCAAAGATAATGGTAACAATACTTATCAAATAAGTAATATAAACACAAAAAAGATAAAAGGAGTTTACAATCAAGCTTCAATAAAAGTTTTATGAAGAAAAATAAATTACTAGAAATAAAATAAACAAATTTCAAAATTCAAAAAGTTTGTAAGACTTACTTACTTACTAGCCAACGCCCACCCTTGGCTGTTGGGCCATTAGGCGGCGTGCTGACCAGTAGAGACGTGAGAGCCTTGCCGTACCATCTTCGTCGTGGACTTGTGTGTCTGAGATCAAGGCTGGACATGCAATTAGGTGATCCGCATTCATGGAAGCGTATCCACAGAGAACACATTCAGGAGACGACAACACGCCAATGCGGTGCAGGTGGGAGGTCAGGTAGTCATGACCGGTTGTAGTTCTAAAAAGAGCAACACTAGTTGCTCGGGGTAGAGTTCTGTTGATGGGGCCGTCCGTAACCAATGTTGCCCATCTTTTTCCCACACAGGCTCTTAATTGTTTTTCTTTTAGCCATAGGCTTATTGAGGAGTTTATTCTTGCTTTCGCAGATGCATATGAGCTGGGGGTCTCCGGCTGAGGTAGTGCTGTGTCCATTTTGGCGAGGATGTCGGCTTTTTCATTTCCCATGATGTTGACATGGCTGGGTACCCATTGCAGTTCAATCTGCCAGCCTAATTGTACAAAGTTCTGCAGTTCTCGCCTACACTCAATTGTCAGGGAGCAGTTTGTATCACCATTTGAGATCACGTTTTGAATCGCTGCAGTCGAATCTATGAGGAAGACGGCTTTGTTAGGTGGTGAGATCTTGGCAAGCTCAGTAGATGCTGCCTTTATGGCTGCTACCTCTCCGTCATAGTTGCTTAGCCGGCCTCCTGTAAAAACTTACAAAAAAGTTTGTAAGAGCAACTTACTACCTTATTTAGATGACATATGAGGAATGGAAAAAATAAAATAAATGAATAAAAATATAAAAACAAAGGAATAAGTTACACAAATTCCTACCAAGTAAAATCAACTTACAGTCAAATAAAGTTGTTATATGAAGTATAAAATAAAAAAAAAAATTATAATAAAGGAATAAGCTAAAAAATTCCTATAAGTAAGAACCACAAACTTATGATAATATTTGAATAATAAGTACCAAGAAAGGAATACGTTACAAAAATTCCTATAAAGTAAGAAAAGCTAACTTACAAAAAATATTAAGAATAATGGTTAAAACAAAATAAAATAAACAAGAATAAAATCAAACAAAAACTGCTAAGATAAATACCTGTAATTATAATGAATTTAATGTATTCAAAGAAAAAAAAAATCTGAACTGGTACAAGGAAGAAAAAGAAATTATGTATAAAACAAATATACAAAAAATGGCTAAAGCAGAATATTGCTAAACAACCAAGAAAAGAATAAAGATGTCTAAGATAATTAAAATGATCACAAGAAGAATAGAAAACAAAATAATGAAAAGTTAGAAATGATGAAATTATGAATAAATAAAAAACAATCAAATGTATGAGCCGATGACAGTATATAGCAAAGGTACAGCGGAAGGAAGAATGAGTAAAAGGCCAAAGTGATCTAAAAACAAACCACAAGGTGGACAATCCCAAAATATATTATTATTATTAATTTAAGTCACAAGTTGACAAAAAAGGTATTTAAGATTGACTGTTGAAAAGTCCAGCAATCAAAATAAACTGAGCAGAGATGATGTTCCTCTGGTCTCAGAAAAAATGAGTAGTAATGGAAGAAACCAGCTACTAAAAAGTTAGGGAAAAAATTGTATAAAAGGGAGAACACACTAATGGTAATAAAGAAAAACAGATCCAAATAAAATGGAATGAATCAAGTAAGAAGAGAAATAAAGAATGGAGAAACAAACAAGAGAGAAAAGGAAAAAATAATATATAACTGATAATTTCATAAAAAACTATGTTAGTGTTTTATTAAAATGATCAATTTTGAAAGAGAGGCATTATGTTACAACACAAATAAGCCACCCCAGTACCAGGGATAAAAAAGATGATACTAAATATAAATATACTTCATATTAAATATAAATAAAATATAAAGACGGTGACACGACAAACGACAACATGACCTAACCCAAGTGATTGACCAAACAAACAGGAAACCAACAAAGAAGGGAAAAAACCGAAACCAAAGAAGAATATAGACAATTGAAGGAAGTGAACGAATTCATACTACCAAATAAAATAAAACCAAACGAGAAGGGGAGAACCACATTAAAATGAAGCCAATTGAAAACGAAGGAGAAGAAGAAGGAAAATGAAGAGGAAACGAAGTGAAACCAAGGGATAAGAAACACCACAAATATAAAAGGGAGAAATGGTACACTCAAGTATAATATTGGGAATAAAACCAATAATTATGCTATACCAGAAATAAATATTATTCTAAATGAAATAATTCATATAACTGTTTTAACCAAAACAATAAAGTAATATTATAAAAAGAAAAAGTACACTAACCCAAAAATAGAGTTAGATATAGTGAAAAACTATAGAAAAATAACATTAACAATACTGTGTGTAATTTGTAATGAAAGAAATAGTGAGAGAGTGAGAAAGTGACAAAGAGAAATAATTATAGGGATTACCCACTAAGAAACACTTAATATAAACAGTTCAAAAGTGCAATAGTGAAAGTGTGAAACCCCAAAATGGTTAACAACCATAATAGTGATAATAAAACGCTCAATAATCAATAAGAAACAATAATTGATTAATAGTGAATCCAATAAAAATTAAGAGTAAGGTTTTTAGGATAACATTAGATGTAAGCATTTCATAATGTGAAATAAACACTGAAGAGTGATGAGAAAACACTGTGTGATTAAAAGTTGTACAAATTAGTAGTTAGAAATATAAAATTTAATAATAATAGTAAGTATAAACAATTAGGGATAGGAAACGAACACTGGAAAGTGATAATAACATTGTTAATTAAGAGATTTAAGATTAGTTGTAAACGATATTACGAGATTAGTTGTATTTAAAAGGGGAGTATCCCACGTAAAGACAAACAGCTAGTATTAACATGGATTGAGAGTAGAGTTGAATTAAGAAATAAGCAAGTAATAATAACTAAATAAACACCCCAGATTGTAAGGGAAAACTAATTGTTCAAAAGGTGATATTAGTTAACACGCAAAAAATTGTAATTAAGGAATTGAGTTGTAAACAAACTTCACTAATAATGGTAAAATAATTGTATAATTATATTTATGAATAGGGTATGACTGAAGAATTTGTACAGAGCATACACCTAGATGTTAAGTTGTTAATTGAGGAAGAATAGGGAGTAGTAGCCATATTATTAACAAAGGCAAAATGGATGATTAAGAAGTTAAGACAATACAAATCTAATTACAATAGAAAATCTGTAAATGTAGAAAATAACAGAACCATTAACAAAACAAAATACATTAGAATAAAATGAGACATAATTTGTATAAATTCAGTAAATATAATCAATGGCTACTAATGCATCTGAAATGCCTAACTGTCAAAACCAATAATTACAAATTGTATAAAATCCACAAGGAAATTAACAAATCTAAGGCAAGTAACTAGCCAAAAATAATGTATAAATCATTTTAAAAGAAGAATGTTACAATAAGAGCTTAAATTAAAAGAAATATGTAATTATCAAATGTTAACATATTTAGACAAAAGTTAATATCTAATAGAACATGACCTTATGAGGTATTATTTTAATCTTTGAAAGGAAATAAATACAATAGTGATAATATTTAATACTCAGGAAGGAAGACAGAAGAATAAAATCAATCAGAAAATATATAGTAATTTTGAATAAAAAATTCAAATATGATAACAATGCTTATAATCTAGGCCTTAGCTGATCAAAGGGTTTCAGTTACCATAGAAAGTTGGTTACTAATTTTCCGTTAATTTTGAGTACTCGTATAATGACGCTTGGGTAGTAGGGACGCAAGATTTTGTATGACCGAAATTTTACTTTAAAAAGTTTAAAAAATATTCAAAAGTCAAAAACAAGTACCAGTGAGAAGGAGATGAAGAGGATTAACGTTTAACTGTTGTCCAGGAACTAAATAAATGAAAATTAAAAGCAGAAATTCCCAAGACTAATTAGAAAAGGACGCCAGCAGCCTAAGTCACACAAAATTGATGAATGTTCCATTACCAAAGAACAACGATCTATCACAACCTTCTGAACTGATAAGTATCATTTAAATACCCTAATCCCAGGAATAAAAGCACTTTCAATATTTCTCATATCAATACAAACTCTCACTATGAATTAAAAATAATTTTCTTTCAAGGATTAAATAAAACAAACTTACTTAGAAAAACTTGTTAACTAAAAACTAACCTCGCACAAAGTGGCGAACTTTTGTAACACCTATTACTACACTGTAGAACAAATTGTAGACACACTGTATATTATATAAGTACGGAGAATGTACGGTAGTGTAATTTTTTTATTGTAACCATATTTAATGTTTTCTTTATAATCTAAAGAACTCCAGATTTTGGACGAGTTGATATATAGTGTACAAACAGTAGCCATGTTGGCATTAGAATAACTCGCTTCAAAACCAATTTCGTCAGCTTGAGATAAAGTGTTTCATGTTTTATGCCGGAGCAATTTTATTGAATACTAAATTATAATATTATTGTCACATTCATTAATTACCAAACTATCATTAAAGAAACAGTACATAGTGTAACCATTGTTTTATTTCATAGGAAATTGTATAATATATGTGTGTGTTAGCGAACTTAAAGATCAGACAACTAGCGCTTTCGCTATCTGTGCAATACAGTAAGCTGTACAAAGGCGGGAACCGATTTGAACACTCCAGCCGTCACCGCTGAAAACACCATACTAACATTTTAATTCACAAATTTAATTGTTTTCAATAAACAATTTGGCGCCACCCGGGATTTCACAAACCCCTATGAAATTACATGTAAGGTTTCCACTAGGTTGTACTGATAATTGTGACAACGCTACGGACTTCGTTAGTGAAAAATTAATGTAACGATGCCAGTGCGAGACGAACGCACTAACCCTTTATACACATAAAAATCTGGTAAACATTTTACAGATACGACCAGAACTCTTCGTTACAGATTGGTTTTTTCCATATGATGTCTTTTCATAATCGCTGCTAGTCGTCCTTTTCTAGCCCCACGTTGGGCGCCAATCTGTAACGAAGAGTTCTGGTCGTATCTGTAAAATGTATTTGTTTGTACACTATATATCAACTCGTCCAAAATCTGGAGTTCTTTAGATTATAAAGAAAACATTAAATATGGTTACAATAAAAAAATTATACTACCGTACATTCTCCGTACTTATATAATATACAGTGTGTCTACAATTTGTTCTACAGTGTAGTAATAGGTGTTACAAAAGTTCGCCACTTTGTGCGAGGTTATTTTTTAGTTAACAAGTTTTTCTAAGTAAGTTTGTTTTATTTAATCCTTGAAAGAAAGTTATTTTTAATTCATAGTGAGAGTTTGTATTGATATGAGAAATATTTAAAGTGCTTTTATTCCTGGGATTAGGGTATTTAAATGATACTTATCAGTTCAGAAGGTTGTGATAGATCGTTGTTCTTTGGTAATGGAACATTCATCAATTTTGTGTGACTTAGGCTGCTGGCGTCCTTTTCTAATTAGTCTTGGGAATTTCTGCTTTTAATTTTCATTTATTTAGTTCCTGGACAACAGTTAAACGTTAATCCTCTTCATCTCCTTCTCACTGGTACTTGTTTTTGACTTTTGAATATTTTTTAAACTTTTTAAAGTAAAATTTCGGTCATACAAAATCTTGCGTCCCTACTACCCAAGCGTCATTATACGAGTACTCAAAATTAACGGAAAATTAGTAACCAACTTTCTATGGTAACTGAAACCCTTTGATCAGCTAAGGCCTAGATTATAAGCATTGTTATCATATTTGAATTTTTTATTCAAAATTACTATATATTTTCTGATTGATTTTATTCTTCTGTCTTCCTTCCTGAGTATTAAATATTATCACTATTGTATTTATTTCCTTTCAAAGATTAAAATAATACCTCATAAGGTCATGTTCTATTAGATATTAACTTTTGTCTAAATATGTTAACATTTGATAATTACATATTTCTTTTAATTTAAGCTCTTATTGTAACATTCTTCTTTTAAAATGATTTATACATTATTTTTGGCTAGTTACTTGCCTTAGATTTGTTAATTTCCTTGTGGATTTTATACAATTTGTAATTATTGGTTTTGACAGTTAGGCATTTCAGATGCATTAGTAGCCATTGATTATATTTACTGAATTTATACAAATTATGTCTCATTTTATTCTAATGTATTTTGTTTTGTTAATGGTTCTGTTATTTTCTACATTTACAGATTTTCTATTGTAATTAGATTTGTATTGTCTTAACTTCTTAATCATCCATTTTGCCTTTGTTAATAATATGGCTACTACTCCCTATTCTTCCTCAATTAACAACATAACATCTAGGTGTATGCTCTGTACAAATTCTTCAGTCATACCCTATTCATAAATATAATTATACAATTATTTTACCATTATTAGTGAAGTTTGTTTACAACTCAATTCCTTAATTACAATTTTTTGCGTGTTAACTAACATCACCTTTTGAACAATTAGTTTTCCCTTACAATCTAGGGTGTTTATTTAGTTATTATTACTTGCTTATTTCTTAATTCAACTCTACTCTCAATCCATGTTAATACTAGCTGTTTGTCTGTACGTGGGATACTCCCCTTTTAAATACAGTCGTTTACAACTAATCTTAAATCTCTTAATTAACAATGTTATTATCACTTTCCAGTGTTCGTTTCCTATCCCTAATTGTTTACACTTACTATTATTATTAAACTTCATATTTCTAACTACTAATTTGTACCACTTTTAATCACACAGTGTTTTCTCATCACTCTTCAGTGTTTATTTCACATTATGAAATGCTTACATGTAATGTTATCCTAAAAGCTTACTCTTAATTATTATTGGATTCACTATTAGTCAATTATTGTTTCTTATTGATTATTGAGCATTTTATTATCATTATTATGGTTGTTAACCATTTTGGGATTTCACACTTTCACTATTGCACTTTTGAACTGTTTATATTAAGTGTTTCTTAGTGGGTAATCCCTATAATTATTTCTCTTTGTCACTTTCTCACTCTCTCACTATTTCTTTCATTACAAATTATACACAGTATTATTAATGGTATTTTTCTATAGTTTTTCACTATATCTAACTCTAATTTTTGGGTTAGTGTACTTTTTCTTTTTATAATATTAGTTTATTGTTTTGGTTAAAACAGTTATATGAATTATTTCATTTAGAATAATATTTATTTCTGGTATAGGATAATTATTGGTTTTATTCCCAATATTATACTTGAGTGTACCATTTCTCCCTTTTATATTTGTGGTGTTTCTTATCCCTTGGTTTCACTTCCTTTCCTCTTCATTTTTCTTCTTCTTCTCCTTTGTTTTCAATTGGCTTCATTTTAATGTGGTTCTCCCCTTCTCGTTTGGTTTTATTTTATTTGGTAGTATGAATTCGTTCACTTCCTTCAATTGTCTATATTCTTCTTTGGTTTCGGTTTTTTCCCTTCTTTGTTGGTTTCCTGTTTGTTTGGTTAATCACTTGGGTTAGGTCATGTCGTCGTTTGTCGTGTCACCGTCTTTATATTTTATTTATATTTAATATTTTATTTTATATGAAGTATATTTATATTTAGTATCATCTTTTTTATCCCTGGTACTGGGGTGGCTTATTTGTGTTGTAACAAATATAATAAATATCTTACACTATAACACCTTAATCCTTTATATGTACTGTTTACATATAACGATGAATTGGACTGACACTTAACTGACACTAACAAAGAAATTCACAAAAAAATCGACCAACACTAACTCAAGTAGTATAACAACATAAAATTACTAATTCCTACCTGGCACACCACGTGTTATTTATCAACAGACTGGTGGCGCCGTAACGAACAAGCGGGGTTTGCAGTCCGTAATCACACCAAGCGAGCCTATATCGTTGCAATAGGAGCACCCTAGTCTAGCCAGCCACAGCACTACTCCAGTGTATTCCCTCATACAAAGCGCGTCCCAGTTGGTGCACACTTGCCATGTACACCGCAGCAAGAGTGTGTACAGTTTTTAGTACTGCAGTGCGCTTTTCAATCGCCAAATGATTAATTACGATTATTTAGCATAAACACTATTATTAGTTGTTTTTATTCATAGTTCTATAATTTAAAATATAATTGGGGATTTAATGGGGGTTGTGCAACTGTGCAACCTAAGCACGTGCCGCCACTGGTGAAAACTACATTCGCATCCACCAACCAGATCTTGAAATTAATCTGAACAGACACCTTTATGTTTTTGAAGTCTTCTTCCGGTATGGACCACATCAAAAATGTCTTGTATGACAACATTTCACTCATATTACAATGAGTAATCATTCACTCCTCAAGGTGTAAGTGACTTGAGGATACTCATTGTAATATGAGTGAATTGTTGTCATACAAGACATTTTTGACGCAGTCCATACCGGAAGAAGACTTCAAAAACATAATGGAGACCGGCTGCGGAAGCTACTTGAGAATATAGTCAGCCACCTACATGGAACTCTATGCAACTTAGAGATGTAGTGCTAAAAGATTGTGAATTTGTTTTTGGTGGTTTGTATTCTGCTAGCTCTGTATGGTTACAATGTGGCTATGTTTCTGTGTTAAATGATGAATGCCACTTTGTAGTTTATTGTGGCCGTTGTTTTGTCTACTTTCAGGGGGATTCAAGGATATTGGAGTCCTGATTCGTATTTATACTACAATTTGTTATTTCTTGTGACTTTGCTATGGGCTATGCATTCTCGAGACCGGGAAGAGCCAGTGCAGATTGTGAGTATAAAAAACAAATACAATTAATTTGTATAGTATAGAACTAGTTTTTAATTTATATAACAACTTTGCAATGGTAAAAAAAAAAAACTTGTGACAAATGAACAATTTAGTTTTTTTTTTAAACAAAGAAATCATAAAGAACTGAGGTATGAGCTAACAAAGTAAAATCACTACATAAATGCAATTAGTGTAAGTAGTCAGTGTAAAATACGTTGTACCGTATGGAATTATAAGTTTCATTAAAAATAAATTTTCTAGTTAATTAAAAATGGGTGCTCTGCTGTAAATAATAATTATTTTACCTAAAGTAAATATTATTTTATAAAAATATTAATAGTAAACTTTCAATTGATTTAATAAATATAATACTATTTTCTATGATTTAATAATTTTAATAATGATTCAAATATTATTTACTCCCACTTTTATTCAAATTATTCAAAGTATTTACTCCCACTGAGGAAGAGGAACATCACCTCGAAACGTTTGGGGAAGTGATAAAGAAAGTAAGTTCATATGTGAAAATTATATATAAATAATATTTTATAAAGTGAACGAAGAGGATGAATCAACAAGATAACTATAATGATTCAAAGTTGAGATTCTTGTCATATACCCAAGCGATTTAAATAATTTTGTAATTTTTTCATCAGCGTTTTTATATTATTATCATGTGTTACATATAAGAGGAATAATATATGGACTTTGTAAAAGGAAATATTCTGAAAATGTGAATCCATATTTTAAAGTGTTTAATATTCAATTTTTTTTAAGGTAATAATAAATAGATGGTTTATTGTTTTTCAATTAGTTATTTCATGCCATCAATGTCTCACTCCTCTATATAAGAAAAAGTTTATTGTGCAACAGTTATACTTAACGCAACGAACACAAAATCCTATGACCTAGCTGGTGGTTTAGATAGCACAGTTGTGTTGGATATAAACACGGAATTGTCTCTATATAATAATGTTACTTGTAACATTGCAAAACACATACACGCACGCACACGCGTGGGCGCGCGCGTGCACACACACATTTCTATTAAGGCTTAACTATTTAAAAACTATAAAACTATATCAGAAAAATATAGCCTAAATTATGATTAATATTGGTAAAGGTTGGTGGTTTTAGTAAAGAAACTGCTGTTTATATTTCTGACGAGTCTTACACAAAGGGGCAGTTACAAGGGAAAATTACTTTATTTGTGGAATACGTTCATACACTGTAGCCATCTAGACAGACTATTCACAACTCATAAATTATACTTCTGATGATGACAGTGAATTAACAAACTGTCGAAACATGGTAAACAAAAAACAGTAAAATATATTCTTGTTTTAAAATATAAAATATTATTATTTATTATAAATTGTCAAAATGTATATAAACATGGGAAAGTTGTGTATTAAATAATGACACAATTGGAGCTAGTTTATGTTTGCCTAAAACAGGAAAATTATCCTTCATACTATGGCTACTGTGGGATAAATACTACATTTTTAAAACTTGAAAAAATTTATTACATTATGTAGCAGTAGAGAATGTGGCTTTATTCAGAGTGTTTTCTGAATGGTATCCTACCTTTTGTTCATGTATGTAGTTTGCTGTTTTTAATATTAATTATTCCACCAGCCGTGTGTATAGCTGGAGAGAAATATGAATATGCAGCAACATTTATGAGTTTAGTTCAACTAGAAGTGTGTAGTGTAGTCTCAAGGCTTGTCATTGGCCCTGTTCTGTTTTGTGTATAGAAACAGTCTCTTCTGTGGTTTATTCCATGTCTCTTTAACTTGTTTTGCATGCGTTAGAGGTTTATATTAGCTTATAATAAAACACATTAGCAAGTCTAGGATAAATAAGTAATATAACGTGAGTATACACTAAAATCGAGGTTCTCTTATCTTAATCGAGTTATTTATCTTTGAGTAGTAGTACATTTATTTTTATTTATGAGACAGACTCACGTATGCAGAAGGGTCATTGTTGTTCATGCTGTAAATCTGTAATAATGTAAATGTGTCAGTAATGTAAAATATCCAGGAATTTATGTAACTATAAACTGTTCATGAGAAGAACATGAAACATTTATATTGCAGGATTTATAAATATTTGACACCCCAACTGGAGAAACTTCTATTATCTGATTTGGGTGTCCCGTCCATGTATATTGTGTTAATTTTTTAGTTAGTGACTCTAAATTATAGTATGGTTTGGGGTTATACATACCTTACAAATATTTGATCACTAATTATAGTACAAAAGAAAATTTTTGAGAATAAGGGCTCTTATAAGTAGCACAGAACATACATTTCCATATTTCAGGAACCTATGCACCAGTGCAGTATTTTTTATGGTAAGAGATTTATTGTCTTTTTTACCAGAAGTGGTCATATTATGAGGACTGGAATATGTTTTCAAACAGATTGATGGCAGTAAATGGTGTTGGATTACCACATGGTAAAATTTGTAAGAGATTCTTTACTTCTTGGATTTTGTTTCCATTACGTGTCTGTTACTTAACTAAGTACCACTATTATATTAACGACTCGGAACACAAAGTTTTTTTTATAAGTAAAAACATAAAGTTTTACCTTACAGCCTGGAAATATACAAACACACGAAAACAAATAAAAACGACATCCTAAACGAACAGACACAATTCAAATCGCACGCATTATTCGAACATATCTCACCCCACACACACAGCATCGATCTTTCGAAATTCGATTCCGTCGCCCACAACAGGACGGACAGCGCTACCAGCGGCAGCCTTTGAAGAAGCCTTTTAAAGGCGAAAACCGGTAAAACTTTATGTTTTTACTTATAAAAAACTTTGTGTTCCGAGTCGTTAATATAATAGTGGTATTTAGATTCTTTACATCATTCTGTTAAACTAGTTACTTACACAGTGCCACTTTCTGTTTATCCTTAAAATTATTCTCTAAATATTTGAAGGCTTTAAGGAATAGGGCATTTAGAATTTCTTTTTTAGTTAATTTATTTGTACATATGTGTGTGTTACTGTTATTACTTTTACTATGTATACTTCTATATTTTTTCGTATTTGTATTTTAGTATTTCACTTTTGCAATCCGTAGTGTGAAACAGTCAAATGAAAAGGAAGAGGTAATGACATTCTGTTGTCATTTTATTGAAATGCTATCTGTATTATATTTGTGTGTGTGTGTGTGTGTGTGTCCATATATCATGCTACGTAAGTTTGTATGCAGCAGCATGCCGTAACACAGGCACTGATCCTACATATCTATTATCACTTGGTTTTAGTTAATAAGCAAGTTACTTAAGATGAATTTTTGTGTTTGTATTTGATTTTGTGTGAGGATATATTTAATAATGATGAATTAGAATATGAATTTTTTATTATATGGTAGCAGCTTGTTGCTTATGAAGGATTCCAGAAGATATACTGCAGTACACTCCATTCATAAACTCAGTCAATTTTAATGGGTTACAATATACAGAACCATATGGAGAAAACAAAAATGATGGCATTCTATTGTTGTGCATACCTGGTTAGAGCAAAATGGTTTTTTTTTAGCCCTCTTGATCAAGTTGAACATTTTAATTATTTGTGTGCTATGTGTTTTCAATATGACAGAGATATAAGTATCATTCCATTGTGGTATGATAGGAGAGCTCTCAAAGAAAAAACAGCAAAATACACTAAATCAAAATTTTGCAAGATTGTGTCTTAAGTTGTGCTATATGGAAGTGTAGATTAGATTTTGATGCAGAGGGAGATAAATTGTATGCAAGTAAGAGAAGTGAAATTCCTTAGAGCTGTTAAGGGCCATATGAGAAGTAGATGGGGAAATAAAGATATTTGAGTGAGCTTGGGATGTTTTACTTCCATGTTCCTTAAGGAAATGGAAGTATGGTGATGGCAAAAACAATCGTGTTCGAGATTATTGCAGATTCTGATTGTACTACCCTCAAAACATGAAAAAAAGTCATTTTTCGAAAAGTGTCTGTGTGTGTGTCGATTTTTTTCTATGGCAAATGATAACAGCTGCAAATTCAAACAGAATCAAATAATTTTTTGCATACAGCCCTGATTTGTAGGGTACTCAAGACCTGTTGTATTTGGTGAAGATCAGTTAAGGGAAAGGGGTAGTTTACCTGCAACTTTTTTTTTAAATCAAGGGTAATTTTTTCTATGGCAATAGAATAACTGCCGTAAATTCAATCAGAATCAAATAATGTTTTGTATACCTTGCTGAGCTATAGAGAACTCAATGTTTGTTGATTTCGGTGAAGATCGGTTAAGGGAAAGGGGTAGTTTACCTGCAACATTTTATGTTTTAACAAGAGTAATTGTTTCTATGACGAACGATAACTGCTGCACATTCAAACAGAATCAAATAATGTTTTGCATACTTCCCTACATTGTAGAGAACTCAATGCCAGTTGATTTTGGTGAAGATGGGTTAAGGTAAAGGGGTAGTTTACCTGCAACATTTTATGTTGTAACAAGAGAAATTTTTTCATGACGAACGATAACTGCTGTAAATTCAAACAGAATCAAATAATTGTTTACATATGTGCCTGAGTTGTAGAAGACTCAAGGCCTATTGTTTTTGGTGAAGATCGGTTTTCTTAGAACATGGAAGTCATGTATGGTTCTCCATACCGATATTTTATATTCATGATAAATTTTGTGAATGTAGGTCAAATGGAAAAGTCATTAAAATAGGTTGATTGACAACAAGAAAATTTTTAATTAGAGCAAGGAAATGGTAGGAGTAATGAGTAATCGAAAATGGAACAGTTTCGTACCTATTCTTGATGAAAAGAAGAACTGTGTGTGTGTGCGCGCACACACACACACAGTTCTTCTTTTCAGCGCGTGCACAAGCGCTGTGTATTCATAGAACCTTAGGTGTGGCATAACAGTTTACAAAAGACCGTTTACATATGTTAATTATTCAGTCTGTAAGACGTATAATGTGCTTTGTTGTTTTAGGCAATGGCAATAGACGCAGTTTCTGTGATACTTGATCTCTTCACAATTGGAGGATACTTCCCGGCCCATTGTGAGTTTCAGTTCATTTCTAGATATTGTCATTACATGATTAAATTAGAGCACAGGAATATAATATAGTGTTACAGTCTATATTCATATATAATAGACGATACAATACAATTGGCTTCTGGCAGTCTCAGTCCAGGGTGTGTGCACTCACTTGATGCGAGATCTTTTTTAGGTCAGATTGTTTCAAGTGCTCCAAAGAATTTAACTTCTTAATTTTAAGAACATTAGAACAAAGCAAATATTATTAATAGTTTTAAAAAACTATATAACTGTACTTTCATTTGTTTGATATAAAAAAGTGTGTGATTTCATCTCTTTTAAAAAATTGTGACAGAAAGAGTAGACATTTTTCTGATTGCCATGCTTAATTCTGGACTGAAATTTCTCATGTTATAAAGTAACATAGAGAAAATCTCAGTAATCAAAATTGTAGTGTGCAACGTAATAGTACAGACATTTTCTTATGGATGGATATAACAAACAAGCCTTGAGATATCAGTGCTTCCATGAATGGCAGTAAGTGCATAATTTGCTGTGTGCCATGACACAAAAATGGTACCTCTTGCATTATGGCAAGATGAAAATAAAATAAGATTCATGTAATTATATCGACATACAAGTCACAAAAAATGTTTTAAGCAGATAGGCCTAGATTAATAACCCCATTGTGTGGGCTTCCTCCAGCATTTGTCCCATCAACCTTTCCATCTTGTACTGTAGCCCCCTCCCCACCACACACAAACTGGGCACGTGTGTGAGAAAGTACAATCGAGATTGAAATAGTGATTAATGACATCAGCCAGAAAATGAAAAAGTTGTTCTGAAAATAAATATGTAAGAGGCTGATACATATTAAATATGTATTTAATATGGCTGCATGATGGTGAAGATTGGATGGTAAAGTTCTGAGAACTGTGAGTTATTGAAATAGTTAGATAAAATAGTAATAAACATGGAGATTCAATAGCAGGAATTGTTAATTGAATTAGAATTGGATCAAGATGGATAAAAAATGAAAATAGGTAAACATAATATTCATCTTTTGTATAAAATGTGACGGTATAAGATAAAGTCTGTAATATCTGTGTAAGATATTTGTGTATGACAAGTATACAAGTTTTACTTCTCATAAAATTCTTTTGATAATAAAATGGTGAAAGATATTTGTGTGGACCAAGACTGGTATAGATTTTTAATAAATATGGCTTTTTTATATTTATTATATACTTATATATTTGAATTTTATTGTATATAATATAGCTTATATATATATATATATATATATATATATTTATACACTCTTGGCTTTCGTTGTCCATGTTGTGTCTGTTACTTAACTAAATATAAATATTTCACTACGACTCGGAACACAAAACTTTTTATGGGTAAAAATGTAAAAGTTTTACCTTATAACCTGAACCGGTTTTCACTTTTAAAAAGCTTCTTCAGGTTATAAGGTAAAACTTTTAACGTTTTTACCCATATAAAGTTTTGTGTTCTGAGTCGTAGTAAAATAATTATATTTAATATTTATACAATAATGAATTATGAAAAATTGTAGTTTACTCTATTTCAGTGAGGTATGTTGGTAGTAGTTATTGTAGAACAGTGATGATGAATTATTAAGAAACCAATTAATGTATATACTAAGCACTGAAAAACATCACTGAATATGGCCTTGTTGAAAGGTTAAGATGGGTAGGTGTGGTACGCCCATGCAGCAGTATTGTTAAGGATTGACAACATATAATTCAAGGCCTTTTGGTTGATACTCTTTCAGGCCATGGTCATATGTATTATTACATTGCACCTGTAGCTAATATACAAGTGTTGATAAGACCGTGTAGTAGAAAATGACTGCACCATGCTTTCAAGAGAATTTTATTGTTATTACTATTATCACTGGTATTATTAAATTTGAATATATTTAATTTTCATGATAATGAGTTACAGGCCGTGAGGCGAGTGATGAAACTGTCTATGTGCGTAGGAGGGGAGGTAGCAGGTAGAGGAGACACTTCTCCTCACGGAGACCTAAGCCAACTGATGGGTTGTTGTCCCTAGCCACTGTCCCGCGCATGCGCATTCTTTCTCTTTGCCATTGCGCACCACCAAGACAGTTTCATCACTCGCTTCACGGCCTGTACCCTATTTGACACATATGAACTACACATACATTTTTGGTTCGTATTTTTAATTTTATTTCACTTCTTCATATAATTTACATATAAATATTTTTATTTTTATTGTAAACTTAAAAACAAATTTTAGTAATTTACTTTAAAAATGTTTAATTTAAAATTTTATAATTTAAATTTGATTAATGTTGAATTATTTATTCAGAATGTAATTACTTGTATTTAGCATAGTTATTGTACCTAATTTAACAAAAGTGACTCTCTTTGTACACTTTTTTGTGAAATGCTGTTGCTGTTATTATTGTGAACACAGTAATATTCATACCCCTTCTTCTTTCTCCATATTAGATTTTTCTTTGTAGTTATTCTGTCCATCATTTTTTCAATTCATTCCCTCAATTATGATGTCTTCTCTTCGTTTATTTTTGTTGATTGGTTTATAAGGAGATAAAAGACAGTATAGGGAGTTTTAAAGACAAGATTATCATTAAAAGACAAGACATGTTTAAAAACTAGAGATGCTGAGATTTGGGCTTCCATAAGAACTTACTCTCAATGTCAAGTTCTTTCTGATGTAATATTCCTTTATTGTTATAAATTACGTTTCATCAGAGCAGGTAATTATTATTTAGTTTGACGTATATGGTACCTTCTTTGTCCTGAATTTTCTTACTGTCTGTTACTAATTGATTGATATGTGTGAACATATGTATGTAGATATTTGTAGATATGAAATGTAGCATATTACATCATCCTGCAATAGTTGTCAACTTTTTCCCTCTCTCTTCCTTGTTCTCAGTTATCTGATAAGTGTCTTGTTCTCTCATATCTTTATCAACATCTTCTCTCCTTCTTTGCCCCGGTCTTCCCCTTTTCCTTTTTTCCTCTGGTGCCCATATGACTCTTAGGTAGTCATTTGTTTGTTGTTCTGTGATCTGATGGAGGTTCATATATGTATTGTTATCAAGTAAACCATATCATTTACGGTGAATATTTATTTCATATTAATTTTTAATCAGGTGGCGTAATATAGTTATACAATTTTCTTCTGTACTTACTAAATTCTTTTATCACTGTTGTGAGTGATTATATTAATTTTTTGGTAAGCATGTTGAGTGGAGTATAATCTGCCTGTGTTGTGAATCTTAGCATTTGAGGATGGATTCATTATCATGTTTCTCATAATGTTAATTCATTGTGATTTTAACTTGCTGAATTAGAATTCTTTACAGTAAAGGCGTTGCATCATGGGTGTTGACATTTTTGACAGATGTTCAAATAAGCTTGCGACTTACTGAGTTTTTGATGTCACATACATTAATTCATTTTCTTTTTTAAAATGAAAGTATTCACCTTTATGTCTAGTAAGTGTAACAGTACACCTTTTTAGTTGAACTAAAAATATTGATTAATGTTGTTAGTGTTATTATTTACACTTATGAACACTTTTATGTACACTTACTGTTATTATGAAATTTATGTACAACTTTACTGTTTTGACATTGCATGTTATTCAAATATTTTTGTTTTTTATGTGATTAATTTTTGTGTTCCATTTAAACATCATTCATAGTTAGGAAAAAAGCTTGTTCTCTATAAATGTTGACCATATTTGTATGACTTCAATCAATGTCATAACTAATGACCCCCCAAAGTACCTCAAGTACCTCACGGTGTGGGATCCTGGGGTAACTAGGGCTCACCTAAGATGTTAGTTAACAAGTGTTAAGTTCTGATGTCTTTTTTAGTTTCGTGTCATTTCACATTGTAGCCTGTCCATATTTTCAGATTAATGTCTGAAACAGTCTGAAGCTTTTGAATATTTTTATTGTAGTAAACTGTGTGCGAGCATAGTAATTTAGGAACAAATTATAGTTTTTCCTAAGATAAGAAATGTTCATTTTTTAATGTTTATGTAATTTGTTTTATTTTTTGTGTGCATGCGTGACTGTTTACATACAATATCTAATATGAGCAATTAAAAAAAATATATATAATTGGCGCCATTGTTAAGTTTTTCTATACATTTTTTATACCTTTAGGGGTGTTGGGATGTTGAAGGAGAGGGGGGTCTATTTGACATTTTCTGGGAAGGGGGAAGGGGGCATCTGTCCTTACTATGCTACTGTTTGGAGACAATATCCTAATGATACATGTGAGCTGTCTATTGTGTACTGATAACTTATTGATTGTGTTGTTGTTTGTCATTGTGTTGCAAACACTGACCAAGTACATAAACAATTTATGACAGTTTAAATAAAACATTATAAATAGTACACCAAACTGTTATTAGGACCGTTAACAGAGGTTTTCATAACAAACAATTCATAAAACGATCAAGACTGGCTTTGTCTGTGTGCAGAGTTCTCCATTATCAGATAACTTTTTATGTAATTGTATTGTTAGTATTTTGACAGTGACTCTCCAAATTGGTGAATATTCTTGAATATTATGGTGTTTTATGTCATTATTATTATTATTTTTTTTTTATTGGCCATCTCAGGACCACATGCCAGTTTCAATTCTTTATTCTTTGTTCTTTTCTTTTAACATTGAAAATGTTTATAAGGACGTGTCGCACATTTGAAAACGACCGCTGGTGTGTGATCGAAAATGGGAACCGGTGAGTTTCCATAGAAACTACTTCTTTGTAGTCAATAACGTAGTACACATATAAAACTTCGCTTATGAATGCGACTACATTTAACTTATAATCTGTACATTGGTAAATGAAGAATGAATTCATTGATTGGTGAATGAAGAATGAATTCATTGATTGGTGAATGAACATAAATATATATATTTTTTATATTTATTGAAGCATTTTCAATGCCCTTCTCTGTGCATTGCATTTGTGCAATGCCTGTAAATTTTTCTCAAATATTCTTTCATCTTTTCACTGTGTCTCTTCTTCCTGTCTTCAGTCCACTTTGAACCTGCGTTTTTCTCTCTCCTACCCTGGACTCCTTCCATTTTTAACACTTTTGCCCGAAAAACTTCTCTTTCAATTGCTTCTTCTGCGTGTATATTATTTTTTTATAAAACCTTTAGGACTTCTTTAATCCAACTTGACGTTGACTTCTTCCCCCACAGATATTTAAAGATCTCCTTTGTTAACTTATTGTTGTCCATTCTATATAAATGTCCAAAAAATAGTATTCTTCTTTTTCTCATTGTTTCTGGTATATTTTCTATACTTTGATATATTTCATCATTACTTCTTAATTTCAAACCTTCTGAAGTTTTTCGTGGGCCTAATATTTTCCTAATAATTTGTCTTTCCAGTATTTCTAGTTTGTCTAAATTATAATTCACTGCTAGACATTCACTTGCATATAGGCATACTACTGTACTGTAATACCTTATTTTCGCATTTTTAGGTATGCACTTTTTATTGTAAATATCTTTAGTTATACCATATGCCCTTTCCATCTTATGAATCCTTTCTTCTATAGCCGATTTTTCTAAACCATCCTCTTGAATTATTTCTCCTAGATACTGTACTTAAATTTACGAACCCTCTCTATTCGAACAATATCTGTTACCAGGAATTTTGGTGCATTTTTAATGTTCATGAGAAATTTGTTTTTGTCTACAGAAATTCTTAAGCCTGTTCTACAGCTTATGTCCTCTAAAAAATTAATTTGTGTTACTGCAGATGTCAGATATTCAGAAAGTATAGCAAAATCATCTGCGAATGCCAAACAGTTTATTTCAACACGTTTGTTCCTTCTTCCCAACATGATTGGTGATATTTTGCATTCCTTTAATTTTTCATTCCAAATTTTCACTACTTTCTCCAGGACACAGTTGAAAAGAATTGGGGATAAACCATCACCCTGTCTTACACCTGTATTTATTTTGAACGGTCGAGATATTTCTCCCATGAATTTTATTTTTGAGACTGTGTCCATAAGGGTTTCATGGATTGGATTTGCCAATTAAAATTTAATACCAGATTCTCGGATTATTATTATGTCATTATGTTATTATTATGTCAGATTATTTTTATGTTATTATTTTATTAATACATTTTTAAAAATAATATATATTGTATATTGTTCATTAGTAACCTTTACTATAATGAATGCCATAAAAAATGTCTACTGTGATGAGATATGTTGTGATACAGAGATGAATTTTGTTCATCTCAGAAATAAAAAGACACACGTCGTCATATCACTAACTTATTTGTTTAATAGAACAATTGTTTCATTGGCGCTCACCACTGTCCTTAGCCTAACAGTGTGTGTGTGTGTGTGTGTGTGTGTGTGCGTGTGCATTATGTTAACATTCATGCAGTCAAGCTAAGGGATGATGACAAGTGCTACTGAAATAATAATTCTTTTGTGCAAATAAATTACTAGTGTGACAACAACTTTTTCTTTTTATTTCTAAAAAGATCTGTAGGAAAAATAAATCAGTTTCTTGGTTCATCAACGAAGCAAATGAAGAGACACTGAGTTTTAATTTTGAAAATTTAAAAAGTAAGTTTTTGTTTTACAATATACAAAAAATCAAGCAGCTTAATTAATAGGCAATCATCAAGAATGCATGTTGTTCAGAATGCATGTTTTTATAATTTGAGATGCTCACATACCTTATATTATGCTACACTATATTATTTACTAAAACAGTTTTTTATAAGATGATGGCAGCATTGATTTATCTTACTGTATGAAAAGAAGTTTGTGAATGTTACTTTAAAGTATGTTTGTATTTATACTTGTTACCACTAATCCCTTTCTAAAAATTTTGTGTACCTGCATGTCTCCACTCTCCAGAGGAGTTGTTTTGGAAATCGAATTATGAAATGGCCATTGCTATCTTGTTGTCATCAGAGTGTATTGCACGTAGTTTTTTTTATATACGAGGGGTATCCAAAAATTAAGTTTCCCTAATTTTTATATCCAAGTATAAAAATTACTTGGATATAAAATCGCTCGACTCAGGCAGTTCTCGCTCACAGGGAATTTTAGTTTGGGTGTAGTGGCAGCTCTTGCAGCCGGTCTGGTGGCCGTGAACTGCTTAAGCGTCAGTAGCGACCCGAGCGCCATGGAGACTCCACTTCGTTTTGCTGCCAGTTGTGAAATACGTAGTGTTATTTGTTTTTTGAGTGCAAAAAATGAATTGGCCGTGGAAATTCATCATCAGTTGTACAGTGTTTATGGTGAAGATGTCATGTCTGTAAAATGGTTTGTTGTTGGCGACCAATGTTTATGGAAGGCAGAGAAAATGTTCACGATGATGAGCGCAGTGGCCGACCAGCAACTTCGCGCCAAGCCTACACCATGGCTGCTGTGCGTGACGTCATTGACTCCGACAAGCGGCTCATGCTCAATGAAATCATGACTCTACTGCCACCAAATATTGAAATTAGCTGATCCT
The DNA here is from genome assembly GCA_034769895.1 of Magicicada septendecula. NCBI lineage: Eukaryota > Metazoa > Arthropoda > Insecta > Hemiptera > Cicadidae > Magicicada > Magicicada septendecula. The sequence goes on along the minus strand of CM068370.1, from coordinate 123,272,950 downwards.
TTCTTCACAACATATTGGTTGAAGACCTTCAACTTTCAAAAGTGTGTGCAAGATAAATGTACTGCTTTTATTGTCTGACGCCCATAAGCAGCGTCACTTCACAACTGCACAATCTTTCTTGCAGTTGTTTAAAGATGAGGGTGAAGCCCTGTTTACAAGAATAGTCACTGGTGACGAAACGTGGATTCACTATTAAACTTCCGTAAGCAAGCGCCAGAGTATGGTGTGGCAAGAAAAAAGGAGATAAAGCTCCCCCAAAAGCCAAAGTGATTGAGTTGGCAGGAAAGGTGATGGCCACAGTTTTTTGGGACTGCTGTGGAGTATTGCTGATTGATTATCTGCCACGTGGAACGACAATAAATGCAGTGCGGTACTGTGATGTGCTGACCAGACTTCGTCGCGCTATTCAGAACAAATGGCGGGGGCTTTTGTCACACAAAGTTTTGCTCCTTCACGACAACGTTCGGCCACATGCTGCTCGTGCAACAGGCGAGCTTCTCGCCAACTTCCGATGGGAGATTTTGGAGCATCCTCTGTACTCTCCAGACCTTGCTCCAAGAGACTTCTATCTGTTTCTGGAGCTCAAACATCATCTAGGCAGTCGGCGCTTTGCCAGTGAAGACGAAGTGATAAAGGAGGTGGATAACTGGTTTCAGAATTTGGCAGCAGATTGGTATGAAGCTGGAATAAAGGAACGGTTACCTAGGTACCAGAAATGCTTGGTAAGGGATGGAAATTATATAGAAAAATAAGTACTTGTGTACAAAGGTAAATAAATATTTGTTGCACTTTTCAAATTATTTTTTTTATTTTTCCTTGATAAGGGAACTTACTTTTTGGGTACCCCTCGTATATTATTTGGCGCCACATCTAACGGGTAGGGAGGGTGCTACAACGCAGTCCTGTTTTTAACATCTAAAATTCTTTAGCGAGTGCTGTGTGATTAGGTACATTCCTGACTTGGTAGCAAAAGTTACTTTTTTAAACGTTTTCTTCAAATAATTTCCAAGTTGTAGGCCTGGTTGACTACACAATCAGCTAGAGCAATTTCACAGTGAACAAAATTTCTTTAATGCCAGAAATGTTATCATTGTTGTTTAGTTGTGTTTTGCCTAACAAACCAGAGTTTTATGAATGAAGAATTTTTAATCTTCAGTATACAATTTATTGATTTCCCTCGAGGGAGCCTGTAACTCCCAGAGGGTACTTACCCAGGTGGTGTATAAGGGGTGCGTCCCAGATACAGGTCGCTGGAGGGACCAACAGGCAACAGGTGCATGTGAGTGGGCTGCAGTGCTTACATTAGTGGATTGGGGCTACTGGAAAGTAGTTCCTTTAAATGCTCAATACTACACACTCTTAGGCAAAAACTGCATATTGGTTTCAATGCCTAAAAACCAACAGCAGGCCTGGTCAACAGGCTGCTTGGTTAATGACTGTCGCAACTCATGAATGGACAAGGCGTGGCTGCTTAAGAAGCAAGTCTATACCAAACCACTATGTATTGGTACCTTGAATATAGGGACTTCGACCTATATGGTATAGAGGTAGCTGTGCACCTCTAATCTGTAGACACTAGAATCAATAGTTATGATTGGAGGCACACTCTAGAATCATGTAACAAGGATATTGTTTGTCTGCAAAAAACATGTGGGAAATGTCAGAAATATTGGGACATTGGAGAAGGATATAAACTGATTTACTGATTTGGAACAAATGATACCTTTATAGTTACTGTTGCCTTGAGTTACTGTTGACCTGCGGAATCAAGTAGCAGCTGTTTCGTGGTACTCCACTCATTTTATATCAGTAATCACTGACACTCCAGATCATCAACTTCATATGTTCTTTGCACCTGTTCCACATGAGGAAGAAGAACTGAACATTCTGGCAGCACCTATTATGGATATCAGTGATCTGGAAATCATGGCCACAGAACCAGGAGGGAAGATTATTATCAGACTTTGGATTTTACAGAGGAAAATGATCTATTTATCTACAACGCATTCATAAAAAATGTGCCTCACACCTCACCACCTACCAGAGGGCACAACAGCCAGATTGACTTCATCCTACTTTAATGCATCATTTTTCTATTGCCACTGACAGTAAGATTATTCCTTCAGAGTTAAGGAATGTAACTTTTGTGTACACTTAAAAACTGATGATTCCAGTCTAGCATTATCCATATAACATGTTGCTGATTTCACTTCCTCTTTTGCCTAGATTAACAAGAAGTTTAATTCTTGTTTTTTGCTCCTGTTCAATTTGTAATGTTCTCACAACAGTGTGAAAAAAAAAACCAGCAGCAGGACTCAAGAATAAGACACGTAGTCATTAGTAAGACGCTTCATGATGATACCATCAAATCGTTATAAGATTCCATAAACAGCAGTATAAATTTACTAACAGACATATGGCAAAAGTGTACAAACACATTGATATGTCAGAAAAGAAAAGACTTACTTACTTACTAGCCAACGCCCACCCTTGGCTGTTGGGCCATTAGGCGGCGCGCTGACCAGTAGAGACGTGAGAGCCTTGCCGTACCATCTTCGTCTTGGACTTGCGTGTCTGAGATCAAGGCTGGACATGCAATTAGGTGATCCGCATTCATGGAAGCGTATCCACAGAGAACACATTCAGGAGATGACAACATGCCAATGCGGTGCAGGTGGGAGGCCAGGTAGTCATGACCGGTTGTAGTTCTAAAAAGAGCAACACTAGTTGCTCGGGGTAGAGTTCTGTTGATGGGACCGTCCGTAACCAATGTTGCCCATCTTTTTCCCACACAGGCTCTTAATTGTTTTTCTTTTAGCCATAGGCTTATTGAGGAGTTTATTCTTGCTTTCGCAGATGCATATGAGCTGGGGGTCTCCGGCTGAGGTAGTGCTGTGCCCATTTTGGCGAGGATGTCGGCTTTTTCATTTCCCATGATGTTGACATGGCTGGGTACCCATTGCAGTTCAATCTGCCAGCCTAATTGTACAAGGTTCTGCAGTTCTCGCCTACACTCAATTGTCAGGGAGCAGTTTGTGTCACCATTTGAGATCACGTTTTGAATCGCTGCAGTCGAATCTATGAGGAAGACGGCTTTGTTAGGTGGTGAGATCTTGGCAAGCTCAATAGATGCTGCCTTTATGGCTGCTACCTCTCCGTCATAGTTGCTTAGCCGGCCTCCTACAGCGAGGTGGCCTTCAAATAGAGAGCTGTAGAAACCAGCCCCTGTTGCCCATGTAGATGGTATAGAGGATCCGTCTGTGTAGATTCGTATCCACTGCTCAGCGGGAAAACGTTTTTGTACAGTGTGTAAAGCTGCTTGACGAAGCTCGGCTTCATGTGACTCTGTCTTTGTCTTATTATGGTCGAAGAGTTTCAGGTTAGCATTTGGGAGTTGGCTAAAGAATTCACGGTGATGTATAAATGGTGCTGCCTCATTTGGTTCAATGTCATATTTGCGTTGGAGTTCTTCATAGATCGCAATCGGGCATTTCTGAGTTTTCAGCCTTTCTGTCGCTGTTTTATAGTTATTCCACCGTTGTTGGTAGGCTCTTTTACATCTCTCCCAGGATATGAGGCACAGCTTTTCCCGTCTTACTTGGATAGGTTCGACTTGCAGTTGTGACTCCATGGCAAGTATAGGAGTTGATTTCGGCGCACCAGTTATCATTCTAAGGGCTGCATTTTGGACCAAGTGCAGTTTCTGGCATGCTGCATTGGAGGCAGTAATAGTTGCTTCTGCGCCATATTCCAATAGCGGCCGAATGTAGCTCTTATATGCAGTTGTCAGAACATCTTGATTTGCTCCCCATGTAGTCGCACTGAGTCGTTTAAGTAGCCGGCAGCACCTAGACACACTGTTCGCGGACTGTTCTATATGGTGCTTCCACGTCATTCTGGTGTCTATATTAACACCCAGATATTTAGATATGTTTACTTCTTCGAGTTCCGATCCACAGTAGCGCAGATTGACCGTAGGCCGCCTTGTTGATAGAGAGAAAAGTTGGTATGTCATCTTGGTGGTATTTACCGTCATGGCACTTAGTTTGGCCCACTCTTCTAGTTTAGCAAGTGCACTATTAGTAGTTGCTTCAAGACCCATGATATGGCTGCTAGTTGCCCAGATGATAAGGTCATTGGCATACAGGAGCGCTTGTACTCCCGGCACACACCGAACAGCCACCAGAATGTCATTGACCATAAGGTTAATAGGCTGCAGCTGATAACGGCACCTTGGGGTAGCCCTTGGCGTTGAATTCGGTACTCTGAAAGGCAATCATTATAGCGGACACGAATTTGTCTTTGACTCAGAAAGGACGCTATCCAGCTAAAAAGGTTACCTGCGACGCCACTCAAAGCAAGTTTGTGAAGCAACATGGGTCTCCAGACTGTGTTGTACGCGTTTTTTAGGTCAACCATTACTGCCAGGGAGGACATTTTCTTGGTGCAAAGTAGACGACTTGGTCCATGGTGCATCGGTGCGCTCGGAAACCTGCTAGGCATTCATCAATAACCGCATTCATTTCAAAGAACTGGTTCAGACGCCGCACGACCATTCTTTCGGCAACCTTGCAGCAAGCACTTGTTAATGTGATGGGGCGGTAGCCCTCAGGTGTATCACTTGGTTTTCCTTTCTTGGTAATAGGTATAATCTCCCCTTTCCTTCCATTGCTGGGGGACGCGTGTTTTCCACGTTAGATTAATGAGATTGAGCAAGGCTAGTTTCGCTGTGTTACCAAGATTTTTTAGGAGCTCTGGGTAGATTGCGTCGGCTCCTGCTGCCTTCTTGCCCTTTGTGTTTGACAGTGCAAATTCAAGTTCGGAGAGGCTAAAATCGCTTAGGCAAATTTTTTGTTCGGTTTTGTTGAGGCATTGCATTAGAGGTTTTTTATTCAAGTGTCTGTGTTCGTTTCTTGTCTTTCGGGTTCGGCTTATATTTGCGTAGTACTTGCAAAAGGTGTTAGCTATTTTTTTGGGATCTGTGATAAGATTGAGTCCGTTTTTGAAAGGTTGTTGTCCTCTGGCTTCAGTGTCATTATTTAGCCTTGAGACAAAACGGTGTGCTTTTGCTCCATCGCGCCGGAAATCCAGCTCCAATAGGAAGGTTTTGAAGGCTGATCTTTTAGATTGCTTAATTTCTTTACGTAGTATGGCCTGGGATTTTCGGAGTTGGATACAGTCAGATAGTTCTTTAGATTTCTCTGCTTTCCTTCTCAGAGAGTCTCTTGTTTTCTTGAGGGATGAAAGTCTTTTATTCCAGAACGGTCGAAAACCCTTTACTTGACCCCTTGGTACACATAATAGAGCAGATTTCAGTATAGCATCGTTCAGGGACTCTATAGCTGTTTCAGGTGATTTCCAATTTATTTCGTGTGGTATAATATCATTTGTTATCTTGCCGTATTCGCTCCAGTCGGCTTTTCTAAAGTTCCACCGGGGGCACGTTTGTTAATGTATGTGGCTTTTCCTGTCGCACATTTGATGACAATGGAGCGGTGTCCACAGCCTCCTGCGTCATCCATCAAGTGAACTTTTGTCTTCTGTGCGATGTTAGGGTGCGTAAGGACGAGATCTGGTCAGGAAGTCTGTCCAGCAAATGACAGGAAGGTTGGTGGCGTGTCTTTCAGGTCAAGAAAATTTTCGTCGATGAAAAGTTCTATGCGTCTTCCTGCGGGTGTTAACCTGTCATATCCCCATCTCGGTGATTGGCTGTTAAAATCACCTATGATTATGCTATTTGCTTGGATTGTTGATTCAATTGCATCAAGGGATGGAATATTGCCAGGAGGGTTGTATAATCCTATGACTGTGAAATGTTTGTTATTTTTCCATATATGGGCTAGAATTATTTCCACTTTGTCATCGTCTTGCATCTCATGGATTATCTCAAATTTAGAGCAGAGATTATTTTTAATTCCAACAATTATCCCCGAGGCGACTTGTCGTGATCGAGGTAAAATATGGCTGCAGTATCTGGTAGTTTGGTAAAATTCAGAGAATTTAGTCGCAGCGCCTGCTTCTACTATAACATATAGATCCACATCAATTTGGCAGATGCTTCGTTTACATTGTAAAAATTTATCATTGCTAAGACCTCCGGCATTCCAATACAGGATACTTACATCCGTGTCAAGGCCCTGAAAAGGGCCGTTGGTGTTTTTGGCAAGGTTCTTTTGTATCATTTTGGTCAGCGACTTTAGGCGAACCTTTGTTGATCGTTTAGTTTATGCAGGGGGCACCACGTGCAGGCGATCAACTTCACCCCCCAGAAAAGAAAAGAGAAAAATATGACTGCAAATTTTTAATTATGTGTATGTGCTTTTGCATATGTATGTGGAGTTATACAAGAAACTGCCAGTGAAACCAGCAAGGACGCTACCTTTCCTAGTTGAATTCTTAATGTATGTCATATCTGCCTTGCTTTGACTCCAGTATTGACTTATATTTTAACCACTCTGCAGCCGCTTTGCTCACGTATTCTTATATTTCTAGGAATATTTCTGCTTTGTTTATGCACTGTTTAATTAGATCGTACTTATATCTTCTTAATTTTACTACAGATTAGTTTTTAGCATACATATGTGTGAAATATAATCATTTAATAAAATTTATCTGTTCTGTTTGTATCTATTCTGACCACATTATAATAATGACTACAGGTTTAGTAATGAGCCATTTGATTAGAAATGACACATATTGATTACTAATGGCACTCATTGATCAATGATTTTATACATCAGTTAGTAATGGCACACATCAATTAGTAATGAGACTCATCAATTTATAATGTCACACGTTGATTAATAATAACATGCATTGAATAATGACAGATGATGAATACATTTTTAAAAGTATTTTTAAAAATGATATTGCCAATTTCATGATCACAGAAAGTTAATTTATTTCAGAAATAGCATGAGTTGAATAAATTGAAGACCACTGATTTCAGTTATAATTTAGTTTTTTGATAAACATGTCAAGTACAATAAATTTATGTATTTTTTGTAGATACAAACTTTTTGTAATTTTTGGTGCATAAGTACAAGAAAGAGTCAAGCTGTACTAAAATTAAGGTTTTGACTTATATGCCGCTGAAATATAATATTAAAAAAAATGTAGAAATGAGTATAAAGTCTTTCTATTACGGTTATATTTGTGAAATATAAGATGTGTCTTCTAGTCTGCTGATTACATGTTTCAAGGATATATTGATAGCAAGTCTGTGTTTGTTTTGTTCAGCTCTTGGCGACAAGTTCAGTGTCGGAATGGCTATAGTGAACTTAGTGTTTCGACCCATATCTGTTCTCATACTGGGCAAAATATGCGCCGAAAGAATGGGCCTTGACACTCAGTTCCCAACCAGATTCAGCAATCTGTTTGGTAAGTACAACAGGAACACCTGTAGTGTAAGAGATTAAATGTAATGTACATTGCATTTCAGTAATTGTAAATAACATGTAGTGTGAGTTAAATAGATCTGAATCTGTCGATTGTAGCACGTACAACGTTAATAAATATTTTCACTTGTAGTCTTGTGCGATCAGAATGTTTAATAACAACACTTTTTTGGTTTCATCATTATTAATACTAAAACGTGTTATCCATTCCATGTGGCATCCTCAGCAGAAAGCCGAGGCTCGCAGGATGCTCTTTGTTTTATCACTAAGAATGCCACGTCATAGAATTGGCATAATTTTTAATGTTAACAGTGTCAATGAAACGTGATTGTCAACAAAAAGAAGTGCTGTTACTAATAATATGTATGAATTTACTGTTGTGAAAACTCCCCTAGCAGACTGCCTCTATTGTAATGCATTATTATGATAGAGGTAGTCTGCCAGGAAGATTTTTCAGACGTAGTTCACCCGTTGTGTAGGAGTTTCAAAGGATAAAATTCGTAATGTTTTAATTTGAACTATCGTATTATTACCATCAAAGGATCAAATTGTTTAAGTGAATTTATTTTATTTTATTAATAATGTCATGTAATTTATATGTTCTGTGTGTGTGTGTGTGTGTGTGTGTGTGTGTGTGTGTGTGTGTGTGTGTGTGTGTGTGTGTGTGAGAGAGAGAGAGAGAGAGAGAGAGAGAGAGAGAGAGAGAGAGAGAGAGAGAGAGAGAGAGAGAGAGAGAGAGAGAGAGAGAGAGAGAGAGAGTATTACTTACCCCAAGAGTTTGTTAGTAATGAATCAGTGACACATTCTGATTAGTTATGTGCATTAGTAGTTATGTGCAATTCTGATTTCCTGCGGTCAGACAATTACCACAATTATATTTAAAACACATTTCGATCATTACAATCTGTGATTGTCTCACATTTTTTGTACTTACTAAAAACTTCAACTTAACTACTAATAAAATGTAATTTATAAAAATTACACAAATAGGAAACCATATCATCAAACTGCAACCCACAAACCTGAGAATTATAAACATAAAAACAAAAAACGTGGAAATCTGCTGTTGATTTTAATATTTTTATTTTATTGTATTTAATTTTATTTTTTAATTTCGGTATTTCGTGTTTTTGGGTTTGATGGTTAATGTTTATTTTGAAGATTTGCTTGTGTTCTTGGCATTATGTTATTATCTGAATAAAAGTTCAGTAAAAGTTTTTTTTTTGTAACACCTGAAGGTGATTATAGATTAGTAGTTATTGAAACACTGTGTTCTAGAATTTAATGACGGTCATTGTGCTACAAAATAATTTGCGTTTATGTATTTAAAAAACTACGCTATCATCATCCTAGAATATATGGCTGGCATTTATTAAATTTAAATTGATACTGTTGTTGAAATAAATGTATGTGGTACTATACCAGTTATAAACTACTTTCATCATCAACACTACAGATGTGTAATGATTAAGGTAGTGGCATTAATTTAAATGTTAAGAGTGATGTTATATTTGTGTTTAAATCGGGGGAAAACTGTAGGAGTTGGCAATCAATATTTATTTTTGAAAGCACAGTTTCAGCTACACCTGAAATCAGTAGCTAATTTCAGAAACTAATTTTAAAACATAAAAATAAAAATTACATTAACACTGTTCAATTACTACAGTGATAGAGTCAGGTAAAGTACAATTACACAAGCTACTAATAATATAAGCAAAACAAACTTACCTTTTGGAATCCATTTGACAAATAAATGAGCAGAATGACCCTCTACAAAAAAAAAAAAACAACAGAAAACAATGTTATTTTTGTAATGTTTGGGATTTTTATTACACTGCTGAGATTCCTTTTCTGCATGTTGTGCACTTTGTAATTTGCATTGCACTGCTTTTTTATTGAGGGTAGTCTTCTTATTTACTTGTTGTCAAATTGAAAGTTAAGGGCATATGCGCAGAAACCAATTTATGAATGTACGAGTCCATTTTGAAATTGTGAATGGCGGGAGGGTAACGGATAATCAGCTGGTATGCAAGGACGTGCCAGGTAACTGGTTGCCTGGTGTGCAAGGTATTGCCAACTTGCGTGTGATATTTTAGTTACCAGTACATTGTTACATTGTTAGTTACTGTGTTACATCCTATCTCAGTGTTGCATTTGGTTTAATCTCTGTCTGCGCGCACGCCTGTGTGTACCTACAGTCACACAGCTGGCTTAAAAAAAGAAATACATTTATTTTTTCCGATGTAAATCAAATAACAATAACAATAATAATCATAATAATAGTAATAATAATAATATTGTAATTGTATTTATTTACGTTTACAAACAAAAGTGAAATAAATCAATCAATAAATACAATTGGAACAGTACACTATCGGAATTTGTTGCCGTTACATACCAGAATGTTTTATAAACATATCTGAGTGTTGTTTGGTTCTGTCATTGTGTACTGCTGAGACGTAAAAAGCTACAGCCTTCCTGACCGTTCTTATCGCAATGGAATTTGCAAACTGTACACTTCCACTCCTTAATTACACACGACTATCTCTCCAGTTTATCATTACATAAAGGAACGCGTTCTTCGTATTAATTTAATTGCAAGAATCTTTTTAATCCTGGACAACTGTTTCTAGAAAAAGTAAAAAGCAAATAATTTCAATACAGAATTTTAGGAAAAGAATATCTTTTAAAATCTTTTAACGCTAAAAGTGTTACAACCGGTAAAAGAAACAGATGAATGAGAATTGAGATAATTTATGTTTTACCAGCTGGCAAACAATGTTTTATTGTACATAAAGTGAAAAGTTGAAGTTATAACATGCGATGTTCAATATATACACACACACAGATAGATTCGTGGTGACACATTTACAAACAAACTTTAACAGTCGCGACTTTTTGTTACTATTAGAAAATAATGTTTATAGGTTGGCTGCACCGTCGCTGATAACAATTCTCTTCTCACATCTCACAGCGACTCCCTCCACATTGCCTTTTCCCTCTGAGTAAGCATTACGCACATTTCCATGCCCTTAACTTTCAGTTTTGCTATACTTGTCAACTGGATTCTGCAGAGTATATTGTTTGCTTATTTGTATATAGTTAATAGTAACTTATGTAACATAGTTATCATACTTCTGTCTTTGGAATGATAATGATTATTTGGCTGTAGATGGTTACTGATTTCTGGTATAGCTGAAATGTTTCAAAAAAGTAAATCGTTGATGGGTAATATTGAAGTTAGTCATACATATATGCACTGTGCAGAATGTACATACAGTGCATTAAATTGTAAATAATATTTTAGATTGTATGTAGGCTGTTATTACTGTTTGGTTACTGAAGTGTCTGTCTGAAAAGTGTCCAACCATTTTTTATTAAAACAAAAATAATGTATGCCTACATAATAAAATTTTATGTCAGCCCTCTTGAGAAAAGCCCCTTCTAGACCTCACACATATATCCCAGCATCTCTTCCATTTTTAAAAACAATCTGCAAAGTCCTCTTTTGGTATCATCATCTGCTGCCTTTTTGCATTTTCCTTAATTTTGTCTACAGCCTGTAACCTTGTTCCTTTCGAAGGTGATTTTTAGTGTTGGGAAAATCCAAAAGTTACAGGAAACCAAGTCTGGGCTACAGGGGGGCTGCGACGTCTGTGTGATAAATTGTTTTGGCAAAAACTTTGTTCAAGGTGTAAAGAACATCATGATGAAGCACCCAGTCACCACATGCCTACAGCTACAGCCATTTTCTTATACTGCTTCTTTCAACCAGCAAAGAACTGCAATATTATTAACTGCCTGGCCTAGAGAAGGAAACTTCTTATGGTCAACATTTTCACAATCAAAACAGATTGTTAACGTGTCCTTCATATGCTGTAACTTTGCTGTGCCGTCTTTGGATGTAGTGACCCAGCCATCTTCCATTTGGAAGATTGGGCTTTTGTTTTCAGGATCATAACCATAAGCCCACAGCTTATCTCCAGTTTTGACTTTTTTTAGGAAATCTAGGTCACTGTTCATGGTTTTAAGCAAATCTTATCCAACATAAGCACAGAATTCATTTTGCTCTTGTGACAACAGCTGTGGTACTAATTTTGGTGCCATTCCAAGATCTTCAGTTAAACTCTCTAAAACTCAAGTCCGCGGAATCCCTAGCCGAATTCTCACACAATCAGCTGTAGATTTTTGTTTACTGCAGCCCACATGTGCGCAACATTTTCTGGTATTCTGTTTGTTAAAGGCCTTCCAGAACATGGACTCACTTTCTACAGATTCCCGGCCATCTTTAAAATGTTTGTTCTACAATTTTGTCCGTGCATCACTCAGTGAATCCTCTCCGAAAGCCTTCTTAATCATTTTGATAATTCCCATTTGATGAATGTTCAAGTTTTGCATAATATTTGGGATACAAATTTGGTGATCTAATAGTTCACACATTGTTAACGCCCACTTAGGCCGTCACGTAAAATTTAAAAACTAGACTGCTTGGCCTGGATGGAGCGAAAATGTGCTGGAGCCCAGAGTGACAGGACTCTCATTAAAACACTCATGTAACCAGTAACAGTTTTTATTAGTGTTATTTTAGTTACAGCTTCAAAAGATTGAATTCTAGTTATACATTACAAATTTAAATTATGTGAAAAGTTTAAGTACAGCCTTCAAAAGATTGAATCCTAGTTACCTATACATTACAAATTTAAATTATGTGAAAAGTTTAAGTACAGCCTTCAAAAGATTGAATCCTAGTTATACATTGCAAATTTAAATTATTTGAAAAGTTTAAGTACAATGTAATTGAAAAGAAAACTGGTCTTCTGGAACCCTTAAGAGCATGTCTTTACATTGATATAGAATGTCAGTTAGATTTTATCTAAAACTGGTGGAGTGTTGTGCACTGGCTTAGTAATTGGAATGGTCCCACCTGTACTTTGAAGAACTGACATGGTACTCTGTAGAGCAGTCTGCGATTAGTGTTGGTGGTGGTGTTCGAAGAGTCCAGAAATTCCAGTTAGTCCATTCTGTGCAGCTGTGTGTTGGGGTCCTGTAGGCGTAGGATTGCTGAACCTGACAGCTTCGGGGAGCTTCGCACTACCCTGCTCTGCAGATGGTGATGGATGTCAGTGTCACCATCTTCGCATCCCTCTTTCTCCCGGCTAGGCAGGGACCCTGTAACATTTTGCAGATTAGCTGCCTGAGAATACGCTACCCCAACAGGCTCTCACCTCAGAACACAGACGCCACACACCCACTGTTACAGTTTTTGTCAACACTCTAGTTGTTCTTATATATCAAACTTTTATTTAGAGGGGTCACAAAAGCAATAGCAAAAAGATTCAAAATGACTAGTAACTGCAAAATACATATGGATAACATGATGGAACATAATTTCTCATTGAATAGCACCAACACTTCTACTCTGTTATTACCAATACATTATACCATTCTGTATAATAAAGAAACTTGAAAATTCCACCTACTGTTTGAATATCACATTTACTTTTAAATTTATCAGGCCAGTTAACTGCAAAATCGCCACGTGCTCCCAGACCGGAAGTAACGTATAATTTAATTTACGGTAGAAGTATTACAATAAATGGCTTTACACATTTGGATCACAGACACATACGCAAATATAGCACACATAACCATCATTAAATTAACATCTAACCAAAATAATTGCTCACCTGAAACGCCTTTACTAAATCACGAAGTCATGTTAAGATACAAGTAGTTACGTATGGATTATAAACTCCCCTGGACCATCAGATCAGCACACCTCGTTGGAAGTTGAAGACGAAATGAGGCAGAACCACTCATTCTGCGGACCACCATGGTACAAAAATTATACCAGTTGCGGATTGCAAAATCTAACCTTCGGCATGCTGTTTTCATGATGCGTGCATAGCTGACACAGTTGACTGGCTTACTAGATCGCATCGCCGTTCATGGTCACGGCTCACTGATCAAGTCAGCTTTGCCACCCAGCAGCCATGTTCTTTGACGGCACGGCGTTCAAATCACGCCGGGAAAATTCAAACCCCGGCACAACATTATAAATGTGACAGTTACAGATGACGTGTGTTTACACAACCGAGTCTCATACCCAACTGAACAGGCCAATATATTAAGGAATGTTCATGCATGGGTGAGAAGCTCTTGTTTGATTGGGTACCAAGTTACGGTGTAGTTGCATTGGAAACAATTTCCCATGTTATTCAGACTGGCCGAACACTTTTCCAGTCAAACCTTGTGCTTATGGTCACACACACACACACACACACACACACACACACACACACACACACACACACACACACACACACACACACACACACACACACACACACACACACACACACACACACACACACACACACACACACACACACACACACACACACACACACACACACACACACACACACACACACACACACAAGTATGTATATTCTTATATACATGTTATACACATGTGCATATGGTCATGAACATGCATGAGAAAGTTTTCATGTATGCTGCCAGGAATTTTTAAAATAGTAGACAATCAGAAATGCTTTGTCAGTATGCTGTACTCTAATATTGATATTCCTTGTAATAATACACTTTGTATTTCACAAAAGTAAAATAAAGATCAACAAAGGTGCAAAAGACCAAATAGTGACAAATACAGTAAGTATTACAGTACTGCATCTCATAAGAAAGGAAGAGAAAAATGATAACATAAATTTCTTAATAATATGGAAAGGAGAAATTTCTTAACATAAATTTCTTAATCAGATACTAAAGGTTGAAGGTGAAGTAAGCTGATGAAGTGGTTTAGAACATTTACACAGGGCATGGAAGGAAGAGGCTAGATGGACTGGAACCAGGAGTGCAGGTAGGGGACAGATTGGAGGTAAAGGAGGATGGAAAGAAGCCCTAAAAGTACTTATAATGGCTACATCATCAGCATAAACAAAACTTGTGTAGTTTTTATTCCTAAATGTCCCCTAATTTCCATCTTGTTGATTACTGCTTCTAAAACTAAGTCAAACAGGAAAGAAGACAGTAGATCTTGTCTAATCGCATGTGGTAAAAGGAAGTACCATTGTGAACTGATTGCCAACTTGTATTGTTTCTACAGCAAGGTACTGAATTATTCAGTCAAAATCTTGAAATATTTATAAAATTTTGTTTTTTCGTCAAATATGTATCTGAATAAAACATCTCAAATTCTCCTTCATTTTTTGCTTTTTTAAAATGTTATGGACCCAGATACATTCTGTTTCAGTTTCTTTCTCTTCTTCCTCATTCAACAGTAAAGCTGTTATTGACAAATTTTGAAATAGATGTTGAAACATTTTGTGTTATTCAGTCACGTCACTTAAAAAACCAAGTGAAATGTAATTTATTAAAACTAATTTTTTTGACTTCTATCTAGGAGACATGTCTGCCATATGCCAGTGTATGTAAATGTATGCCTATTTTCTGTCATTACCATCATGTATCATGCCATGCTGTGCTGTATAATGTGAACTGACCTTAACTGTCAGTTTTTGTTAAACATTCAACTGGTAAAATCATCATACCTGCATAAATGTCAAGCTTTCTGGTAAGTGTGTTATAGCCTTATTTTGGTATCCTGCCAATGGGTGTTTTTCTCCTCCTGTGTAAACAATCAATCAGGAAATTAAAAATCAACAAGATGGACATAGATAGCTTTGGAAAATTAGGTAGTAATGAACTTGTTGAGAAGTTGTAATGAATAGGAATAAGAATGATGAGGAAGCTGATGATGAGAAAACAAGATATAATAAGGTAAAAAACCGAAACTGTTGTATGAGTGCATTGATTGGTTCAAGGTACAGGAGAAGACAGACATAACACAACTTTTGCTGCTAGCAAGAATAACTGTATTTTGAGCATTAAAACAGATGAGAGATCATCACTTTTAAATAATAAATGCAATCTACACTTTAAAGTTATTTTTTCTTCAACATTATTTCTGTTGGCTGTCTGTACAAGACCGTGCATATTTCACATATTTTTGTATTACTGAATAAATAATAATTAAACTATTAGAGAAATTACAGTGTGCAGTAATTAAATTTCAGATTTTAAAGGGAAAAATTTGAGTGTACTGTAGGAGTGCGCCTGTGTTGAAGTGTATTCTAGTAACAGTCCATTCTCATATTTGTCATGGTCTCACCATTTGTGATTTAGTTGCTAATATCATACAGGAACTGCTTGTAGATTGGAATAACAACATTGTTTAAAGCAGTGTTTACGTAGGCTAAGACCGTATATTTTAAGGGAAGAAAAAGATTAAGACAAGCTAGTTCACCTTATATTGTAAAGATAAAGAAAGTAATAACTGTATAATACACAAAAACAAATTTTAGGACTCCTTTCCTAAATACTAAATGTATGAGAAATTTTGAATAAAAGTGAACAAACATTATGAATATTCTTTAAGTGTTACTGTAAAGAATTGGTTGTAATCTAATACGTAGAAGCTGAAATATTAAAATGAAAATGCCTGAGAAAATCGATAAAAATAGACATTTTAGACAAGCAAAAGAAAAGTAAGTCCTAATATAAACCATGGTAGAAAACTCAGATCCAGACATTCTTGGACAAATATTGGAAAAGTCCCATGAATACCAAAGTGAGCTGCATCATTTGTTTGTAGACTACAAACAAGCATATCTTCTTCTTATTATTCTTCTTATTACTTGTTTCCAGATTGTTCTTTGATGACATGATGTCTCCTGTAGATGTTCTCCGCTTTGGCACTGTCCAATATGAGTTGTCGTTCAATATTGTGTCCATATTTGTTTTCAGTCTTGGCACTCCTGGGATGTCTGTCTGCCAATCCACTAATATGTGCTGTACGGTCTCCTCGTGCTGATGACATAGGAGGCAGGTAGCAGTTTGGGTCAAGTTGAATTTGTACAAGTATGGCTGGGTACAAGCCGATATGGCCAAGCCTTCGTCTGGAGCCAAAAGTTTGAACATTTCTAGGGATGTTTCTATATGTGGAGATATCTTGTGTACTGGCGTGCTGTTTGTATGTTGAATCTTTGGTGGAATTTAAAAATGCGTCCTTCCATGTCTCTTGTCAGTTTTCTGTTGAAATCCGAATTAGCAGCCAGTAGTGATGTTACACTTTCCTCTATTGGTGACAGCATATTTGCGTCCTTAGCTATATCATCTGCTTTTTCGTTACTAGTTATATTTATGTGGCTGGGAATCCATTGTAAAGTTAACTCAGTTTTGTTTCTTCCAGTTTTTTTGATTATGTGGAATATGTGGACTGTTCTAAAATAGTATGCTGATGTTTTGCACTGCAGCAATAGTAGCGCAGCCTGTGAGTCTGTGAAGATACATACTTTTTTGTTGTTTAAGGTGAGGCAGTAAGTCAGTGCTGCATTGATTCCCAGAAGCTCAGTGTCAATGCTTGAGCAGGAGTTAGCTGGTATAAGGAAGGATTCTTGCGTATTAGGAATAAATTATTCTGCATCTGACTTCTTTCTTTGTGTATCCAGTGATCCGTCTGTATAGATGTGGACATATTGGTTGTAGTTTTCTGCTATTATTTGTAGTGCTATAGTGTGCAGAATTAATGGGTCAGTGTTTTGTTTTGTTATGCGGTCTTCTAGTGTAGTTCTTATTGTTGGTTGTATCCACAGCCAAACAAACAAGCATATGATAGCCTCAAAAGACAAAGTATAACAGAGATAATGGAAGAATTTGGTATGCTAGGGAAACTGGTGAGAGCCTGATAAAAATCACACTGGAAGGAACACGGAGCAAATAGTGAGTAGAAGGAGAGCTTACAGAAGAGTTTGATGTTCAAAGGGGACTTAGACAAGGAGATGTGCTCTCTACAATTCTGTTTAACTTGGCTCTTGAAAAAGCGGTAAGGCAAATACGTATAAACCCAGAGGGCACGATATTTTAACAGAATGCTACAATGTCTAGCTTATGCTGATAGCAGTACTTATCCTAAGAAACCAACAAGACCTAAAAGAGGATTTCTTTAGTTTAGAAGAGGCCACAACAAATTTAGGTCTGAAAGTAAACACTGAAAAGACCGAATACATGTTAACAGGCAGTAAAATACAAGAGGGAAGAGCACCCCTGGTAATTGGAGGACACAAATTTTAGAAGGTTGAAAATTTTAAATACCTGGGCTCACTAGTTACTGAGGACAACATTATGGCCAGAGAAATAAAAGAAAGAATATCTGCTGGAAACAGATGTTACTTCTCCCTACAAGGAATATTTAAGTGTAGAAACAAGCAGAGTAACCAAGATTCGTCTTTATAAAACACTTCTTAAGCCAGAGGTCATGTACAGGTCCAAAACTTGGACAGTAGCAGTGACAAAGGAAGAGTGGTTGCACAGGTGGAAAAGAAAAGTCCTCAGGAGGATATTTGGTACAGTGAACGTCCAAGGAAGGAGGGGTCGGCCCAGGAAACGATGGTTGGATGATCTTGACGACAACCTGTGCAGGCTCGGTGTAAGAAGATGGAGACTGAGAGCAGAGGATCGAGATGACTGGAGGCGGATTGTCCAGGAGGCCAAGTCTCTCCAAGAGCTGTAGCGCCAATTAAGAAGAAGAAGAAGACACTCTGAAATGCCCAAAACACATAAAACAAAAAAACTAATTATCCTTTCCATGGAATTCGTTTTCTCCAAAATTTTTAGGCATACTACAAAATATGTAGTTGATGCCAAACCAGCACATGCTTCATTAGACAGGCTGTGTGAATACTGTAGTTACTTTTCCCTTCCTATGTTTATTTTTAAAATTCTTGCCTCCTATAGTCTTATATCTCTATATTTCAAATGCCTGTAATAGGCACAATATGAAGCAGGTTCATTGTCCTGTTTATTTCATGCAGTCCTTTATGTGTAGTGATTTAATTTGTTTTTTTTTTAATGTTATTTATTAAATTTTTATATAATTAACAAAACTTTGAAGTTATTTTGTTAAATTACAGAATGCTGTAACATCTTGCATATAAAGTTATTTGTGAGCTTTGGCTTGACATGAGCAATTGGCTCAGATATAGGTATATTTATAGATTTTGTGTTGATTTTTTTAATAGCTCGTGGGGGGGGTGCTCCCTCTCATCCTCACTCATAGTTATGCCAGTGGTTTAAGACATTATCTGATTTTCTTCAGGGATAAAATTGCAATTTAATTCATTCTATGAACTTGTGACCTTCACTTCTATGAAGTGTGTGTTGTAAATGTTAAATTTGCAGAATTTTAACAGAGAATAAAAACTTACCAAAGTGTCTGGAAGCTTATCTGTATAACTTATCAAGCTGGATTATCTGTCTACAGACTTCAGGTGTAATGATTATTCCTACATTTTTTGCTTAAGAGTTCTAGAATAAGAGCTTCATTGATATTTCAATGCCAGTTCAGACATTTTTAATGGTGCTAGTTCTCTAATCCAAAGAGTGTAAGTCCACATTTATTAAAATAGTCAACAGTTAATTATATAATTTGTGATGTTATTCAATTTGTTTCTTCTGCAAGTAGTATAATTTTGTATATTCTTTTTTTTACTTTATAATTACTTTATATAAAAAGAATATACGAAATTGTACTACTTGCAGAAGAAACAAATTGAATAACATCACACATTATATAATTACTCCAAGAAACGTTGAGTTACTTATATAGAAAATGATAGTTAATTATATGTATGAAACAGAAATTAAAACCTCAAAGAATCTGATTTACAGGCATGGCAAAGAAATTCAAAATTTACTGCTCTTCTCGAGCCACTGAAAAGGTACAAGTCACCATTAAGCAAAATATACAAGTTGGTTTAAATAGCCATTATATCTCTATATCAGCTGCATCTTGTGAGATGATATTTTCATGCCATAAAAATTTAAAAACCTTTAAAAAACACGCTTGTGTGATAAACAGTTCCATAGGGTGTGTTAAGAACAGATAAAAGGAATTTGACCTGGAGAGAGCAGGTGATGAAATTAGCCACAATAATAGGTGATTTAACATGTTTTAATAAAAATGATTCTATTAAACATGTGTGTAAATAGTGTATGTTTAAATGTTTTAGTACCATAATACTAATGTGTTTCGATATTATGTTTTCATACTACCATGCTTTTTCACTGCTCACTTCCATATTTTATGATAAATGAAAACAAAGACTAAGAAAGTAAAGTGCTTTGAAATAATGTACTAGAATAAATTTATAGTAAATAATATACTGTAAGTAGGTTTACTGTGTAGATACTACCAATTCTTGTAACAACACCTGATGTAGATTGAAATTGTATTTATGAATTCCTATTCATATCAGTAATTCTTTTAGCTTGGCCCACTCACACCTGTGAACTCTGTTGGAGAATGTTGCCACCGGATTCCATAATCTATTGTGACGTTTAAGAAGGAATCAAGAAGGAATTAAGCCCCGATACTACTTACCTAAATTCAGTCAGAATATTCCAAAAACACCAAAAGCCCCAGGGTCACCACCACATTATAATTGGAGGAAATGTGGAAACCTTATCACTTTCCCCATGAAAACAATAAAAAAAAAATAAACAAAACTCTCCCTCACAGAAAAATTCCAAGGCCGTTTAGGATAACTTTTGGACACAGAGAATAGGTTATAGGTAGAGTGGCATAATAAACTAACTTAACATATTGCAATCAGAATGATCACTGTTGCACACCACTATATAAAAATTATCCCGATCATATTGTAATCAAAATATTAACATATTGTAATCAGAATTCTTGTTTTATTATACTATTATACTTCCCCGACGAAAAACACGAAAAAAAATGTTCCAAAACTCCGATACACTTCGGAAGCACTACAACACACTTTCTTCTTTAGTAATTTAATACGTTTACATTGCCATTTCACAAATTTTGAAACTCTGTAGGCCTACCTTGGCTGCCCACGGGCAGTAACAAAATACGTCTGTACTGTTTTCTGGCGATCGTGAGACAGCCTTTTTCTTTGTCTTGCACAACAGTCCAGTTCAACTGCGCACTCAAAACCAGTTTTCCCCGGTTATATCCAAGCATCGCTGCCGTGGACTGATGTCACTTGTTTACAGTTTGATCATCCAAGACGCCATTCTTTCGGGCCTCGCCCAAACAACGATTTTGTTTGTTATGGTAAACAAAATGCCTTTTGGTGTCAGTAATTGTTACTCACTCGTCACCAGCTAAAAATAGGTTGTATTGCATAATGTACTGTTACACTATTTGCAAAATATGTAACATTACTTTCACTAAGAAACCAAAGTTTATTAACATAGTTGTTACTGAAACAGTGTTGTGAGGTGAATTATCCATATTAGGGAGTTTAAGATTAACACAGAATTATCTGGTTTGACTCATGAAAGTCTGGATGATATGATACTGGATAACTGTTTTGTGCTTATTGTTCATTTATTTTTAGCTATGATCTACCCGTTTGTTTTCCAACTGAAATATCGTCAATAACTTCTACCAACTATTACAATGGACATAATGGACATAACTCATTTAAGAATTATAGTTGTTGAATCAAAACACTGCCTAATATGCAGATGCATTCATCACATTCTGACATACACACATATGCACATACATGCATCCTTCAGATTCTGATAGCAGTCTGATATGAATACTGTTAGATTCAGAAGTACAGTAATGTTTGATATCGGATGGTGCACAGTCCATTTTCTTTTGTGTTGGTATAATGTCTAATGTCAGTGGCTTTCAGTTATTGCCACAGTCTACTATTACACAACCCACGATGTTAGTCTTTTTATCCAGTCCGACAATCCCATTTGGCTCTTTCACCGTCTCCTGTCAGATGTCAGTAGAAACATCCTGTTGTATATGTTGGTACCAAAGAGTGACACTTTTGTAAAAATTTGTACTATTTGCCATAAATTGAGTGGTATTTATAACATTCTTTGTCAAGTATATGTTTGTGATAGAGTCAGATGTGTTATGTTCTTGTGCACTGTGATTTGTTGATTTGTCTATGTGGACAAAGTTTGCAAAACATAGGGGTAGGAGAGGAATGGAGAGGAGAGAGAGAGAGAGAGAGAGAGTGAGAGACAGTGGTGACAGTATGTACGAGGGTTATTCAGAAAGTAAGGGTTATTCGATTTCTTATAAAAAATAAACCATCACAATTTTTTCAAAAAACTTTTTTTATTTAATTCCTTACATCTTTCTCTATTTTTCTACATAGTTTCCATTTTTGTTTAAACATTTGTCATAACGTTCTACAAGCTTTTGTATGCCGAAGTCATAGAAGTCTGCCGCCTGTGAGGATAACCAGTCTTTAACTGCTTCTTTCACCTCGTCATCTGTGGCGAAGCGCTTGCCACCGACAAACTCCTTTAGGTAGCGGAACAAGTGAAAATCGCTCGGCGCCAAGTCTGGACTGTACGGTGGGTGGTCAATCTGTTCCCATCTAAAAGATCTGATCAGCTTTGGGTTTGAATGGCAGAATCATGCAGGGTCTGGCATTGTCATGCAGCAACAAAACTCCAGACGTCAGAAGGCCATGTCGCTTATTCTGTATTGCATGTCAAAGTTTAGTCAGGGTAGCGCAGTAAGCGGCTGCATTTATTGTCCCTTGCTGCATAAACTCGACTAACAAGACTCCATGTCTATCCCAAAACACAGTTGCCATAACCTTGCGTGTTGAGATTGTCTGCTTGGCCTTGACTTTGACTGGTGATGTCATGTGATGCCATTCCATTGACTTACGTTTAGACTCTGGGGTCAGTGAGAAACCCACGTCTCGTCCCCTGTGACAATGTTCTCTAAAAGTTGATCACCTTCCTTATGATATCGGTCCAAAAAATCAAGAGCACAAGCCATTCTTTTCATTTGGTGTTCCTCAGTAAGCAGCCTGGGAACCCAACGTGAGCACAATTTGCGAAATTGCAAATTTTCAGAGACAATTTTGTGCAAAGTTGTTCTACCCACATTCGGAAATTCCAATGCTAAAGTTGAAATTGTGAATCGCCGGTCTTCACGAATTTTTTTGTCCATGGCATTGACCAAATCTTCTGTGATCACTGATGGTCGGCCTGATCACGGTTTATCATGGACATGTTCCCGTCCGTCCTTGAAAGCTCTCACCCACTTACGCACTTTGCTGTCACTCATCGCATTGGGGCCGTACACTTCACTTATCTGTCGATGAATTTCTGCTGCTGAAACGTTCCTTGCTGTCAAAAACCGAATCACTGAACGTATTTCACAGTCGGCGGGCTGATCAATTGTTTTAAACATTTTGAACTGACACTGTAAACAGCACACTGCAACAATACCAATGCAAATGTCGTCGTTTGACACGCAAGGCATGCCGGGAGTCGGTGCGCATGCACGTTTCAATGTTTTGCGTGTCATTCGATTAGCTACGGCGATTCGGACCTTACTTTCCGAATAACCCTCGTACTACAAAATTCAAATGTTGTACTGTATATAAGTACATGAAATTGTATGACAAAACTTTTGCCTCCAGAGTTGTAGAGTTATGTATAAATTAGAGATAATATGTATATCACATACGTATGTAGAATAATTAATGCTTGCACACAAAAGAGAATGGTTGTTATGTATTATGTCTTTGCAGGGCTGACCTGTTGTAAAAAAAGATCTCCGCCTCAGCCAACATGCTCTACTGTGGCTTGAATGGTAGGCAAAAATCCCCGCCCATTTGTTCCTGACGCATGTAAATTGAACATAAATAAATTGTACATATAACACACAGTACTGTTAATCAGTGGTATATTTGCACAGAATTTGTTTCATTTCATTGTATTGTATGCATTCAATAACTAGTTTCTATTCATTGTAATGCACAGTTTGTTTGTGAAATCATTTGTTATTTATTGTTATGTCCAATTTTTATTAGCCTGAATCACAGATCATTAGAAATGCAAAAGAAAAACAATAAAATGCTGTTGCTCTAAAGTAGTTTTAAAATTGTAATGTGGACAGGCCTGTAACTGCAACCAGCTGTAAGAGGGGACAATGTGTTTTCTGGGCAAAGTTAATGTTATATATTTTACATTAACCACTATCTTTACTCAACAGTAGTGTGAAATTTAAATGAAACTATTACTGCTTAAAAAAATAATAAATTACTCCAGGTGCAGTAGCATTTACCCTCCCCCCTCAAACTACAGGCTTGAAATCAGATTCCAGACATTTGTGATCACAAAGATACACAGTACACAAACTTAATGATAGTATGGATGAACATTTTATTTTGTAATATAATAGAGGTTCATTTTTTATTTATGTCACTTTGTTATAATGTGAAATTACTGATCTGCCAGGCTCTTGTATCATTGTCAGATGTCTGTGTAGGACTTAATGTGTAAATGTCACACTACTTTTTTTGTGATATCTATATTTTCTTTCCTGACATTTGAAAAAGCTTTCAGATATCATAATTGTTCGGTTGCGTAGTTTCATAGCTGTGAATACAAAAGTTATAATAGAAACGTTAATAATTGGCATACAGTAGTTTCAAGAAAATTGCATTACCTGTAAATACATAGATTTAGATGTAACCTAACATATTTCATGTGTACATACATACATTCATTTGATAAAAATCTGCTTAACTTTTAGTTGCATTGTATTGTTGGTATCTTGTATTAATTTGGTGAATTGTGTTGATGATAGAAATCTCATTATAAAAGTGCATTTATTACAAGACTTCTGTACAACCTGGCAAAATGTTGGCTGTTATTAATTTTATGGATATGAGACAGTTATTACAGCTGAAATATTAGCACATTAAGGTTTGCAGTAATTTTGCCAATAACTGCATAGTTATAGAGTAACAATCACTAAACAAAAGTCTAGGTGGTTGGTATGTGTTATAATAACTGCTAACTTTTTGTAATTATATTCAATTTTTGGAACTGTTGCCATCTCTTTGCACATTATTGTTTTCCAATCAATAGAATTTATTATCCTATGTGGTGTGTGTGTGTGTCTGTGTGTTTGCATGTTTATGTACATACAAATGTCTTATTTATTATTATATTTATTTATACATTTGTAAAATATATGTATATATATAGTTTCACACAATGCTACTACATTTTTTCATTATTCTTAGTGTTAAGTATGAATAAACTGCTTAGATGACTTAGTGCAACTGCAGTACTTCGTCAGTAATGAAAGTACTGTTTAACCTGCTTTTGACCTTTCTCGTTTTTCAGTTATTACTGTGTGTGTGTGTGTGTGGTTTTTTTTTTTAAACAGATAGCATATAAGAGTAATCTAGCATCACATACTGTTCCTAGAACACAAAACACTACCCTTTCCATGGTGTAAACATTAAACTTACAAAATTAGTACTAGAAGGTAAAAAATATTTGTCTTATACAGATCATTACAAAAAAAAAGAATTTTAAAAAAAAACCTTTACATATACAGTGGTTGCCCTTGTAATCACAATAGGACACTACTTTTTTTGTAACAACAACCAGATGATAACAGTAAATGAAGGTGATAACAGTCTTACGGGCATATCAGTTTTAAGTATAACAATCTTACAGTAGTTTATGTACGTATGTATGTAGGCTAATAGTATAGTTCTGTGTGCTGTTCCATTTTAGAGAACATACTTTCTCCAAATCAGTAAATAACTTCAATTATAAGAGGTTTTGGCTATTTTTCTTATTTTTGAGTAATTGCTTTTTTTTAATGACAATAACAAAAGTAAAGACAACAGTATACATATAGCCTGTATGCTATTATTCTGTAGTAGTATTGTGAGAGATGCAAATAGTAAATACAGACTGAAGATCTTACCTGAGATTTGTTCACTAACAAGTGTGAACTGTCAAAAGAATAAACCGCCACCAGTCTACAAAGTTAAACGCCCCACTACTTACCCTGGACAGAACCAGAAAGCACAACCGCACTGATATAAATTGTTCGTTTTGTGAGCTTCTGAACCACAAACTTTTTAGTGGTTGAAATGTGTGGTAAATTCTAATGATGGTACTAGTCTGACATAAGCCTCCTGATAACATGTTCATCTATTGCCATCCAATCATTGTACTCCTCTCTCGTAATGTCTGGAGGCTGGATATTTTCTTGTAAGCCTTCTTCCATACCTTCTTTAATAAACCCTCCTTGCTTAAAACAATTTTTAATGGTACTTTTGGACATCTGATCTATGCCATTGCTAAAAGATACAAAGCTTCTAGAAGAGTTGTTTTCTTGGTTAATTCGTTTGTAGTTATAGCTTGATTTTCTTTCACGTTCGACAAATTTCGTGATACTACTCTTTTAGAGTTCTAGATATTCCTTAGTCTCAAGGTTGGATAAGCGCCGTTGTGTTCACAGTAAGTTCATCATCATCAATTGTGGCTTTACAACCCTTGGTGGGTCTTGGTCTGCTCCAAGAGCCGATTCCATTCCTCCCTATTGCATGCCCTGGCTTTCCAGTTTCTTATGTTCAGTTTCCGAGGTCGTCCTCTATCTGGTCTTTGAATCTGCTTCAGGTCTTCCCCTTTTCCGACTACCCATTGGTTTCTGGTAGAAAATATGTTTTGTAGGCTGTCCTTCCTCCATTCTATGTGTCCAACCCACCTTAGCCTGTGTATTTTGATTATCCTGACAATGTCTGGCTCTTTGTAAAGATGGTATAGTTCATAATTATAGCACCTCCGCCACATTCTATTTTCTTGTACACCTGTAAAAATTGTTCTTAGAATCTGTTTTTCACAGCAACCTGGAAGTCTCTTGCTAGTTTTTGTCATTGTCCAGGTTTCTGAAGCATATGTCAGCACTGGCCTGATAAGTGTTTTGTAGATTTGCGTTTCGTGCTTCTTGAGATGAAGCTAGATTTGTCAGGTGCTTTTTTTAATCATTCACAGTAAGTTAACCACTTTAATATTTTTTAACAATACACTAACACTGTGTGGTGTACAGTTGTCTACAAGTAAAACAGTTTTATGATCAAGAAAGTTGTCTAATTTAATTAATCGTTCATGAAAAATGGCAGCTGACATCTTTTCTTTTCCAATAACCAAAAGTTGTTTTTTGTTACTGGACATATTAAAGCAACACAAAGCAGTAATGCTATCTTCAGAAGTTTTACAACCTTTGGCTTCTTTGTTCTTGAATAAATAAGTGTGCTGAGGTAAGGTGCAATAGGAAATTCTAGTGTCATCTGCATTATACACGAGGGAAATTTGAAAAGTTCGCGGCCTACTATAGAAACGAATGTGTGGTGTATGAAAGTTTTATACCGCATTGTGGCGTCACATTCGCCCCACGAACAGCAGTGAAGTGTCAAGTCATTACCCCGTCACTTTTCCCGTTGAGGAAGTCTGATTCTTCTAGATCCTCAAAATAACCGTTTACTGCCAGTTTCAGCTCATCATCTGATGAAAATCACTTCCCCCCAAAAATTTTTTGAGGTTTGCGAATAGATGAAAGTCAGATAGCGCTAAATCAGGCAAATAAGATGGATGATGCAACAGATCGTACTTCAACTCGGCGATTTTTGCCATAGACACAACACATATGTGAGGGCATGCATTATCTTATGGAAAATGATCTTCTTCTTTGCTAATCCTGTTCTTTTTTCTCAAATTTTTACATTTACTTGGCCTAAAAGGTTAGCATAATACTCTCCATTTATCGTTTGACTCTTTTCAAGGCACTCTAGTAACAATATCCCCTTAACATCCCAGAAAAATGAATCCATATACTTTCCAGCCAACAAAATTGATTTTACCTTTTTGGAGGCGGATAATCACTATGCATCCAATGTTTCGACTGTTGTTTCCTTTCTAGAGTGAAGTAATGGACCCAAGATTCATCAGTTGTTACAAATCTACGAATAAAATCTTTCAGATTTTTCTTAAAACGGTCCAAAGATTCCTGAGAAGCTTGGATTCGCATGCGTTTTTGGTCACTTATCAACAAACGCTGCACCCATCTTGCAGACAGCTTTTTCATACCTAGCTCCGCAGTAAGAATGTGATGTACCCTTTCATCTGAGATGCCCACAGTTTTAGCAATTTCAGACACCTTTAAACGGTGGTCTTCCAAAACAATATCATGCACTTTATTGATGATTTCTGGTATAGTGGCACTTTTCGGATACCCAGTACGCGGGTCATTTTCCCAAACTTGCACGACCACGTTTAAATTCAGTAGCCCATTTTTCACTGTAGTAAATGAAGGTCCAGCATCACCCAACACATTCTTCATCTCATTAAAAATTCTGTTGGCGTTAAACCTTTCTTAACAGCAAATTTGATCACTGCATGATGTTCAATGTTCTCCATTTTCAGCGTTGCTGTGAGATAAACTTATTTATACAGCTGTTTCTCTGCAACAATGACTTGACCCGACTTGATGCTTCACAGCTGTTCGTGGGGTGAATGTGGTGCCACGATGTGGTAAAAAACAGAAATGCCACACATTCGTTTATATGGTAGGCCGCGAACTTTTCAAATCGCCCTCGTACATTGCAAGGATGATAGCCAGAAGAAATCTTAGGCCATTCGTTATTTATCCAGTTCGTAGCTTCTGGAAAGTTGACATCTTTCTGTTTACCATGAGTTCGTTTGTGTTCAGTGTTCTCTCTTCTAATGATAAAACCTATCATTGTTAGCAATAAAATTGTTTTCTCCCACTAACTCGTTCGAAAGTACTTTTAATTGGTATTTTTATTGCTTCAGTTGCTTCTTTTCTCATAAATTGTAAAACATTAAAAATTATTTCCCATGCTTTACCGTGAATAACTTTCCTGCCTTTGTTAGTCAAGCTTGAAGGAGAAGTATCCATTTTAACAAATCACATTATTGGGTAACAACAAAAATTATGAAACTACATAATTATTAAAACAAACAACTGTAAAACAACGATATAATTAATAATAAATAGAGATAATAACAAAAGCAAGACTGAGACAGCGTATAACACAGTAATTAACAGTGTACCTGAACCGTTAAACGCATATTGGCAACATCTTCGCTTGCATAGCAGCTGATTCTTTGTTACCTTCCCGCCATTCACAATTTCAAAGTGAACTCATCCATGAATAAACTGGTTTCTGCGCACATGCCTTTAACTTTCAATTTTGCTATGTGTGTTTTCATTGAGATTGCATTTCATTTATATTTTCACTATCACCTCTACTTTTTGCTATGTCTGGTAATATAATATAATATATAATAACATAGTCTTCGACATCACATTGCTCTTTTCATAATAACAACATTCCACTAACAAAATATCATAGCTCACTCAAATTATGATATTGTAGGGATGCCAAGTAATGCAATATATTTGGCATTGATTTTTATAATAAAATAAGGTTAATTTACAATAGTACTTTAAAGTAAATTTACTAATGATTGCAGTTAAACTACCATAACTGTAACTTAATTATAGTTAAATTGCAATCATGAAAAAACCACTAAGATAAAGAAGAAATAGGACTTGTTTAAATAAGTCTATAATTATAGCTTATTACAACATTCATATTAAAATATGTGATCAAATTTCGAATGTACAGATAATTTAAACATACAGTTTTAATACACGAAAACTGTTATTAATCAGAATATGAATCAGCATTAGTGAAGTATAAGTTTATTGTCAGTCGTTTTCCATCAGGTGAGGTACGGAAACTGAAAACAGAATTGTTTGTTTTATTTTGTAACTCCTGCTGGTTGTATCGTCATAATAAATTGTCAAAATCCTTTTGAATTTATACTCTGATCCACAATGGCATTGTTATCAAGAAAAAAATTCAGCACAGTTGTTAGCCAGAATAAATGATTTTTGACTAAATGGCATCTGTTTTGCTAGAAATCATTTTGCTCTGTTCTTGTTTATTCTCTTCACTTCAATTTCAGTCTGAAGGGAATTGATATATGTATGTAAAGTGCTGTCTAGCAAATACTTCTTAAGACTTTGACGCCGATGGACGTCAATTGATGTTCTTTGAAAATTTCCGAGGATGCCGATGGATGTCAGTTGACATCCCTGAAGTTTCAATGTGTTTTGGATGATTCCATATGTATAAAGACGTCTTTGGAGCTGTTTTGACATGCTGTCAGGCCTTGTAGTACCCAAATCATTTGCTAGATCGCATATGCGTTCACTTTCGTAGGTACAGTTGCATGAAACAGTGCGCAGCAACCTGTTACGTTAGTTGGCTAAACACCACTTACGTGTCAATATGTCAGACAAGCGTTTCTTGTAAAACGATTATAAAAGTACACGTTTATAAACCAATACATATTATAAACATTATTTAACG
The DNA here is from genome assembly GCA_034769895.1 of Magicicada septendecula. NCBI lineage: Eukaryota > Metazoa > Arthropoda > Insecta > Hemiptera > Cicadidae > Magicicada > Magicicada septendecula. The sequence goes on along the minus strand of CM068370.1, from coordinate 123,243,237 downwards.
TATTGTTTAATCCATTTTCTAGCAAGTAAAAATAAAATAGCGAGTTTCTAATAACAACGTGTGTTTGGGCAATTTTTTTCTTACAAAAACATCACTTTTTTGAAAAGCAATTTCAGGGAAAATAACCAATACAATGACATACAGTATACACCACTTTAAAGAAGACACTTAAATCTTCATAAAAACATAGGTAGCATTTTTTTTTACCATATAGTTTAGAAGATACATCATTTTAAATATATGCAAAAATGGTCCCGCATGGGCGAAGACCGCTATGTTAAGGGCCCGGCATCAAATGTTAAACTATGTACAAGCAACTCCCATAACACATTTTGAGAAACACTCCATGTTTATAAAATCACATGTAAATTCTGATATTGGAGAAACTGATGTTTATTAGAGATTACACTGTTTTCAGAAATAGAGCGAGTAGTCACTTGTTATTGTGATCACAATCAGGATTTCAGATTTTAATCTTAATAAATGGAGATTGTATTTAAAAAAAATGACTTGTTATTAGTCTGTTTCACAAATGGAAGCATTATGAATTACATAAAGCAAACCTTATTTTCACTTTTATTGTCAAAACAGTCCCGTTTAACATGATTGCTATGAGCCATACTTGATCTGCAAGATGGGCGAGATTCATCCCTTTAGTTTATTTTAGACAGTATACTGATATTAATTATATTTATATACCAGAGTATTTATTTGCATTTATAAGTTTATAAGTAGTAAATATATGTGTGTGTATTATAAATATACTATTATAATAGTAATTGTAGACTATTTATACTGTATAATTTTGTTTATAGGTAGCACATATATTTATTTGTATGTGTGAGTAAATTACATGATGCAGTTAGAATTAAAAATTATGTTCACAGTTGAAGCAGAAGGATTACTCAAATAGCTAGTTAATTTTAATAATAGGTTCATCTGTATTCAGATGAGGGATTGAATGTTTTGCAGAATATATAAATATGATGACGAGTTTTGTTTTAGTACAGCTGTATGTCAGAAATATTAGAAAGCTTGGTATATGCCAGTTAAGTTCAAAAATGGAAATGAAATTAGAAAACTGAAATTAATATAGCCATGAAAGTTGAAAACACTGTGTGAAGCTACTTAATAACAAATTTAATAACATTCCTTGTATGATTATCGGGCGCCATCTCGTTTTATGGTTAACGAGCAAACAAAAAACACAAAATTTATACCTATCATTTCAGGGTTCTTTTCGGCGAACACAGGAGATCAGAACTGGTTGCTTAAATAAAGAAAAACTTTATATTGTTTCCCATTAACATAGTTTTATTGACATTTTACTAACTTTTGTTGTTTAAACATTATCTCCTGAAATTCTTTTTTTCTACTACAAATTCATTTTGACAGAAGTTATTAGGCATATAATGGGATTTAAAAAACATACTATGTAAGTTGCAAATATACTTCTATAAAGTTAAACCTGACTAATATATATACATTAAAACCTAACCACACAAACCAGCCTTCTTTGTTTAAATTTATATATGCTTACATACTCACGCACACACACACATCTACCCCAGGATTCTAAGAGCTCTTCTATTAAAAAATCTTTAAATATGAATATTACAATTTATGTGAACATTAATTGTAATATTAAATACATTAAATTTATATCATAATTGAAAATTTTGATTTTATTTTTGTAGACCACTTAGCTGCATTTGAGTCCAAACGACGTAGCATTCTCCACACGCACATTTTCCGTTAATGAGAATTTGTTTTACACCTCCGAAACTGTCATTTGTATTAATAAAACGGTTCTGTTTCTGTTCGGTTCTAAGAGCAAACTGTTAGTTAATTTTTTCCATTTTTTTGTCACATTTTATATGTTGCGGGCGCGTCGGCGAACACACGAAACTTCGCCCAAAACCGGCGCGAGCCGGGCAGACGCGACAGTTTACTTTGCGTCTGGTCTGCTGAGATGTTTATAGCCGACTGGTTTGTTCTGTTGTGTGTCACAATGTTGCTGGCGTGACACACCCTGCATTCATGTTATGTGATGCGCTGACGTCAGATGGTCTGACTCGGTTACATAATTTGTTTACTGTTTCGTGTTCGTCATTTGTTGACCTTGGTACAGTTGTTGGCTGTTTATTAATTCTGCGTCTGTTGAATCTGTTTTACAAAATATCATCGAATAACCTTCACAGTCAATGCTGCCACTGTTATTTTCGTTTCAAACAGGAAATTTACCTAAGTTTTGTTTATGGTTGTCCCTATTGCCAATTATGTTATTTATTAAAAGAAAATACAAACTCCTTTACATGGCCTCAGGTAGGCCCCCAAAATGCCCCGCTACAACTGTGGCACAAATGGTGTCAATTTACAACCACGTACTGTCTCACTTGTGTTTGTTTGGCTCCCATTGTACCACAGTGTACACTCAGTAGAGTGTATTTGTTCATTTCTATCGCACTATTGTAACTGCATTCATTTAAAACAGTATGTTCTGAACTTCCTTTCAAACAGATCTTTTTAAATCCCTCAGTAAAAAAGTGTAGTGTAATGCCAGCTTTATTGGAAAGTTAAGTAGGGCTGTCCCTTTTATTAATGTGAGTCTGTAATGTCAGTTTTTTAAGTTACCTTATTTAACTTTTAATACATTTTATTTTTAGTATGAATCAGTGCTACGTGACTATAAAATTACAAGTAAATATTAAACGTTACAAATGTCTTCTGTTGAACATTATAAGATTACATATGTCTTCTGTTTTTACATGTCAGTAATATTTTATATTTTATTTTTTAACATTATTGTTAAAGTTTTAAAATAGTGTTAAAAGCATTTTATTTTATAACTTGTGAAACATGAAAAATGTAGTTTATTTTGTTTCCCCTGTAGTATTTTTTTTTAATTTTTCCAAGTTATATGAGGGCTATTATAAAATTAACCTCTGATTGTCAGGTAAAGAACAACTAGAACACAGGAAAATATTATATTCAAAAGTTACATACATATCTTTCTTATATATTTGCATGTAATCACCACTCACATACTGGCATTTATTGTATTGGTGCATCAGCTTTTGCAGATCACCGTTGAAAACGCTGCTGCCAAGGTACCTGCCCAAGAGTTGACACCGTTAATGAGACCTTCATTGGCATAAAAGTCTTAGATAACCAGCCAGACCTTCAATTTATGACATGATGACACCCCTCCCCAGACTTGGTTTGGCAATGTACCAATTGTGATTCAGATCATGACAGGGTACATGTTCGATTGTTTCAATTGGCTGCTACTCCCACTCTGAAGTTCAAGAATTTCAAGTACACGGAGTTCGCCCTCTGATCCATACCAGCAGTTCCCTGGTGAATGTAATCAACCTCCTGGTAAATATATTGATGCTGACACCACCTTATAACCTTTGATCCATCAGTGATTGGCATCTGCCGTCCATACCGAGTGTTTCAGAAAAGAGTCCTGCACAACTCTGCCAGTGCTGCATGGTTTCGCTTCCTCCTTTCCATCGAACAAGAGCCTTGTCATCTGATGCCACCCTGTAGTTTGGGACACAGTCCCTATTGTAACCAACAGACAACAGACATTTGATTGAATACTACCATGCAAATTGTAGCTGGCGGGAGAAGCATTGATTCCATGTTTTGTCAGTCATATTCAGATAGAAAGAAAAATATCGGACAATGAATTGTGTGTAACAGTTGGAAGTGTAGGGTACTGGTCACTACTGCAAGGTTAATTTAGAACAGCCCTTGTATAGACACAGACATATAGTTCATACATATACAACTTACTACGCGTACTAAAAAAAAATGCAGTTACTGAATCGTACTTCAGTAATTGTGATTTTATAACTTCTGTGCAACACTGAACGTAGCCGAAGGAAAAAAACTGTATGTAATCATAAAATCTAAAGAAGACAACAAATAATTTTATGATTCAAATCCATTCTTTGTAAATTGATCCCCATAAGTAGCAGATCAGATTAACCAGTGAAAGTGATACCCGACAAATACTGTATATCAATTTGTGTAGGCACTGAGTAACAGAGGGCAAATTGTATACAATATAACAACGAATGGAATAAATGGAATTTATTATAACTTTATCGTATAACCTGGATGGTTATATTGAGACTATTGCCAAAACACTTCAGGCTACATGCTTTCTTAGTAAACGTTTGTCATCAACACCATTTAGTTTGTACTGTCCAACAGATTGTGCCACATTTAAACTTGATACACTTCATCTGAATACGTCTGCAAGTGCTGATAGAAAATGATTTTATAGCATAATGAGTAGAATTGGGCTTGGCATTTAAAGTATTAACAATTGACCATGGCTCAGTATCCCAGCTGCTGTGTCATCAAAATGATTCTAGCCATGACAGCTTAAACATTATCATCGTGTTTGTCATGTATTAATCCTTCTACAGTGTAAGAGTGTAGGCTCTGTATGTGCTAAGAAACATAAACAATATACTTTAGACATATTTTATAGTTAAGCCGTTTTAAAGCAAATTAGACAACATAGGAGAGTCATTCAAATATAAACCGGTTTTTTTTTACACATTTATTGGTGACAGATAAAATTACAACAAAAATATCTTATTTTTCTACATAGTTTCCTTCAACAGAAATAGATTTTCTCCACCGGATAGGTAGCTTCTTGATCCTCTCATCAAAAAAAGAAGATGCGCACTCCAACAGCCAATTGTATACATACTGCTCAACCTTTGCAGTGTTGTTGAATTTTTCCTCTCCTAATGCTTCCTTCGGCACACCAAACATGTGGAAGTCACATGGAGATAAGTATGGACTGTAAGTAGGGTGTTCAAGAGGTGTCCAGTGAATTTCAATGAGTTTATTGTGAGTTTGAGCTGCAATATGCAGCCGTGTGTTGTCATGGAGAAGCAAAACGTCGTGAATTGGTTGCTGGCATCGTTTGTTGGGATAAACGGCCCTTACATCATCCAGCAGCTGGCAGTAGTATGCCGCATACACCATCTTTCGATCCTGAAGGAAATCAATCAACAACATAGCTCTTGAGTCCTAAAACACAGTTACCAGAACTTTCCCTGCTGACAGGCGAGTTTTGGCCTTGACCGGTGCCCCCTCTCCACTTTTCCGCCACTCCATACTTGTCCTCTTGTCCTTTGGGGTGTAGTTGTGGACCCACGTTCTCTCGCAGGTCACAATTCGGTTCAAAAACGCCTGTCCTTCTTCCTCAAAGTGATTCAGAAGCCACTGACAGATGTCTTATCGGACATTTCTCTGCACCACAGTGAGAACCACTTTGCCGAGACTTTGCTGAAAAAGAATTGTGTAGACTTCGTCTAAAAGAATTGTGTGCACACTCAAAACACTTATACCCACCTCTGATGCAATGTCGGCAACAGTTATGCGGTGTTCACCTTCCACAAGGTCATGAACAGCCCGAGTGTTGTCAGCATTGATGCTGGACGATGGACGACGTTTGTGACTTGCATTCTCCACTGCATCTTGACCGCTTCGAAGTTTTTTGGCCCAATCAAACACTTGTGTTCTTGGCAGAGTAGCTTTTCCAAACTGTGCATGGAGTCTGGTCAAAATCTCAGCTGATTTGACGTCTTCATTGGCGAGGTATTGGATAATAACCTTTTGCACAAAAGACGAAGGTACGTTGTGCTACTGATGCGGGAACATGTTCTGCAGGCGTGGCTGGGCGTTCACTCACCTCCACAATCCCCACCTAACTACCTCAAGCGCCCCACCCCACTCACTCCACTTCCTGGGTACACACGTAAAAAATCCGGTTCATATTTGAATGACCCTCGTAATAGTTCTTTTCAGATTACATGAACCACACCTTTCCTGTTGTTACATTAATAGTTATGTATTTGGCCATTCTTATGTTATACATGTGTGGACATACTATGCGTGACACACCAGTGACTTAAATAGAAAAAAATATTACAACTTTGTAGGCACATACGCTATTTTGAATGTTCATCACTACTTTGTTCACAGCACTTTATAATTATTAATATTGATGGTAGTTTCTCTTGTGAACTGCCTTGTTTATTCTCTCATATGACGTTTCGGAGTGTTGTTCTCCTTCTTCAGTGAGGTTTGTATACAGAATGTGGCAAGTTGTCGGTAATTTGTAACGGTTTTTAGTTAACAGGTTTGTGTGTGGGGGTGGAGGTGGAAGGGGATTGGTGGGGGTTTTTGAATTGTTGTATGTCTTGTCTATTACTGTGTCGAATAGTGTGTTTGATTTAAATTGTAAATGGTCATTGAGTATGTTGTTTGGTTGTGTTTTGTTGTGTTTGTATATTTCAAATTGTTCTGTGGTGAATAAGTTTGAGACTTTTGGGTAGGTAGTGTAAAATTTCAAGGTTTTTTTTTATGTTTGTGTAACTATGGTTTTCTGTCTGGATGTGTGTTGCAAAATTGGATTGTATGTTATTATTGGTTAGTGCTTTGGTGCGTTCGGAAAATCTGGAAGAAAAAGATCTCCTGTCTGGCCTATGTAGAACTTATTGCAATCGTTGCATTTTAATTTATAAACGCCTGTTTTGTTGTATATGTCAATGTCTTTGTTTGTGTCATTGATGTGTCTTTTGATGGTGTTGTTGGTTCTGTATGCTATTTTGTAGTTGTATTTTCTGAATGTGTTGGCGATTCTGTGAGTGTTTGAGTTGTAGTATGTGAGTGTGATGTATTTGTATTGTTGTGTGTTGTTTTTATTTTGCGGTTTGTTGTTTTTGTTTTGGATTTGTGTATGTAATTTGTTTATTAAATCAGGGTTGTGCCCATTTTTTAGTGCTATGTATTTTATGGTGTTAAGTTCTTCTTTATAATCTTGTTTATTTAGTGGTATTTTAGTGAGTCTTTGTAGCATATGGTTGAAGGCTGCGTGTTTATGTTGTGTTGGGTGATTTGATGTGTTGTGGATGACCATGTCAGTTGTGGTTGGTTTTCTGGTGGATCATTTACCATAGAAATAGAAAAAAAAACTGTATAAACTTAGACCTATAAACTAGACCTAACACTCACCAAAACTAACAATACGCACACATATAAAATAGTTGTTTTGATTGTTCATCATCTTTTTTCACAGCACTAAACTTTATAGAATATTGAAACTTTCAACTTGTGAAACTTACATGTCTTTTCTTCTCGTACGCGTTTCGGCGTGGTGTTCGCCTTCGTCAGCTTTGAGACAGACTGCCATTAATTTGTAACCGTTACAAATTAATGGCAGTCTGTCTCAAAGCTGATGAAGGCGAACACCACGCCGAAACGCGTACTAGAAGAAAAGACAAATAAGTTTTACAAGTTGAAAGTTTCAGTATTCTATAAACATATAAAATCTACAGAAAACCAACCACAACTGACATGGTCATCCACAACACATCAAATCTCCCAACACAACATAAACACGCAGCCTTCAACCATATGCTACAAAGACTCACTAAAATACCACTAAATAAACAAGATTATAAAGAAGAACTTAACACCATAAAACACATAGCACTAAAAAATGGGTACAACCCTGATTTAATAAACAAATTACATACACAAATCCAAAACAGAAACAACAAACCACAAAATAAAAACAACACACAACAATACAAATACATCACACTCACATACTACAACTCAAACACTCACAGAATTGCCAACACATTCAGAAAATACAACTACAAAATAGCATACAGAACCAACAACACCATCAAAAGGCACATCAACGACACAAACAAAGACATTGACATATACAACAAAACAGGCGTTTATAAATTAAAATGCAACGATTGCAATAAGTTCTACATAGGCCAGACAGTAAGATCTTTTTCTTCCAGATTTTCTGAACACACCAAAGCACTAACCAATAATAACATACAATCCAATTTTGCCACACACATCCAGACAGAAAACCACAGTTACACAAACATAAAAAAAACCTTGAAATTTTACACTACCTACTCAAAAGTCGCATACTTAACACCACAGAACAATTCGAAATATACAAACACAACAAAACACAACCAAACAACATACTCTGTGACCATTTACAATTTAAATCAAACACACTATTCGACACAGTAATAGACAAGACATACAACAATTCAAAAACCCGCGCCAATTCCCTTCCACCTCCACCGCCACACACAACCTGTTAACTAAAAACCGTTACAAATTACTGACAACTTGGCACATTCTGTATACAAACCTCACTGAAGAAGGAGAACAACACTCCGAAACGTCGTATGAGAGAATAAACAAGTCAGTTCACAAGAGAAAGTACCATCAATATTAATAATTATATTTGTAGGCACACTTTATATATTTATAAAAAAACTGGTGTTTAGAAAGTTTTATGAGTTTACAGAAGTCACAAATTATAGTTGTAGTAGTAAAAAAGTCGTGTGAGTAATGTGTGAAGAGAAGTTAGGTATTTCTGAATCACAGAGGTCTCTTGGCAAGTTGCCTGTTTTATTTATGCCAAATGATATATATAAATAGTCTGAAAAAAATCTTGTGAAAGTACTTTTAAAATTTAGATGGCATATGAGGAGTTAGCCACCTAATGTGGTTTGGAGATGTTTATGTAGGAACTTTCAATGTTACATGGAACGTAAAAGTTCAAAAAGTGATATTTTTAACATTTCGTATTATAAGCAAATTCCACTCTTCTTCTTTCTCTGTCAAAGCTTTGGTTCTTAACCTGTACAAACTTCCACTTCCTAGGTTCCCCTAGTCTTATTTTGTTCTGTTGAATGCAGAGGAGTGGTGCCTTTGAAATCCTTGTTTTTTGTAGTTATAAAAATTATGGTATTAGAATCTCCATTAGAGGCATTACAGATTTTGTTTTTAGTTACACACTGTAAATGTGTAATTTAAAATCTATGAGTCCTGAAACTCTGCAGAAATCATTGACACTGTCTGCAGATTCTGCATGTCTATTTTCTGTGCTGTGTTACTGTTACTTTTGATTATTTATGTTCCTGTGTTTATATGTTACTAAAAACACACATTTGTCTCACGATGGTGGTGATCATATGGTGTAATGCCATGTGGCATACCACTGGTGTATTCATGTCTATTCCGGGCTTTTTAGTTTGTGCTTAAGCCCAAATACACCATTAAATATGTAAGGTTATGATATGTGTAAAATTGTCATTTTATTGAATATGGATTTGTAGGATCTTTAGCAAGTACAACCAGTTTGTAGTACAGTGTGATTAAATTTCCAGTTCATTTTGCCATGACTGTTAAAGAGTAATAGTTGGTGACATGTTTATATAACAGCTAATTTAATATTATAATATTCTCTGCTGTAACTATTTGCATAAGACTATAGATGGAAAAAGAAAGTGATGATTAATCAAATGGTGATTATGTATAAAACTAACAGGAGTAGGTAATAAAATTATATCTAAGTGACTGTCTAAAACACACATATATACTGTGGTCTAAATATCAAGAAAAGCTATTGTATTGTTATTGGTGTCGTTTATGAATCTTAATTAGAAAATATTTCTAGAAAAATATAAATTTTTTTAATGGTGACAAATCCAGATTACTGCAGGCATTACAGAAACGTTTCATATTTTCTTGTAAATGAGTTCTACACACCATGTCTCATTTTTTTCTTAGTTTTAGCTATAGAATCAGCTCCGAGAGGTTGCCTGCAATTTTGAATTACTCTGTATATGTCCTTTCATGAAAGACTCTTCCGTTGCCAATAAATTTAAAGTTTTTAAATAATTGCCCGTATTAAGAGTTTGTTCATTTTCCTTATAACCCCTAAAGCTAACTCTTGCCTCCCTAAATAACAGTCATCTATCAAATGCCCTACTATCCTTTGATTTCGTGCCACATTTTCATTGTGGTGTACTGCTTCAATTCTAGGTATTTCTGATAAACAATGTTCAATTCTGTTACGTCCTAGCATGTGAAACATCTCAGAATTTTTTATATGTTTTGCTAGCAGCATGACTAGTGGCTTTAGCTTCAAAATTGTTTATAGTGCCTACTCCGACTTTGCTCCCATGGTTCCTCTCCATTAAACGTCAAACAACAATAGCAGTGAAGAGTTTTGTTTCGCTTACAACCAGAGAGCCACCTGTATTTACTATACCAAACTTTCTGAAAATTTCTGACAACTTTTCCATCCTTCTGCGAGAAGTCTAAAGATGCCCAAGATATTTTTAACTTTAGCAATACCTTTTGCTCTAAATGTAATGTACTGATTTTGTATTTTAACAAAAATTCTAGTGAATCAAAGTTGTCGGAGTTTATAACAAATACTTCTGCAGCAGAACTGGTACTAACTGTATTCATTTGCTCCTTTAAACCAATTAAACAGTATTCTTAAAGCACTTAAAGGACAACACTTAAAAGTGTATTATTAAATAATTAGTACATAAATGATTACACATTTCTTAGTCTACACCACTATATACAAAATTAAAAATAATTTGTAAACTCAACAGAAACAAATATTCATTACGTGAGCACATAGAAACAAATACAGATGGCCAGGGACAGTTCTGTGCTCTCTAGTGTGGGGGAGACATGTCTTCTGGTGTGATGTACGGGACGCATTTTTAAGCTGCGCGTGGAGGCCCTCTCCTGTTGTCGTCCACCGAAGCCCTCCTCACCTCCAGCCTTGTTAAAAAGACATTTTAAATAATGTCTTCCCTGACACTCCGCGTACAATTGCATTGCACAGCAAGGTTCCACGGTTCACACTCGCGTCATGTTGCATGATATTTAACTTCTTAAATTAGTTTTATACCCTTTATAAGTAACTTACACAACTTAATCCGTAAATAAAAATTAATTATTTTATGAATAAATTATTTGGGGAGACACTGTCTATCTTGGCTCCCCTGATGCTTCCCCACTGTACATAAAATATACCTCTGTGTTGTATCACTCTGCTTTGTTTACATCAGGCTTCATTCTAAGCAAACAAACTTTATTTTGTTACTACTGCTGGTATATTTGTTTTAAGTAATTGTAGTACTGTTTCAGAAGTAACCATAATAGTAATCACGTGAACATGATGTGAATTTGTTTTTTTCCACTATCTTGTTATGATAATACTGTTGTATACTGTAGTAGTAGTTTATAATAATATTATATAATAAGTTCAATAGTAATATGATAAGTCCAATTCAGTTTTAGAAATAATAAGTCCAATATAATATTAATATAGTAAGTTATATTGGACTAATATTATTAGTATGATAAGTGCAAATCAGTTTTAGAATTGTGTGGATATAAAAGTAACAGGTTATTTCTCTGTAATTAGGGCAACCTCAGTCGACGGAAGGTCGAGGGCCGTATGAAGACATCGAAACTCCACATCAGAGCGTTCCACGTTCAGCGGGACATTCAGCTAGTTTCTCACCCAATAATCCACCACCTTATCATTGATATTTTCCTAAAGTTGATAATATAAACTTTCACTGCACATTGTAATCCTTGCACATGTGATCTTGATCATATATATAATGTGTATATATATATATATATATATATACATATATATATATATATATACATACAGTAAAGCCCCAATTATCCGCGGAATTGGGTGGCAAGGGCACCGCGGATAGTGAAAATCGCAGATAACCCGAAAAAAGACTAAAAATGAGGTGTAAACACGAAAAAAAATATTTCAGCATAAAAACTGTTTTATTGTACAAAAAACATAATATGTAAAACTTTTAAAATATGTACAGTACAGCAGAAACCTTTGCTCTATGTCTAAATCACTAAAATAAAGAACAGTAAACAAAAAACAATACTGTACTGTTAACAAAAAGTGTTCAGTTACGCCCTTTTAAAAAAAAATCAGCCACTCGTTTTTGCTTCCTGCTTTGGAAACACCTTTTCTTTATTCTAGATTGTACTTTCCTTAACATGAGTTTTTCTGCCAGATGTGCGTCGTCGTCTCGTTCCTCTAAATATTGAAGCAATCCGTCTACGTGCTGCAAAGCAGTTTCGTGTGTCATCCGCGCAGGCGCCTCGTCTTCTTCACTTTCACTTTGTTGTTCTTCGTTCTCGTTCACTCCCATTGCTTTGTTCGTTATCTCTCTGTCAGTCAGTCGTTCAAACCCCGGCTCACTTGCGTCGCATTCCAGCCACTTTTCTATGTTCTCTTCGTCGACATTCTCACCTCCCGGAATGGATGTCACTAGGTCAACAAGTGTAGCGGTCGGCATGACTTCATTCTCTTCTTCACAAATGTTTTGGTTGACATTTGTTTCGATACTCGGAAAGAGTTTTCTCCATGATTTAACAAGGTTTGAGGGTTTGATGTAATCCCATGCAGACGCAATATCGTAAATGCTATCCAAAATTGTATAATTCTTCCAAAATTCTTTGAGATCACAGCTTTCTTCGATTTTTGACAGTAACAACTTTATTCTGTATGTTCTCTTCATGGTTGCAATGACTCCCTGGTCCATAGGTTGTATCAACGCAGTGACATTTGGGGGCAAAAACTTTGAGAAGATTTTCCCATCAGAAGATTTAAGCACACATGTAGCTGGGTGTGAAGGCGCGTTGTCAATTAACAAAACAGCCTTCTTTGGCAAATTTTTTGAGTCAAGAGGTTTACGTACTTGAGGCACAAAAATGTTTTCAAACCATTCTTGAAAAATCTGCTGGTTCGTCCAACCTTATTTTTGGTTGAAATAATCAACTGGTAAATTTTCTGCTCTTGTCCCCTTAAAAGACCTCGGATTCTTAGATTTACCGGTTACAAGAAGCCTAAGTTTGTGACTACCCGCAGCGTTGCTGCATGGCAAGAGTAATTCTTTCCTTGCTACTTTTGTGACCTGCCGCTTGATGTTCACTTTCAAATGCTAAAGTACGAGTGGGAAGACACTTCCAAAAAAGCCCTGATTCATCAGCGATATAAATTTGTTCATATGACAGATCTTCAGACAACACAAACTCTTCAAAATCACGTTGAAAATCATCAGCTGCTTGTTGATCACCACTCAGCTTCTCTCCGTGTAGACCAATCTCTCTAATTCCATGACGTTTCTTAAAACGATGTAACCAACCGGACGACGCATCAAAATTTCCTTCCAGGCCTAACAAATCAAAAAGATTTTTGCTTTAGCTGCAATGGTAGGACCAGACACGGGGGTGCCCTCACTTCGCACCTGAGTTAACCATTCCGCTAATGCCGAGTCAAGTTCATTATAGGTGGATTTCTTCATTGTTTTTCGTTTTTTCATCCCAGAAGCACTGTCCGTCACTGATGCAAAGGCCAACAGTTTGTCTTTTTGCTTTAAAACGTCTCGCACTGTTGTTTCCCCGATCCCGTAATTCAAACACATCTGCTTCCTTGAAGCACCATTTTCTATTTTAGAAATTATTTCAAGTTTTTGTGCAATCGTTAACACAACCTTCTTTCATTTTTCAGCCATTATTAATTTCAGGAACTAACGAACTGATCACGACTGATCACTAAGCACGCTTACTGACAACTGACACCACTGGCAGACCGAGAGAATATGTACGTAGAGGGGGAAGGTTAGTGAACTTGACCAAAACAAAAGAGCAAGATCCAAAACAAAATTCCGAGAAGGCCTATAGGATTACGATGCACAATAAACCTGTCAGAAATTTTCGACCTTCGCACTGTAGGTCCTATTGTATTTTCCCTGTTGTTGGCTTGGATTAAAATTGGTTTTTTTTAGGTTCGTAATTAAAAAAATTTTTCGCGGCACTCGCGGATAATCCGCACCGCGGATCATCCGCTCGCGGATAATCGAGGCTTTACTGTATATATAATCCACCACCCAATAATCCACCACCTTATTTTCCTAAAGTTGATAATATAAACTTACACTGCACATTGTAATCCTTGCACATGTGATCTTGATCATATATATATATATATATATACAATCATCATATTACATTTCACCAGTGTAACGGCATGTTGTAACCATTTTAACACATTGAACTGTCTTTTAAATGTTATAATTTTTTAACTGTTGACAAAGAAACAGTGTAACCAGTGTCAGTAAACTAATAGCTTTCTGTTGCTAAGTTTGTACAGCAATAGAATTGGCCCATCAAAAAGGGTTTCTCCATTTCATTTTTAGTTATGAAATGAACAACAGATTCTCTGGTGTTCATTTTATTAATATGTGAAAAAAATGTAGTCACATGCTCCATATGCTGTTAGTACAGCATAATTTGATGGTGTAGAATTATAAATTGAACTTGACCCCAGAAAATTTTTTGTTTGTTTCCAAAAACAGAGTTATTTGAACCAAGCGCTTTATGCACGGACTGATTCAGTTTAATATGAAAGCTATATTTCCATTTTCTGTACTATACACAAATCTCATTATGGCCTAGTTTGTGCATCACATCTGAACATTCTTGATTGAAAATGTCTATGAAGTTTTCAAAAAACCAGCAATTTGTATGGTGTATAAAAAATTAACATTTAGGTTAATACTTAATATGTTACAAGTGAATCTCCGTTTTTGAGGTTGTGCATAATTAGGAATATAAATTTTTTGAATAATTTAATTACAACACTCAGTAGCTAATTGGGAAAATTCATACAGAATTATGCGTTTGAATATAAGTGAGCTACAACATTAAACAATCACTACTGTTGTAGTTGTAACATTTTAATTTTTTCTAATTTGCATGCCACTGAGCAGACAGTTTTGAGTTCCTTTTAACTGATTAACAAGTATGTTTTAAGTGAGTTTTGTGAATTGATTAACAAATACTAATGAGTGTATGCTCGCGTGTGTGTGTGCGTGTGTGCACACACTTGTACAGAATCAAAGTGTTGTTTTCTGTAATATAGTTTTCTTTCAGATCAATATATTTTGTATGTATGTACAATACGTTAGATGTTTTTATGATAATACATAAATATATATGTATATATAGTGAGAAAGTAATGGGAATGATTGCCAGTTGTTTGTATCTGATAAAATTGTATCCCACATTGTTTTTTTTGGTATGTCCTTAGAAGAATTTCTTTCATTGCCAATACTTGTTATTCCTAAACTAAGCAACAATCAATTCTGTCTATTGAGACATTTTGTATGCATGCTAATTCACTAATGGATGTACACACTCAGCAGATAACTTCTCCTGACTGCATTGGTACTGAATATTTTGAAAACCTGTATGCGTAGTAGTTCAGGTTTTTCCATATTGAATGTACTGATGGAGCTTTCATCCAGTATGTCCATTAGGTCAAGCATATTGTGTTGGCTGTGGGAAGATTTTAACCTGGTACATCTTTATTGGTTTGTTGTGTCTTATAACAAGGCTTTCACCGTTTCTGTTTTAAGTCTGTCTTGGCACATGAAATGGCAAACACCATTCATGAATACATTCAATGCATATATATAATTGAAAACATCAGCACTGGTACTAAATTTTCTTTTCCCAGTTCTTGGTTTTGATAACTCACCACTATTATCGGAAACTTATGCAATTTATTTACATAGTAAATAAAACTTATTAATTTAACAATATGCTAATTTCAGTCTTCATCTTAATTATTCTTATGTTTTCCTTTTCAGTACATCTTAATATTTTAATGAAAGTGTTATTTGGCTGGGAGGAAAATGTGTTAGGATTATTGGGGTTTCAAAGAAACCCAGAAACTTAAAAAGTTTATAAAGCAGCTAACGTTTATAAAGTCATTTATAAAGTTTTACCAAGGCAACTTAAGTTTACATAAAATGGGATGAATAGGAACTATTGTCTAGTTGTGATGATAGGTTGAGAATCGTTATGAAGGTTATGATTGCAGTTTTGTTTTAACAAGATTGTTAACTGATTGAGGATACGAAGAAGAGTGATGGGTTTTGTTTAATTACTTTGTACTTTATAATACAGATTGTTGTTTTGTTTTGTCACAGCTAAATGTACTAGAACCTTGATAGTCCAAACAAATTGGGATTAGGGTTGGTACAGATTTGCAAACATGTGCTATTGCCACAACTGAATAACTGAAAATAAGTGTTAAACTACTGTTGTGGAATGTTGAATTACTGTTAAATTAGGGTTGAAGGTATGAACATTCCAAAATACAGTAATGAAAAACAATTTATTTTGGTAACCAAGATAATTGGACTAGCCTAATTAAAAAACATTTGGTATGCTTAGAATACTTAGATCTAAATTTTGAATTATAAAAATTTAAATCTTCAGGTTTTGCATAGTTCATAAATGTGTTATTAGTTTACTGTTCTGATTATAAAATAAAGTTACAATTAACAATAGTTCATACAGTACTTTATTACCAGTACTGATTAAAATTTTTATTCAGATTATCAGACTTTTGGATGTTACCATGGTTTGGACTATCAAGGTTCCATTGTACATCAAACTGATGTAATTTTTCATTAATAATTAAGTGATTTTAATTTTTTCATTTTTAATTTGTTATATTATTAAGTTTAATGAACTTACTGAGAAATTGTTTTTATTATACTTTCTGTCTCACTTCTCTCATATACGTATATGATTATCAGTTTGTATGTAACTACAGGTGAAGGCAATCAGAAACGTTTTGTGTATATATAGTTTTGTTTTGTAATAATTTATTTTAATAGTTTTGTAATAATTTATTTTAATATCACTAGTGTAAGTACAATGTATATATCTAAAGTAAGAAGCTGCTTATGAATACTCATCATTTCTGAAGTTGCTGGTAAAAAAATATTATTTTAAAATAATTATTCATTGTTTTCTGGTAATTCGATCTTTTGTTTTTAAAACCTGCCAGTGATTATAATCTTGTTTTTCAGTGTAATTAAACTAGTTTTGTAAATTATTCTCTTTTTTTGTACCCTATGTGCATGTCTGTGAGTATGCACACACGCACACAAGTATTTGAGAGATCTGTCAGTTATCATATTTGCAAGCAGCGTTCTAGATATTAATTAGATTTGTTTGTGTGTAGTAATGTGTGTAATAAAATCCAAAAGCAAATGAAATTTAAATATACAGAGTGGTCCATACGTTGCGAGGATACTGGAAGTTATCCTCAGGTGATTGGAAGTAGAAAAAATGATTAACGGTTTTGTTAGGTTTGGCCATTAACTAGAAACAGTTTTAAAACATTTCTGTTGATGTTTTGACAAAATATATTACTATCATCAGGACTCCATGTAGGTCACACATATGATTGTTTTTTGTGTGAATATAATATTGTGTGTGTGTGTGTGTGTGTTTATTATTTGTGCATTGCACACATACAGGTCTAATAAGTTTTATTAAGACATTAGCACAGAAGCTTTAAGATAGTGAGTATTTTTGGTGAATAACTAACGGCTCACTTTGTATTGTTAGAAACATACATTTTGGTCAGGTTTTTAGTTAGCTAAACAGGCATGATATTTTGCTACTCAGGTAAAAAAAGTACAAATTTTGCTCTGGGTTTATGATGTGCTTTTTTGGTAATAATCTGTGAATTTTTTCTAGTTCTGTTTGAAAAGGTTTTAAGAGATTGAAATATGAATTAATTTTGTACTACTGTACTTGGCAATATTATTTGGTGATTGAAGCAGATAGTCACTATAGTTTTAATAATCACATTTAAACATTCAAATTTTATTGTTTCAAATAGAAACAGATCATAAATACAGTATCAATGAGACACACATATAACCCTGTAGTTTGGTGTACTCGAAGTACCGTATTGTTCCGAATACAAGCCGCACTTTTTCTCCTAAAAACATGGTCGCTAATTTGGCCTGCAGCTTGCATTCGCGCGCTAACGAAATTCGATGTTATACCTGACTTCTGGCGGGACGAACTCTTCGGTATCTATGAGTTGTTTACTGCCTAAGCAACAACAGTTTGCCTGGCTGTTGTTAACTCTGGCATTATGATTTGTAACTGCAACCGTACGTTTTAACAGCAAACTGAACAAAGAATACAAAGAAAAGTGTACATGCTTGCGCACGCGCGCGTACTCGCACCCTTCTGTATGCAGTAAGACAAAGGATGAGTAGACGGGGTAACATGTTCCTAAATACCGGGTAAACCGACAGTGTGGTTTTCTGTTGTAACAGCAACAACATTGCTTATCTGTGCTCTGTTTTAATTCGGCGTTTTTGTAGTGCGTTTGCGGTATGAGTGATATTGTGGAGACTAAAGGCACACAGTCAAATCAAATTCAAAAAAATAAACGTACGTACGATGCGAATTATAAATTAATTGTGATACAACATGCAGAAAAAACATGCAATCGCGAAGCCGCAAGAAAATTCAATATTGATGAATCCTGTATTCGACGATGGAGAAAACAGAAGGAACGACTTTTAAATGCAAATACTGTGCGACGAGCATTCACGGGACCTCAATTTGGGCGTTTTGTAGCAGTAGAGTCTAGCGTCTGTGAATACGTACGGCTTTTAAGAAGGCAAGGACTCTCTGTCACTAGACATTTTTTTAAATTAAAAGCTTTAGAAATCACAGAAGAATTAAAAGTCTCCGGTTTCAAGTCTTCGGGTGGATAAGACAAATGATGCGGCGAAATGGATTTGCGCTTAGACGACGTACATCACTCGCACAAAAACTATTGAGTGACAACGAAGAGAAACTCCTTCAGTATCAGCGGTTTGTCATTAATTTACGCAAGAAGCATAATTATTCCCTTGAACTCATAGGAAATGCCGATGAACACCCGTATTTTTTGACATGACCTCTAACTTTACAGTGGACCAAAAGGGAACCAAATCTGTACCAGTAAAGACTACGGGAAATGAAAAATTACGTGTCACTGTAATGCTTGCTGCATTAGCCGATGAACGAAAACTTCCAACTTACATAATATTAAAACGGAAAACCATGCCAAAAGAGAAGTTACCATCGGGTGTAATTTTTCGCTGTCATGAAAAAGGTTGGATTACTTACGATCTTATGGTAGATTGGTTAAAATGTGTATGGAATAAACGGCCAGGAGCATTATTAAAATGACGCGGTTTGTTAGTGCTAGATTCATTTCGTGGTCACATTACAGATGAAATAAAAAAGCTTCTTTATGAAGAAATGAACACTAATATCGCCGTTATTCCTAGAGCAATGACAAGTCAGTTGCAGGTGATAGATGTTGTAGTAAATAAACCTTTTAAAGATAACCCGTGGCGTTTATATAATAATTGGTTGGTGGCAAGAAATCATCCTTTGACTCCTACAGGAAAAATAAAAAACCCATCCGTAACAGAACTATGCAACTGGATCAAGAGTGCGTGGGAAAGCATCCAACCAGAATTCATAATTCATGGTTTCAAAAAGTG
Source organism: Magicicada septendecula (assembly GCA_034769895.1). Taxonomy (NCBI): domain Eukaryota; kingdom Metazoa; phylum Arthropoda; class Insecta; order Hemiptera; family Cicadidae; genus Magicicada; species Magicicada septendecula. The sequence continues at coordinate 123,223,918 of CM068370.1, read as the reverse complement.
CTGCATATCGAACTGTATGGATGGAATGGAAGACAATGTCATTTATGAAGAGGACGAAGCGACCGTCTCAGGGACAAGTGACAGTGAAATTGAAGACAGTGACAGGGAATATTTTAAAGTGCACAAAATATAAACTACTGTACACTACTATAAAATAACTTATGAATAAAAAAGTATAATTTTTATAAACGGTTAGTAAATAATAATAATTATGTAACAATAATGTACTTTACCGTGCTATTTCTTTCTTAATCTTAATAAAATTTAGTAACTTTTATTCAAACGATGACTTTACACTTTTTGCAAATTTTTAACCTTTAACCTACGATAATTTTTGGGGTGCGGCTTGTATTCGGAACAATACGGTATGTCTTTTAAAGTATAAATAGAAAGGATTATATTAATATAAGTTGTTTTTTGATTTGTAGTTCATTTATAGATTGTTATATCAGACTTGTCATCATCATTATCATCATGCTATTCTGCCAAGTGACAGGTCCCATGCAGGATCACTATCTCCTTTCCAGGCTTGAGCTTTTATCTGTTCATAGAACACCTCGCGTTGTGTGTATCCAACATCTTCAATTTTCTCCTGTCTCACTTCTTTTCTCCTTTTGCTATTCCTTCAGAAGTCATTGTTAGTAGCCTGTTTATCTCAGGATATGTCCTATACAGTTTCCACCTTTTCCTCTTCCTGTAAAAGTGTTAAATCCTTGATTCTTTTGAATATGTTTTCATTGTTTATTTTATTTTGCTTATTCTTTCCATCCATCCACCTGCACCAACATTTCCAGTGCCTTAATTCTTGTCTGTATCATTTTCCTTCATTTCCATCTAGAAGTTAAATTGTTATTGTAATATGTAAAACTGAAATTTGTATACAAAATCCTTATTTAGTGAGCTTTTATTTAATCCATACTTTATCCTTACTTCAGTAGAAGGGTATTTGACTTCTTGTTCACTCTTTCCACACCTTCAATAATTATTGGATCTCATTTTTGTGTGATTGAATTTTAGTTTAGTTGTTACTACCTGTTTTACCTCTGATGTTGCTCGTGCCTTCAACCATCAACATGCATTACTTTTATATAACTTTTTAAATAAATTTATTAAATTGATAAGTTGTCTTCAAATTAATAATGCTAAAGGTAATCAAACTACACACATTCACATATAATGTAATTAAAAACTATAAAATTTCGGATGAATTTACATTGTCATTATATAATTAGTAATAAATCCAATAAGATACTTCCAATAACATAAAATCCGATAAGATAATTCAAATAATTTACTTCCATTTGCTGAATATGACATGAATGAGAATATTGTCGTATTGCGAAGACACAGTGCGTGAGGTTTGATCAAAAAGTTCATGCAGTTGTTGAATTTCCTGTACCAAAAGTGTCCAGTGAAAAATGTTTTTATGCTTGCCTGTAACAGGAATATTTGTAGACTGTAACAGGAGTATAAATTGGATGTGTAGCTTAATAGCTTCCAGGTTTAAACAATTTCTGATTTTGTCTGCATTCATTATTGCTGGTGTAAAATATATATTTTTAAGTAAGTTGTGTTTTGTGTATTAGATAATTTTTACATGTTACAGTGCAGAATTAAAGAACATGTATTCTTTAACTTGTATTCTATTACATTATGTATGAAGCATGAGATATGGTGGTTCTGCAGTGTGGTGAAATGTTGCAGAAGGTTTTTGGTGATTTTTCACAGTATTCAGCAAGTTGATGAATGCAGCAAAACAAAGACATATACTTGTTGCATTCTGTGTATGATAAACTCTGTATGTTGCCTCCTGTTCAGGGTTTAGAATGATGTCATTCCCTTGGCATGCCCAATGGCTTGCTTATATGCTGCGTCTTCGAATGAATTAAATTATGTATGATCAAAAGGATATGTATGATTCAAAGAAAACATGGAGCCGATACACATATGTAATAAAGGTCATCTCCTGAACGCCCTAGAAGAGTTTGAAATATACAGGGCCTCCAAAATAAATGAAGAACAGTTACTCAACGATGAGCTGATGTTTAAATCCAATAAATTATATGATACCGCGTTGAAGATAAGCAGTGAAGCGCGAATACATGTTAGTTGACGATCAGAGGTCGACCGGTGCACCGAGTCACTTATAACATTTTCATATGTTTATGTATATATGTTAATTTATTCATAGTGAGTTTTGTGCGTGTGGTGTTTATGTGTATAAACGTTTTAATCTTTTCGATGACCCCTATGTATTAGGGGAATAGCATTTTACTGTACCTGAGGATGGGGATTTAGTCCCTGAAACGTGTCGTATTTGAAAAACTGAGATCGCCTAGTGGATTATATAAGGTAAAATTCTTAAATTAATCAAAAGGATAAGACTAACACAACAAGCAATGGTATCCAGGTAAGAATCCGTAGTGGTAACCAATGTTACTACACGTACTCAAAATTAGTGAAGTCGAAAACATTGAACAAATCATTGAAAATAAAAATATACAAAAGCATAATTAATCCTCTGTAATATATACATGTGAAACCTGGGTAATAATGAAAAAAAGAGAACAGTGTCTAAGAATATTTAAACGTTTAAATTTTTAAAAATTTGGACCCGTGCAAAATAACGAAGGCTCATGGAGAATACAAAGTAATCATGAAATAAATAATTAATACACGGAACTGACGTAGGAAGGCTTATAAAGAGTAGAAGGACACCCTGGCTGGGACACACAATGAGGATGGAACAACACAGAATCCCCAAAAAAATTCTGGAATGGAGACTAGTAGGTAGGAGATCAAGGAGAAGGCCAAGGAAGAGATGGTTTGTTGATTTTGAGGAGAGTCTGAGGAATATGGGGACAAGAAGATGGAGAAGACTATATAATGACAGGGCTGAATGGAGAAAAATTGTTGAAGAGGGTAAAACTGTGTTGTAACGTCATTAATAGAAGTAGAAGAAGAATGAATAGAACGTTTATAATTGATACACTGTGATGGCCATGATTCGGTTGAAAATAATCAAAGAGTTGAAAGACCAAGCACATCAGTGACCAATCTAGAAGCGCTTGTATAAAAGTAGAAGAGGTTAAAGAAATACCCAGATCAACATTAGGGAAGTTGCTGAAACCAGTAGTTCATGTGCAGCTGTTTTCACTAAAATGAGTGTTTTCACTAAAATAAAATCTGTTCAACCTATTAATTTTGACCATAAAGTTAATTGTTATTGTTGAGAAATTACTGATGAAATGATAAAAAGAAATTATTTAATGTTCTATTACTCCATTATGTCAGATACTGTAGTATGGGAATAAGTTTGAGACATCAGACTAAGCTCCAGTCATTTCAACATTAAATTTCTTCTTAGTTTTCTAAGAAGGAAACTATTAACGTGGTTGCCACATGAGTGTGGTATTATTTTTCACAAATGGTTACTACTAGCTTCTGTGAAAAGGGAGTATTATTTGTTTTCCATAAAGAGTAGTATAAAACTACTATATAAAACAGCCAGATTTGTGGAAGGCCAGTTTACGGAAATTATATCATTACAAAATTTCAGCTAACAGATCATTCTTTGTATAAGAACTTTTGTCACAAATTAATGTGACAACAATACTGTAACCATCGTATTCATTGGCTATGGGGCCGTGCTGTCTCTGGTCCCTTTTTACTGAATTATATTATGTATGAATGAGAGGTTTAGGAATGGCACAAATGCTTCTATTTGAGAGAAGATGTCATTTATATGGATTGTTCTATATCATTAAAGATGGTGTTTTGGAATCACAACAGACCAAAACGAAAATTGAGGAGATTCAAGACTCTAGTAGGGAGTGTTTATTCCTGAAATATGGTGAGGGTTGGAGAAAGTTGTCGTAAGTGTATAATTTCCAACGGCTCCTTTTAAAGGAAACTATAAATATAGATGAACAAAAACCATGTTTCAAATAATTACAGAATGAATTTTTTTATCAAACCTTTGTACCACAGTTTGTGTCGACTCCGTCCATTGTGTTTTGACTACAAATAGCACTCAGGTACTGCAAACTGTTTAGTAAATCTTTTTATAGTTCCTTTAATTTGACATGCTTTATGATAATTAAATAAGAATTAAAGACTGTGAAAAAAAATAGAAACTCGATTACCCGTCAAGGTTTGGGAGTAAGGCCATAATGGATGACAAAATATCCTCATCCTGTACATTATTAGGATCTCAGTGTACTGAAGTATCTTATGCTGAAAATGAGAAAGTGCTTATTATTTATTGTAGTATGTAATAAGGGGAAAATTAATATCTTATCCTGCACAATTATAACAACAAATGTGGGCTTACATAAAATACTGTAGCTAATCATGGAAAAGTAAAGAAGGTACAATACATTATGTAACTGCAAAAAACAAGGAGGTTGGCCAAAAAATTAGAAACTACCTAAAAACGAACCCAAAAATCACAAGAATCTAGGGTCATCAACTACTCTGGTAAAGATGTGAGGATATAGCACTCATATTTGGTTCTCCAGTAGCGTAGTATTTTTAACAGATGAATATCCAGATATGTTAGGTGAATCCAATTGAACAGAGAGGCTAGGTCATTCTATGTTAAACTATGTCAATCATATTCCTATTGTTAGTTAAGTTTGATAAGTCAGTTTCTTGTATCAAATTTTACAAAATCTTAGAGTATTTCGCAGTGGGGCCCCAAAATGATCAATTATAAATTTGAAAATTTATTTTACATTTATTGTTTAAAAACATCTGTTATTTTCTTTGATTAAATACTTCATGGGCAAGAACATTGTGTAGATTGAACATAGCAACAACAGTAGTGGTGATATACACTTCCTCCTTCAGCGAAAAATAAACTTTTTTAACATTCACTGTAACTTATTTTTGACAGAATATTATGCTTGTCCATTCTGTACTTCACACCCATAACATTCAAATAGGCAGCTTAATTTTGTTCACTAGTCTGACAACTTACCAGTTTGGTGTTACGAGAAATTGACAGTTAAGATGACAGGTAATTGAGTTTTTATTACATTTAAAAGTAAAATAGTTAGTTCAGATAGTTTGAGATTTTGTATATCCTAGTTTATGTAAAGATGGTTTTAATATGTACGTACGTTGCTTATTAGATTTTTCTTGAGTTTAGCCAGCAGTTAGTTTGAACCTTTCTGTCTATGGAAACAAACTGTATCCTTTTTTACAGATCCATATATGTATTGCATTATAATATTGTTCTTCAAAAACTAAACAAAGACAAAAACTTCAAAGACTAAACACTGTTTAGTCTTGCCAATGCCATTATAACTGTACTTCATGCCATTTTGACTATGTTTAAAGATAATTTACTATACTGAATAAAGTTACTGAGAATAGAGATAGATGCAAGAAATGTACTGGGCAGGATATTTGCGTCACTTGTCAAGCTAATATGAATGTCATTATCACGGTTGGAACTATTCTGTGGTAAAAATATGAGGTAATGTAATGTGAGGTAATAGAAATATGTTTTCATACATATATAAAATGTGCTGTTGAACAGCCACTGCTACTTAATACTTCAGTTTCTTGTGATTATGTTATATTACATTATATAATTACTATAATACTAATTAACTTCTGCAAGTTTACTTCTTATGTATGATTCACAGATTAATTGTGTATCAAGACATAGAATGTAACAACTAATCAAATTGCATTTATTACTCTGATCATGTAAGTACAATTAAATTGTTTATTTGAATATTTGTATGTATCTCTGGGATGCAGATTTTAGTCTTCCAAATTTTTAGTCTGTGAAATATGCATAACACAAAGTAACATACATGTAAAGAATGTGTAATATGTAAAATATATGTGTAATTGAATTGTAACTTAAGAAACAAGGTGTTCTGAAGGACAACTGCATCTAAGACCATGTCAGAATAGAATTTTCTTCAAAAAAAAAAAGCAAATTAAAAATGTAGTTATACTGTTAATAAATGCTTATATATAAAACACGTACTCTTGTCATATGTGTTTGTAATTTATTGTAGCACAATTACAAAGCAAGTCAAATAAAAATGACAAGAACATTTGGTAGGTTATTTGAAATTTCAATTTCTTTTCACATATCTCAGGTTTGTAATTGGCGATTTCTAATACCTCCGGTATTCACAGTTAAACTCATTGATGGTAAATGTTTGAGTTACGGTGTTTAGCTACATTAATATGATCAAAATACTAAGATATTCTCATCAAAAGGAAGGGCACATCAAAACAGCAACCTGTAAGGTCCAGTAGTGTCCAGAGACAAGTCCGATTAAAATGAGGGGAAAGAAAAGGCAATCCACATCTTAATTCATCAACTTCGATTATTTTTTCAAGCCTCTTGCCAGAGCAACTCGGATGTGTTTCCAAAATCATGCCAGTTTGATGTTAACACCATTAAAACTGAAAATCTGTTTTGCAGTTTTCTGTTTTATTTCATATAATGTGAACAGAATGGTCAACTTTCTAATATGCAAATGAGGTCTTAAAGTGCACTACAGCTTACAAGGTGTTACGATATTTTCAATGGCATTCAAAACCAGTGAGCCAAAATCTCTTTGTTTTAAATTAGACAAAGATATCAAAGTTCTGTGTGTTATTTAAACAATTTTATATAATTCTATAAAACTACTCTGATAGAAAACTGTATGGAGAAGTTATCTGGAACACAGCAGAAGTTAACAATAAACCACAGAAAATATGTGTGAAGAAAATACAGACCAGAGGAGACTGTGTCACTGCCTGTGTGCTGTGTTTAGTGGCCTGCGTAATAGTTGTGCTTCTTACTAAGCCATTATTTTGTTCCCAACTTAAAAATAGAATTATTGAAATTTAAATGAATGCACTGCCCATAGCGTGACTACAATAAGTTTCAAAATGAGGAAAAATGTCCATCTTGGAAATTATGTAATACGATAATATGACTAAAAATACTCATTTGCCATCCATTTCACTCTAGTTGAGTATTATACATATATACCGGTATCTGTTTGAAAGGTAACAACACTGTAGTTATAGAATGTGATAAACAGAGTAGAAAGTAAAGTAATTACAAAGAAGAAATATTGTCTAATAAAAAGTTGCATTATAGTCTGAATTACGTCTTCATAGTGCATATGTTGGTTCTTTATCCATTATTTAGCATCATGCTTAACCTAAAACATATGAGTCACATCGTTTCCCTGAATGGAGTAACTGTCCCTTCTAACTATTAAAACTGTTAAAGTCGTATCAGTGATGAGACCGTATCCTACATCCAGATTGTATACTGTATCTCAGATACTGTTACTCAGATCCTCAGAGTTCATGAACTTATGTAAAGGCCACAGTTGGGTAGGGGAGACTAAATAACTCTTTAACTTAAGCTAAATTCTGTAGAAGAAGTTTTTATCAGCTACCATTTTTAACTCCTAACTGACCCAAGCTGAAAAATGCTGGCCACACTTGTTCTAATGAATAAGGGAGTATTCGAAGTGCCTCTTTATTAGTAGGCTGTTTTGAGCAGTATAGGAGTCAGTGAAATTGTGAAAACATTATCAGTATATATTGACTTAAGACAAATCAATTATTCCATCATGTAATCTTTTTATATTTTAAGAAAAGTATACACTTTTGTACTACATATATTCTTTATACAGAAACTGTGTTGTACACCAAACATTTGTTATGTAGGATAAAAGTATGTTTTATACTATATTAATATACTAATTAGCATAATTGTAGTGTCATATGTTTAGTGATTTGTGGTCATACTTGATTTATATAACAATATGAAATACAGAAATTGTACAGACTTAGAAACTTGTCTTAGACTTGGAACTACTACATTGATGTTGTAGTTCATTTGTTATTTAGTTTTTTGGAGGTATGCTGTTAAATTTGATTAGGTACTTTCCCATTACCTATATTGCACTAAATTTGTTTCATAAATTTTTAGTGTAATATATGTATTATGTAACTTATTTTGCTTACCTTTTATTGCATTTCTATACAGTTAGGTGAAAAATCTGAATAACTTGCCATATGAATCGTACCTTTCATTTTTATGAACTACTTTTGAAATACTAAGTTTAAAAATAAAATTAATAATTTTGCATAACTAGTTACACTAATCATAACCCCTATCATCATTATGTACACATTCCTTTCTTGGGGAACAACTGTAGCAAAAGAGGAATTAATTATTAGCATCAAGTGCGTCTTGTAACACTGTCTTAGTGTAATGATCTTAATGAAAATCCTAATTAACATAATATGTTTGAATTGAATTCAACAAGAAATAAAATAATAAAATTATTAAGTATACTTTTGTAACAGTCACTGCAAGATACAACAGGAAATACAAAACTGATAAGAAAGTAAATGGTAGAGTTAATGGGAAAGTATGTTTGATTACTATATCACCAAAGTACTGCTTATAAAGTTAATATATTTTATAGTACCTTTTTTTATAAGCTGATGATTTAAAGAATTACAATGTAGCATGATATAATGTGATGTTTGAGAAGTGGTTTTTAAGAAAACATTCCCAACATATGATTTCTGTCACTAATTTTTAATAAAATATGTTTTAGTATATAGCACTAATTTCCTATAACTATATGTTTAAAACTGTTATAATATGTACATTAGTGTTGTTGGGTTTTGTGTCTTAAAAGTTGACACTTAATCACATACAACTGCTTTTCTTATGTAATGGAATTGTTTGCTAAATGATGGCCTAGAGTAGGTCGGCCAGTGCCATTCAAAGAATTATATTTTCTAAGTCTTAAGTCAGTACAGTAGGATGCTGATTATCAAGATTGCCCTGTACGGTGTTGTGCTGGTTATTCAGAAATCTAGAAAATGGATAATTTAATATTTTTTAACATGCATATTGGATATCATTCTTTAATGTTACTTCAAAAAATATATTTATTTCAGTAAAATTGAATAACTTATATAGAAGATTGCAATACAGAAATGCTGGTCAAAGAAGAAAGCATTTTACAGTAAGAGTTTTTGTCAGTAAGAATTTTTTTTAATCAGCGAATCTCTTTGAATTAAAAAAAAATGCTCACTATATTCATAAAAAATAACTGAAATTCACTATGTATAAAAAATACCAATTTATAAAAACTTGAAAAAATTTAAAATTTTATTTATTTTGGTAAAACATTTTGATGAAGCAATTAAGTGATCAAAATATAATTTAAAAGATTACATGCACTGTTATTTTTCAAGCACACAAAAAAGGGAATTCTTGTTTAAACACAGCGATATTTCATCATTAGACAATGTCTAATGCGATAAAAAATTGATATATCAGTATCCTAATGTATTTAATTGTTTTTAGTAACATAAGATGTACAGAATTTTAAACAAAAGTAAGGTGGTAGTAAACGTATTTTTCTGTTGGCAGCAAATGCACTAAACTTATTGCCTTAACTAAACTATGTTTGTGTGGACTTCAGTGTACTTAAATGTGTTTTAAAGATTATCAGATATATGCCTTACAGAGAATACATCAAAGATTAAATATATACTCACCTGAAGATGAGCCTTAAATAATGTCAATTACACATTGTATATGAATTTTGCAACTATATTTATTTTTCCTGTCCTGTTATGTACTCATTAATATAGGATTATTCATAAAATGAATGGACTTATGATAGTGGTTATGGATTTCTCCTATCAGAGTTTGTAAAAACTGTGACACTATATTTGTGTCAGAATGGTTGTTTGGTTGCTGATTGGATTTAATGTGATTTTTGTTTTAGTAGGAACCAGGTTTGGTGGTGTATTTGCTGTGTAAAGCTTAACTAATGCATTTCTGTTTTGCTGATAGACGCAATTCTCATCATGGATCATGATACACACTATTATGTTTGTTTTACACATGCTTATTAAAAATGTATTGACTATTTATATACATAAACAAAATGTCTGGAAGAACAGTTTCTTCAAACAATAATTTGATTAATTTGTTGTAAATATGCATCATCATCATCAGTACCACCACCACCATCACCTATTAAGCCAAAGGCCTGTTCCAAACTTTATGAAAACTGACTTGACAATACTTCTGAGATAATCACCACTCATTTTCCTGAGAGATGTATGAAGGCCTGATTTGAAAGTCTGTTGTCTGTCTTGCCCAAATGTTAGTACCACTGGCATGTACATTAAGAGATCTTTCGATTTAAATTGAAAGTACGATTATATTCAAATTGATTTAAGCATAAACAATTGAATCATGACCGTAATTGGATACTGATGTTTGGAGCTAGATGGGCCCAATTTTTTAATAAGGTTTTATGCCTCTCTCTCTCTCTCTCTCTCTCTCTCTCTCTCTCTCTCTCTCTCTCTCTCTCTCTCTCTCTCTCTCCTCCCCCCCCCCCCCCTCTCTCTCTCTCTCTCTCTCTCTCTCTCTCTCTCTCTCTCTCTCTCTCTCTCTCTCTCTCTCCCCCCCCCCTCCCCCCCACACTTTCACATCATTTGCAAGATGAAACGTCTGACTTGAGATAAAGAGTGTTATCACTGTTGGCTAAGTTATATTATTATTATAATTATTGTCATCACCATCATGATCATAGAGTTGCCATACATTGCGAGTATTACATCCATAATCATCTTCATCATTTCAACACCACCACAATATCTATATTGTGCGCTTCGCTTGGCTAACCATATTCTTCTGCCTTCCAGGATCACACTGACTAGCCTGTTTGTGCTTCAACGAATCCTGCCGTCATTTACAGGCATGCCTGTTCACTCTGTGGAACAGTTTCCTTGAATAACCAGTCTCTAGCAGTTTGATGATAACAACAAAATTTAGTGTAACAATAAGTAACAAAATAAGGTTTGGCTGATGTATGCAAATGCAGTACATCATAGAAGATTTGAAGAAACAAATCTTGGTGTGTGTGATGCTGTTGTAAACATACACAAATAAGAATTTGTCATTTGGTATAAGAAGGAAAATAATTTTTCATTATTTTAGAAGCAAATATAACTAGGTATTTGTGTTATTGGATAGTGTACTTTTCATTCCTCATTTGTATTTTCGTGATAGCAGTAGTTAGTAAACTTATTTACTAAGTGAAAATTTTATTGTCTCCTACTTATTCCAAAATTGTCATAGATTGTTGCCAAAGTGCTAGTTGCTTTACACTGTATGAGGCTTTTGGTGTTATCAAGCTCCAACCTAACCTAACTTGCTACTTGAAAATGGTGGAGATACTGAAAGCCCTTATCGAGTATCAAGCGGTTTGCATTGGAAAAAGTCTCCGAGTATACTGGAATTATGAATACCGGAACTAATTAACCTGACTCTCAGCCGTGGTCTGCTGCTTCTGTTCCTGACATTATCAACGGTATTTGTGGAATGCTGCAACAATTTTTTTTTGTGTTAGGAGAGTCCAGTATGAGATGGTTAAGCAAAATGGGGATTTTTCTTTTTTAAATATTATATATCAGAGTAAACGTGCATACCGTCTGATGGATCATAGATAAAATTTATGTTAAATGATGAACTAACACATTGGTTACTCGAGTGTCTTCTTGTTTTATAAAACTGTATAAACATTATGTATTTAAAAAAAAAAACTAGTACTTTGACTAGATTTCCAGGCTGTTGTAACCTAATAAGCTATTGTGCTTATATATATGTTGATTTTAATGAACTGAAGTTTTTGGTTTTGTATGATCTGAAAAACTTAGGAGTAGAAATTGTATGGTCTGATTGATTATTTACCAACCGTAATTATGATGTCAGTCTGTTTAATGATATGTATTTATTTATTTTTATAATTGTTCTCTTACTAAAAATTCTTACATTTTGACAACACTTCTCCCTTGTTGAAGAGGACATAATAATAAAAAGTAAAAGAAAAGAAAGCTGTTGGGTTGACAAATATGTTTTTATACCAGCTCTCTTTGGTACCTACATTTTGTGATAAATAAAAGCAATTTATTATTTTTTGTAAACCATGTCTTGCAAACCAAGTAATAAATTTTTGCTTTAGTTGTATAAGTTGTGTTATAATTAATTTGTGCAGCCATAAATAACTAACCGAACAATTAATTTATTGTATCATATAAGCTTTCTTTGAAGTCAAATTATTTTGTATACAGATTCTAAATTGACAAATATGTAATATGTCCTTTATAAATGACTACATTATTACTCTGGTAAATTCATTAATTTGTGAATAATGAAGTGGTAACATTCTGTTTAAACTGCATTATCTGAATTTTAAAATTATATACTAGTAAGAATCCATGAAGTTTTATGAGTAATCCTGATTGAGTGCAGTTTTATTCTAGTCCACTGTTCTTAGTCAACACGGTTATAATAATAATAATTATTATTATTATATTAACATTTGATAAAATACTTTTTGTGGTTTGTATACACTTGTTTACTATGATGTATGCTTGTATACAGAATTGTTATATGTTAATATTATGTTATGTGCTATTTTTAAATATAAGATTTTATGCAGTAAGGTATCTTTTTAATTATTTTAACCGTCTATAATGTTTACCTTCTTTTTTACAGAACAGCAATTTTTTTAATATTTTCTCATTAGTAAAGGTAATAGTTCTGTTGAAGAACTTACCCCAAAGAGACTATATGTATGTATGCTCTTGAAGTGTTTGTGACTGCTTTCTTAAGCTGTTTTCATTGGGTAGTGTTCTGAGGATCGTATGGGTCATGGCCAGAGAAATAAATACAAGTTTGACTATTACAGCAAGTCATAAGTTAAATAAATTATGGCACACCTAACTAATACTGCTCTCCAATAACATTCTTGTCTCTTGTAGCAAGCATTTGACATTTCCTCCTGCTTAGCTTATAGAGGTCTTCGATGAAGTTGATGTACTTATATTGTAAGTTGATTCCTAAGTGTAATTTTTAAATCTGATACAGATTTAGCTAATTAAAGTATTATAATTTAAACAAGGACTATTGCGGCTCGTTTTACAGATTTAGCTAATTAAAGTATTATAATTTAAACAAGGACTATTGCGGCTTGTTTTACATGTGTTGTACAAGAGAGGTTCCACCCAGTAACTGGCCCTGATCCATACAAGCATTGTCAAATTTGTGTAAAAACTGTCTGAATTATTCAGTCTCAGCCTGTGAGAAATTTTTAGATCTACTTAACAGCTCCTCAAATTCCTCTGGTAATTTTGAAGATTGGGGCATTTATGTCATTCTGGCCACCCAAGCTGTAGGAGAAATTTTATCCATACGTGTGTTGCTTTACAAAGTGACAGCCTGGCCGAGATTTGCTAGTCTAATGGGAACATTTCTGGTTGCGTCTAGTTTTACTAAACTTCTGGCAATTAATATGGCGGGTGTGCTAACTGTGTGATGGTCCGAATATAGAGCATTGGCTCCCTCTAGTATCTATGTTGGTTTTAACCATGACAAATTGCGGCTGTATAGTTACAGCACTTGAATTATCACCTCCACTGCTTTTAGTGACATATTTACTATAGAGAGCATTACTCTTGCCTGATTCTTAGTACCGTATATTGCCTGTGAAATCAGATCTATACCTCTTTCAAAATTTTTACACCAATACTGGTTTCATCTACAATGTCTGCAATGAGTATTTACTGATCAAACTTGAATCCACTCAGGCGTAGGTGTATCTCTGCTTTTCCAAACACTTTCATAGGCCTTCTGTTGCTGTCCGCAAGGTGCAAGACAGATGGGTTTGAGATATTTACTAGATTAATTACAAACTCATGGTTTATTTCCTTTAACAAGTTTTTTTTTTTGCCTTGTAGGCTAAGCTAGTACTTTTAAAAAGGGTTTCATGACATACCTATTGGCGTTTTGACAAAAGCAAAGCATTCTTTCACTTTCCCTAATATTGCTGACATTCCAACAACAGTAGGGTAGAAATTAAAGCTTCCCAAGTTTTTGTTCATGCCGTCTCCCTACATTACCCTCCTCACCATGTTCTTTCGCTCTCTGTATCAGGACTTAAAACTTAAAATATTATTTTGTTATACATTAAATATTAATAATAAAAAACTTTTAACAAGAATATATTTTATTTTGTAATTGCATATGTTTTGATAGTAATCCAACTATCATCAGACATAAATTAATACAGTAAATAAATTTTAATTGATTCATTTAAATTAATTTCAATTTTAATTGATTAAATGATTTTTGAATTTATTAATTTATATCTGATGATGATAGTTGGATTACTATCGAAACATATGTAATTTAAAAAATGAAATATATTTTTAGAAGTTTTTTGTTAATAATAATATAAAATAACAAGGAAAATTTGAGCAATTATGAATATTTTTATATGCAGAATTTCTGTAAGTTGTTTGGTACAGAGACTATGGTATTATAAATATTCATGTAAACATCTAATGTTGCTGTAACATTTGCTAAGTGTGATGTTCTCTCAATTAAAAACATTGCACTGATTATTTAAAGTGTTATTACGGTGTGTATTATTGTCTATGAAATATGTTTATGATTATCATAGACATTCACAGACCGAATTTGAAATGACACTGAATCAGTACTAAACTCTGGAAGACGGTGTGAAAGTTTTATAAAGTTGCAATTTTATATGAAGAATGAGATTTCTTTTTGTTATATATTTACTTCTAACAAGTTCAACATTTTATTTTTCTTAAAAGTTAGGTATACAAATTAGAGAACGATTTTCTATAAAGACCTGCATTCATATTTTAGTACTAAATATTATTATCTCATCGTCGTCAAGCATTAAAGCATAGGCATCAGGGGCGAACCTAGGATTTCATTTGGGGAGGGGGGTTTTTTCCAACCACACATCATTTTTTAGAGCATTTTTTTTTCTCATAATATAATAAAAATCATACCAACAAATTAAAACTAATGGGTAAATAATGGCTGTAATTCACTAATTTCATAAAAATCAATTAATAACATACAGTTTGACTTGAAAGTTAATAATACCTTTCTGTGGAATATAAATACTTTAAAGAGAACGTTAAAATTGAAGAAAGTAAATTTTGTGTGTCTTTCTGTTGTAGGGTTAACACATGCAAGAACATAAATTTTAAATGAACGTATGTTTAATTTTACAATATTTTGTTTCTTAGAGCTAGGTAGAGTCTATTAACAACAACCCATGTCCATTATGAAAAATAATTTTAAGACATTAAAACTCATTTGCATTATGTGCTTTGTGATTGAAGTTATCAACTGTAACATTAAGTTAAAATAAAAAAAAGATATGTCCCTATTTATCACAACCAGCGGAAAAACGGAAAAATGTACAGTACCGGATCCTACTCTCTTTCAAGCCAACTTGTTTTCCTTTTTCACCATTTCTTTCAACATCTGTTATATTTATTATGGAGTATAAGACCTGTTATTGTAGATTAGTTAAACTTGTCATTGACCCAGATAGTAATTTTTTAAAATTGACAAAACTTAGAAGTCAATTAATTACATTTGAAAAACAACCAGTTAAACATTTTTTGTTCTAACATTAAAACTTTTTTTCGGATTTCGGGGGAGATATCCCCCCCTAGGTTCGCCCTTGATAGGCATGTTTCAGATTCATGACATTTGATCTGATCACCACTTTCGATTCACTCTTCCATTAAAGATGTAAGCCTACACGTAGAAAGCTACATTTAAACTGACAATTTAAATTCTAAATGAAACTGAATCAGTTCCAAATCTGAGTGAGACGATGTGGAAGTTTTTGAAGTTGCACAGTGAGCGTTTTCCTTTCTAACCTACCCAATTCATTTTTATAAGAACAAGTAAAGAGTGTCAGCTTTTAGTGCTGTCCAAAATGTATGTACACTATACGTTTTGTCTATATTAAACAACGGTTACAATTAAACGGTTCTTCCCGTTTAAAAATTGTAATGTCTAAGGTTAATGACACGCATGGTTGTGTGGAATACAAAACTCAAAACAAAGTGCAAGGTGAGAAAGTGTTAAAAGATTTCATACAGCATATTTACTGCCTTCACCCTTTACAGAGTCATACTTCCACATACTGCTTTGGATGTTTTGTACGACAGAGAGAAATAAATATGTATAAAAGTCAAATACAACTCACTCACTCATCACAAAATATCCATAACTATAAAGCCTACAAACTTGAAATTCGGCACGTATGTTGCACTTGGCTTCTAGGTGCTCGCTAAGAAAGGGTTTTGAAAACTTAAATTACAACTTTAACAAAAACCCATGACACCGATAATGCACCTTTTTTTCAACTGTATGCTTCCTGGAAGTCTGTTTATTTTTTTTTTTTACTTTCCTTTAGGCTTTTGGGGAGTTGCTAAAACAATATTTTTTTCATCTAACGTATAACCACGAGAGGAGCGAAAACAATCGCGAAACAGTTTACCCTGTCGCTCTATTCCTTGCTATGTGGCGTTGAGGGTTTATTTTGAGTTATAAGTTCGGCACATATATTCCGAACAGGGTACGGAGAGACTGTTTGGCCAGTTGCATACGAAAAACGTTCAAGCAAACAAAATAAATCCTGTTTCGATTGTACTACAAATGGTTCAATGCTGGTGAAACAGCACCTATATGTAGGCCTATCTATATATAAGAGCCAAATACCACTCATCATGAAGTCTCCATAACTATAAAGCCTACAAACTTGAAATTCGGCACGTATGTTCCTCTTGGCTTCTAGGTGCTCGCTAAGAAAGGGTTTTGAAAACTTTGACGCCTATCCGCGACACCGATAATGCAGCTTTTTTTCAACTGTACATTTCCTGGAAGTCTAATTTTTTTTTAACTTTCCTATAGGCTTTTGGGGAGTTACTAAAACAGTATTTTTTTTCATTTAACCTATAACCACGAGAAGGCGCGAAAATAATCGCGAAACTTCACCCTGTCCCTCTATTCCTTGCTATGTGGCGTTGAGGGTTTATTTTGAGTTATAAGTTTGGTACATATATTCCTCTTGGCTTCTGAGTGCTCACTAAGAAAGAGGTTTCACAGCTTTAACGCCTATTCGCGAAAAAACGTGAACACTGCAACACTGATAATGCTGCTTTTTTAGTTGTATCCTTCCTGCAGTACTTTTTTCCACCACCTTCACGAGAGCAAGCAGCTGTTGTCGCCAACTGTGAACACGTGAGGGAACTGTCTTATGATACCGTTCAGCTGTCCGGAACAGTTGCTGTGAATGTTCTAAAATTAATTCAAGAACAGAGGAAAGCCTACGATGAAATCATGCACATCATTGCTTCTGATTCTGGGCAGTTGTTTTTTCTTGACGCTCCTGCTGGCACTGGCAAAACGTTCTTGATCAATCTGTTGCTAGCCACAATTAGGGGCGAAAGGAACATCGCCATTGCCGTTGCTTCCTCAGGTATTGCAGCTACCTTGATCGACGGAGGCAGGACGGCTCATTCTGCCTTCAAGTTACCTCTCAACCTGAAT
This sequence comes from Magicicada septendecula, assembly GCA_034769895.1. NCBI lineage: Eukaryota > Metazoa > Arthropoda > Insecta > Hemiptera > Cicadidae > Magicicada > Magicicada septendecula. The sequence goes on along the minus strand of CM068370.1, from coordinate 123,206,448 downwards.
CATTCTGAGTCTGCACTTTGTAACATAGAGATGTTATGTTATGTAAGCAGAGTGATATGGTTCAGGTGCTTCGAGAAGCCGAAGTTATTGTGTGGGATGAGTGCACCATGTTCCACAAGGGAGGTATTTAGGCTCTGAACAGGACATTAGAGGTCGCAACCGTCTTATGGGTGGAGTTACGGTGCTTTTGGATGGTGACTTCACACAGGCCTTGCCTGTTGTGCCACGGGGGACACGTGCAGATGAAGTCAAGGGCTGTCTCAAGTCATCCCTCTTATGGCCTAATGTCAAAGTCCTGTCCTTGAGAGTTAGCATGCTGTGCACCTCCAACGTGACTTTAGGGGAGAGGAGTTTCCTAACTTATTGCTTGATATTGATGATGGCAAGATTTTGGAAGAGGAGGGAAGAATAAATATTCCTGGTAACCTTTGAAATGTGGGAGATCTGATCAGCTTCAGTGACAGAATATACCCCAACATTTATCAGGCTAGAGAGGATTGCACTTCATGGGTGAGGGAAAGAGCTCCAACAAACGACTCGCCCAACAGCATCAACAACTTTCTGTTGGAGAATCTGCCGACTGATCATATGAGGTATGAGTCTGTGGACTCTGTGGTGGAGGTCGAGGATGCTTTACATTACCCTGTGGAGTTCTTGCATACTCTCGACCCACCAGGAGTACCACCTCACGTCCTCTACCTCAAGGTTGGCGTTCCAATCATGCTGTTGCGCAATCTAAACCCTCCGAAACTGTGGAATGGCACCAGGCTTCTGCACAAACATGTCATGAAGCCACGATTTTCACAGGCGTCGGTAAGGGAGAAACCGTCATCATCCCCCGAATTCCTCTGATCCCATCAGACTACCACTTTCAGTTCAAACATCTGCAGTTTCCCGTTAAGGTGTGCTACGCCATGACCATCAATAAGGCACAGGGGCAAAGTTTAATAGTGGCTGGTGTGGATCTGAGGAGTGACTGTTTCTCCCGTGGCCAGTTGTACGTGGCGTTCTCCAGAGTCAGTTCACGTGACAGCCTGGTCATCCTCCAGCCAGAGAGCAAAACCAGGAATGTTGTTTACAGGGAGGTCCTAAGCACTTAATCTGAGGGAGCAACTGAAAGTATATGCTAAGAAAGTTGTTAACCTGGCCTGGCTACATAGACCAAAAACCCAGGGGTGGTGGCTTATCAAAGGGCTTAAGCCCATCTATTTTATTGTTGTTAGACTTACAATAAAGGACTGTCTTAATCTCTAACAGAAACTTAGCTTACCTTCTCTAACTAAATAATACAGCGTCATTTTTAACAACTCATTAATTTTCAAGCTTTAATAGTTTAAAGCTTCAAGACTTTTTTTTCAAGCTTCAAAATACCGGAATCTAAGCTTCACAAATTACCTATTTCTATTTTCTGATTTTAAATTCTGTTTTTTTCTGATAATCACCGTAGCGAAGCACGGGTATCCAGCTAGTGTATATATAAACCTCTGAAGATTTGTTTCTTTGTGTTGAATGCAAATCCACACCGTTACACTGATTTCCACCAAATTTTGTACAGGTAACCTTTGACACAAGGCAAAAAACACTGTCTAACTTGGAATTTGGTATTCTGCCACGTTCGCACGATTTAGGCCCTTTTAATTATCCACTTTTGTTGATGCGTATGAAGGTGTCAACAAAACCATGGAGACCAGAATTAATTACCATAGTAACAAATAAATAAACAAATGCTATTTAGCGGCATCGGAACTGTACCTTTATCCGTTCCTGCAACACATTTTCGATGTTTTTAATATACGATTGTATCGATATATTACGATGTGGAAAAGAAGAAGTGAACTAATTGTAAGTTGTCCTATTTCTTAATGCAAAGCGAAAATACGTGTTGTTTTCATTTGTGAAGTTAGGTGACAACGGTTTTTGGTTTTTAGTTTACTGCTGAAATAAATAAAAGGCTTGGTTGAGGAAAACATGACGTTTAATGTGTGTATATATATATATAGTGCTTATAACACAGTAACACTTAAAATAAAGAAGCTAACCATCCGTTTTTGAGTTAACGGGTACTGGTTAAACAATAAGCACTGCCAAGGAAGTACAGGAATGCAGTGTTTTCAAATCGAGTCCTTAGGTTCGTCCAAATGGTTTCAACAATTACTGCTCTTTCAGATTGTCGACAATATTAATACAAACCGAATTTCTTTCCTTCTGTGAAGAATAACGTAGACCTTTCATCATGACGATTTACACTCCTTTTGATGGTATAGCCGCATTTACGAGTTCTTTTGAACCATGAAGACAACTGATAGGCAGAGCGTTATCACTTCATTCCACACTTCTGCAGGACCTCGATAACATTTGTACGCAATAAACGCTACTAAGCCGTTGTATTATCGAGCAGTGAGAAGTGAAAACAATTGATTGTGGATGAAGCAGAATGCTCGGAACCGTTGTTCGGTTGCTAGTCTATAAGGTGATACTGATAACAATAGGAGTAATTTATTCAAGAATATTTTTTGCTTGAGCGTGAAGACAATAGATAAACAGAAACACAAATAAATAACGTTACAATTGTAATTGTTCAAATCGGTTTGTTGTTGAAGCGTTGTTGTGAGTGCTTCATTGTTGTTTGGAAAGGGCGCGTTGAGCCAACAATATTATGGGTTGTGACGTCAGACCCCGACAGATAGTGATGAGTGCAGGTAAAATAGCTGTCATTCCGTCTGCGATAACATGTGATTCAGGCTTTAAGTGGGCTGGGGTTGATTGTATTATCTGGTCAGGCAAACAGGTTTCCACCCTCTGACCTTGCTGAGCCCGGCTCATCAACGGGTTTCAAATACTTTACATTCGTTTCACGACCGAATGTTTTGTTGTGTGGGTACGGCTCGTTTCAAAAATGTACACAATTATATGTGTAGTAAACAAAATTTGATTAATTACAGCCCTTAACTGTATTGCTTCAGCACAGAATGGTCACAATGTAGCATATAAACAGGCCCTTAGCCAGAACAAAACTTATATATTCTACGAAGGCATACGTTTATGTAATTTCCATTTGTGATATATAGGTATGTATACAGATTAGTATGTAATTCTTCTGTTATCTCTGATGATGTAACTTTGATCTTAAAATGTGTGTGGGATACGAATAATTGTAATTTGACATGAGATCTATTATATTTCTGTTATAATTGTGATAAACTGTAAGTTTACTGTCACCCTTATTTTTAAATTTAATTGAATTCTCATCCTCGGATAAATCAGAGTATGTCTTTGTTGTCTCTGAGACTGCGAAGAAAAGTTGTAACAACCGCGAGTTCTTCTGTTAATCTTACGTTTGATCCTGTAAACACAAAGGCTTGCTGCTTTATACACCATAGAAAAATGCTACAAAGTATTCCATCTATTTAAACAATCAACAACGATTGTTGCTTTGTTTCGGTAAGTATTGACATAATTGGCTCCCTTTTGTAGATTCATTGGCTCACTGTGGTCGGCATATGGTGACGTGTCTCCTTGTTAGTTACTAACTATATGGTTACAGCCTACGACTGTAGCTTTACATGTTTCAAGACTACCCGCATCATATGTACTGGAGGCTTCCTGTTAAAAAACAAACGTATAGTATATACCCGTACTGTCGAAAGTCGTTTCAACTGTATAGTTTATCGGTCAAATCTTCGACACAATTGGACAAACGCGCAAAGTCCTAACAAAACTCACGACAGACGTGTTCCACAAATAACTTGTATAGCAGATCCACGGCTATCCAAGTGGCGATATGCAACGTGATTCTAATTCTTCGCTAATTCTAGAGGCCACACAATTCAAATTTCGGAAACTTCGTTTTATTTCAATACTAAATCAAGACGTTATTTCGTAGCTTACACGGCCGGAGTCAATGTTGTTAAAATTCCTTCCCGGGCCGTGGTGCATTGTTGTCTACAAAAACAGACATTTCGGCAGTGCCATCGGCTGCCATCATCAGTGTAAAATCGAGTTACGCTAACGTAAGGTGGTAGACGTTAGTGACCACAGTTACTCTACCACCTTACGTTAGCGTAACTCGATTTTACACTGATGATGGCAGCCGATGGCACTGCAGAAACATCTGTTTTTGTAGAAAACAATTGACCACGGCCAAACAGCCCGGGAAGGAATTTTAACAACAAGACGTTATTTATTCGTTGTTTCCTTCGTGATATTTTCAGGATTTTAAAATTCAATTAGAGTTTGAGAGGTACGCAAGGTTGTTCTCTCTTGGACCGGAGAAGGAACGAAGATATTAGATGCGATTTAAACATTGTATCATTGCAACAGAACATTGGAGACCACAGAAGGAGATGGTGTGAACACTTGAATTGCATGCCTGATATCCGTCTACCTGTGGCTGCCTTGGGTTATCACCCTACTGGGAAGAGAGATGTCGGTAGACCGAGGAGGAGATGGGTTCCGGAACAGGTCTAAGACCTAGTCCTTCGAGTGGTGATGATTTTAAAAATAAAAATAAGAATTACGCAATAGGACGTGAAAAACTTTTTTCTTGGGCGGTCGTTGCCCGTCCTGGCCTTCTCGTCGCTACGGGCGTGACCCGAAACAGTAAATCAATGCGTCGCACCGACCTATGGTGATCAGTGACTTTCTCGTGTAGTCTTTACTTGACTATATTTATGTTTTACATTACAGTGTAAACTGATTCCAGCTTTATTTTATCAGCCTGAAATAAAAATCTCGATACCCGTTTTGCCTGTCAATAAATAATATATTCTATCACCTTATGCAGGCTTTCACGGGTAGTGTTAATGAAATTAAATTTGCTGAGCTGTAGTCCAGCGTCGTAGTTGTTGCCAAAAATCCAGTGTTACTGCGGACGAAGTCCCAACATCCGCGATCGTCAACCTTCGACCTGGCGAACGCGGCCACTTGCGGATTTCGTATCGTCGGAAACCATGCCTTGTTAACCAGCAGCCTCTCTTCTTTCCCGTTGAATTCATCAAATACCTGGCTAATTCAGAATTCACAATCGCATTATAAAAGGTTTAACCTAGTGGACAGTGTTGTGAAACTACAGTACCTATTAGCAGTGCCGGATTATCCATAACACTAGTGTATGCTGTAGCACCGGGCACCAGGGTCTCAGCTGTCAGAGGGTGCACCATCTAACCCTAAATCACAAGAACTTTTCGAAGATAGTAAATCTGAAAAAAAAAACAAATGTCCTCAGTCAAAAGTCATAAAAAGATATGTGGACGCTTTTCTACGAGTTCGCCGTTATGTTTTTTGTGGTCGGATGAAAATGATAGATTCCATGATACTACAGTTTGTCCACTCAAAGTATTAAACTGGATTATTGATTGTAAAATGATTGATGTATTTCCAAATATATACTTGGCTTACCGTTTGCTTTTGACTGTTCCAATAGCAAACTGCGAATCTGAAAGATCACTTTCTGTATTAAAACGCATTGAAGTTGTGTTTAATTATGGATGATGAGAAATTATCTTCGTTAGCAAGGTTGAATATTGAAAGCGAGATACTTGAATCGCTCGATTTAGAAGATTTAGAAGATTATACAAGACTTCGTTACGGCAAAATGAAGAAAAAGAAAATGCTCGTTGTAATCACTACTTAGCTAAACATTTGTTGCAATTTGAGGGTTTAATAAATTAATTGTTAACTTTTGAAATTTTGACATTTATCAGTGTGAATAATGGATAAAAGGTTGAATTCTGAATTGAGGGGGGGCACCAGTCTGATGGCAGCATAGGGCACCATGGGCTTCTAATCCGACCCTGCCTATTGGATTCCTATAATTAGAATAAAAACTGGCCGTGTCTGTGTGTGAAAGCCTGCGCTCATCCGCGTGATTTCGAAATGAAGTGTCGTGGTAATCTGACTGCTGTCTGATGTTTTATGTTATGCGTCCGAGGTTTCCCTACTGTTCAGGTGTTCATCAAACTTGTACAATTTCGAAACTCGCCGCCAAGGCAGCTCGCTCCCGCTGCCAGGACGGAGCAGCATTGGCGGCGCTGCCACGACGGCGGTTTTGGTGATTTCGTTTGTCACTGCCAAAGCGGCGGCAGCGCTGTCTGAGGGAAGGTGATACTACATTCATATTTCGCTTATTAAGTAGTTCATACCGACGTTAATACAGTACCAGTACATACTTTGGTTCATTCATTGCTTTTAAGAAACTACAATTAATGAAAGTAGGCCTACTGCAAGGAGAAGAAGATGACGACACTTTGCTAATGCTAGCGTTATTTATCCACAAACGGAAAAGGAAAGCCACCAAAGATGTCTTCAAAAGTCGTGAATAAGAAGAAGGATGTTTTAAAATATTGGTAGAAAGGAAATTTCAGCGGGATGAAAATGTCGTATTTAGACAATACTGCAAACTCAATTATAATCAGTCGATATGGTGCTGAGTTTGGTTGCTGAAGACATGAAGCCTTCTACAACACGACAGTGTATTAGTGCCCAACAGAAACTTTTCATAACCCTACGGTAAATAAACGTCCTAAAAAAAGTAAACTTTTAAACCGATATTCGACAAGTAATGCAAGTAGTCTATGTAGGCCTACATGTGTAGGTAGTTATACGTACGCAGTTTTCATTCGACTCTGTGTGTAGTAAGTATGTAGGCCTATGTATGTATGTATGGACTAGACTGCAATTATCTGTGATTACTGCACATATTTGAAGAGGTTCCTTAATTTAGTAAACACAACAGAGTTACTAGTTTCACTGTATGTTTGTAAGGTATTTGACATTAGGGACTTGAGTTTGGCATGATCTTCATACACAACACATGTTTTCCACTTTCTATTCATATCCAGTTAAAATGCACACAATTAAATATCAATTTTATTATTAAAAAAATATACAAGGGTTCATATGTTTATTGCATTTCGTAATGTGTATAGTCTAAATAATGTATATATTTGTTAGATTCTCCAGACTTAGAGCCTTATCTGCACCAGAAAAGTCATGTCTGGTGCTATCATCTGATGATACGGTACTCGCTGGCTAATTGATTGGCATCGATTCCTCAGTCCCTTGAGTAGATAAAGAATTGATTTCGGCATTTTGAAGTTCAAACTTTGTTAAAGTTTTGAAAATGTCGGATTTTGTTTGTAAAGGAGGTAGGCTACTCAGCACTGATTTAACGTTGTTCCCCGAAAGTTTCTATCGCGGAATTCAATTTGGTCAGATTCTTCATGTCCTTTTCTCGTTGATCTTCTCTCTTTTCTAAGAGCTTAATCCACAAGTTTTTCATCACTAGAAGGTAAAAAAGACATACTGAATGCATATGCCGCACGCCGCCAAGCTGCCAGACCGCTCCTGACGCCGCCCGGCAGCGCTGCTGCAAAGGCGGCGACGGACTGGCAGCGCTGCTTAGGCGGCGGCAGCGGAGTTCGAAAAGTATCCCTACTAAAATGCATTGGAGTAGTAGTGATCGTTCGCCGCCAAAGCAGCGCGCAGCCTTGGCGGCGACAGCGAGCCGCCATGGTAGCGTGGTTCGAAATGTACCTTTACTACTGAATTTTTAATGTGAAAGAAACGTCAGATCTTATTACGCAATCCTGTATTGCATCATAATTTGTTGGCTATCTGGAAGAGAATCTTTACTCCACTATAGTGCAGGTGAGCACAAACTTATGTAAACGTTTAGCATATTTTTCCACTAAAACACTCTCAGAGTGTCAAAATAGACGAATTTCAAATTTCGTTTATTAAACGTGTTGATATATAAGTCTAATTATTTCCAGAAAAGTTCCAGATGTATTTAACGTCAATAATTAATTGACGTTATTTGCTTTAATATCAAAAGCAAATAAGCAAAGATTTTATAACATCTTTGTAACAGAGAATTTATAAATCAAGTATTGTGATCTATGCAAGTGAGGTGTGGAAAATAAAAATAAGGACGAAACATCTGAAATGAATTATTGGTAAAAAGCAGCGGGGATTTAAAAAAAGGAAATAATTAAAAATAACAGATTTATCACACCATAGTTGATGATATTCAGACCAACAAATTAATATGATATGGCGATGTAGAGAGAATGATGGGCAATGGTCAGTGTAAACGCCAAAGGGACGAAGGAGAATGAGCAGACCGAAAAAAGCTGCAGAGAAGAAATCGTTGAAAGAATTACGGGAAGATCCGTGGATGGTCAAAGGACGATGGAAATGGGAAATCGAAATTGCCGTAGAATGTTGTAAACCGATATAGGCCTACTGGTAGACGTATTTTACATCGTTTTGTGACAAACTGGTATTTATAGTCGTCTTTGCCGTCTGTGCAGAATTTATTATTTTCAGTCTGTAATAAGTAATATTTTGTTTACTTTCGGAAAGGGAGTTGTGCCGAGTAGTAGCTATCACTAAACACAAGACGCACACATGCAGCGCCTTACTAGTAAGTTTGGGCCAATTACCTGATGGCATGGCTTCTTACGCAACAGCAACCAGCTAATTATTGAAAGGATTCATTAAATTTCTTAAGGATCACAGACGGTGTCAACATTGTTAGAATTATTATTATTATTAGCCGGCCTGTTAAGTCGTGGTCGAATGTTGTTAAAGACAGACGTTTCGGCCCCACCATCGGAGGGCATCTTCATTGTCGGAAAAAGCGATTGGCAGTTTAAGTTTGTGCAGCCAAAAATGATAGACATACCGCCCCAATTTTATTGTATGGAATGAGACATGTGTTATGACTGCCACAAATTGAAACAAAACACATTTTTGGCAAGACGAAAGTTCTTACGAGGCGTGAAAGAGTTCAGATAGTATTGTAAATGAAGACATTTGTAATGAGCTGAGTGTATACAACAGCAACGAAAGAATAAAAGATAACAGATAAAAGACTGGAAGACCTTGTACAAAGAATATGTAAGAAAATACAATATAAACAAACTCTCAAATACAAAGCGAAAGCAAGAAACAATGTAGGACAAATAAATAAAAGGTGATCAGATACTTGAAGTCGAAATAGTCAAATTTAACGCATAAATCTTGTAGCGAAGACAAGGTGACGTAACTTTCCCTAAAGAGGAGAAAAATATTGTACCTCTTTGAGACAGAAGTGTATGGAACTTTTATGTAGACGTGGGGTTTGAAGCAAAAATCCTGGAACAGTTGTGTCTCCATTATTAGTCAGCCAATCGATCACAACAGATTTTTACACGTCAACTTAAATAAATTCCCAAGCGGTAACGCAGACGTGTAACGCAAACGGCAACAATAACAAACGATATTTACAAGAATTCTCTATACAACTTTCTTCGCGGTGTTCAGTATTCTCTCGGGGTATACCGTTTGTCTTAACCTCGATATATCTACGCACAGTGGAAGTTTTGCCAAAAGAAATCTTAGCGAAGTGAAACGAAGGCGAAATTGTATAGCAAAAGATGTAACCTAAATTGTTTAAATTTCACTAGTCCGTGATAACATTTTTAGAAATCTATGTGCATGAGTATACACATCAGTATCATCCTCAGTATATGGAGATTATATGTATGCAATATGTTTGTGTGTGTTACACAGAAATCTATGTGCATGAGTATACACATCAGTATCATCCTCAGTATATGGAGATTATATTATTACATTTTGGTTTTTCGCTCCACGTTTTGGGCGACCAAATATTACATAAACGAAAGTCTCGTTCCGTTTTTCTGGCGTTTCTTTGTTTTTATGTAAATATGTTTACTTAATATGGAAATATTAATATTAAAATAATGTGTAAAGTTGCTGGGCGTCAGAGATGTATAATATCTCAGGGTGTTTTTTGAATAAAAGACAGTGTAGTTTGGATGCTAAGATATTTTAATTATCATTAAGAATCATAGAAATCGATAAATACATTTGTATATTGCTTATGTTGTCGACGGACGCTTTAAATCACTTAACCAGCTACTTCATATTATAACAACATGCCATTTAATTTACTTGGTTCTTCCTAAATCACAAATTAATCAAATACTCTAACTTGATAGGATAAACATATGACATACATAAATATACGAATCAAATATTCATAGAAGAGATTACAATTAAACATAAAATATATCAATCAAATATTCATTATTCGTTAAGCATCTCAATAATCATCAACATATATAAGTAAGATTAATATATGTATTTATATTCAACTTCAGTTATGAAAATTTATCATCTTCTGTTCATCATTAAATTTAAATTAATGCAAATAAAATCTCAAATTTGAATTATACTAATAAATAATGCCTTTCTAAAGTCATAAGAGGTAATTTTAATTTAGCATCCAGCTACGCGTAAGTTCATTTAAAATGAGACGGGATTTTATGGTATGTAGACGATTCTACTACATTTGATATATTCTAATAAATGGGTATAGAGAAATGTTAGAGTTTACTTGTTAAGAGTATCCATTCCGGATCTCCGCTGAATTGCGTGGTCATTTATCACTATACATCACACATACTCTGCTTTTAATAAACTCACTTTCACTTTCGCTGATCTTACACACATACCGTACTTTTTAATTATCGCACACGACTGACGCGCACAAGAAAATAATACTGATTGTTTATCGTTCAAATGTCACTAATTAAATAACACTTCTTCTTGCTTCAGGTTCGCACTGTTTTAAATTGTCACTCGCGTTGAAGACTCTCTTCCTATCTCCATTCCGCTTTCACTTACTCTTTGATTATAGAGTGATTTGACTAATACACCATCAATTATTATTTAAATTGTAATGTAAGTTCACTTTGTCTTTCCCGAACTATTAATCTAATTCATGACTTTAAATAGTAAATGTCACTATAAGTGTCTTTACATTTTATTTGATATAAATATTGTATTTAACACGACTTCAGATATACGTGACTTTAAGCTGAGAAATTATCTAAGAGAGAGATCGGGCGCGCTTGAGGTAATATTTATAATCAGTACCAAGTCTCTATTCCCTCCTGTTCTACTCAAATTTCCCTGATAGGCTTAGGGTTGGTTTCCTGACCGGGAACTTTGAATTCGTCCACTCATGAGCCTTAGAAAATTGGCGCTTACAAGGCATGCGTTCTGTCATTGGTTTTTTTAAGTTGCGAGCGCGCCGATTTCAGCACGTGGTCTCGCTACTGAAACTGACGCTGTTTTACACCCGCTAAACAAGTATTTTAGGATTGGTTGCCTTTTTTACTTTCGAGGTTAACATTTGTCAAAAACTAACGGTATCTGACACTTTAAGTTTTTCTCGCGAACAATGCGTTTCCTCTACTTTATGACTTTAGAAAGTTCAGTTATCGTTGGCTGTCGCCGGTCTGTCGCCTTAGCTAAATTACTTACAAAAATTTCTATATGAGGCATTACTTTGTCTCTACTTCATACTCAATACAAATAAATATTTATAATTACTATTAACTAGATAAACATATAATAATACATAAATTACACTAATGTCATAACATAGTGCACTGTGAAAAAATATTGTTATAATATGTATGCAATATGTTTGTGTGTGTTACACAGAAATCTATGTGCATGAGTATACACATCAGTATCATCCTCAGTATATGGAGATTATATGTATGCAATATGTTTGTGTGTGTTACACAGAAATCTATGTGCATGAGTATACACATCAGTACCTCAGTATATGGAGATTATATGTATGCAATATGTTTGTGTGTGTTACACATAAAAATTGTCTATGTACGTACATACATAAGTGAGTATCCTGTTGTTAATAATTTTATTTCTATTGTGTTAGTCAATGTGCATAACATTTACATTATTATAATAGGAAACAAGAAAACAATATCTCATGTCAAACATTAAACGTGTATAAAATCTCTTCAATTCTCCTTTGTTTAGCGCTCAATGGCCCAGTATCGAGCAAAATCCTCCATCAGCTCCTTATGTGGCTTCCTATCCAAGGCAGTTCGGCCGTTTTTCGCATCGTCATACCAGCCTGTTGCAAGTCGCCCTCTTGATTTTTACTCGCAGGGATCGAGGGACTTGAAGACGTAGTATCTATGTTCTGGGTTGAGTGAATGATAGGAATCCACAGGCTCGTAGAATTGTGAAGCGACTTTAACCCCTAACAGAGACCTCCCCAGCCAAGACCGTACTGCGTGGTGAAGAAGAAGAAGCAGAAGAAGAAGAAGAAGAAGAAGATATAAACTAAACATATCTACACTTGATTTGTTAGCGAAGGGAGGTATGCGTATACACGATAGAGTAATAAAGTGAAATACAGCATCAATTTAGAATAAACCTACATTTCTCGTTCTGTATGCTTGTTTTCCTGCTGTAGGTCACGTTATCACACTGGTAGCCCGATGATAACCCGTACGGCTTACCGATATATGTCCTCGTCATCATAAAGATCGGTTTAATGAATGCAGGCGTCGGAAAGAAAGAAAAGAAATGGAAAAAAGAATGAAAGAGGAATTAGGAAGAGTAAGGTGTAGTAAGATCTGTCACCCGACAGAGATCAGTGCGGATCGAGATTCAGAAGCCGGCTAAAACGTGAAAATGTTTTTTGGATATAGAATACTGTTTTTAGTAAGCTAATAAAGTATAAATATATAGTTATTACTTGCCTAGTGCTACGATCGTAAAGAGAATAAAGTACTGCATAATTTTCAGTGTAGATAACCTTTTGCTATATAACAATGTCATCAGGCCCGGATTTCCCACTAGGCACGTGCCTAGGGACGGCAGGCTCAGGGAGGCGGCACGAGATGAAAAATTATTTGTTAAAATTTCATGTTTTCGGTTTTTTAATTACAGGATTTGTATTGGGCACTTGCATTATGGCCAAATTGAAGAAAATGGGTTTGAAATAACCTTTAATTATATCATTGAATAACACGGTATTGACACTGGGCCTATCAATAGCGGTGGTCGGAGCGGAGCACGGTCGTATGTACAGGTCTGGACACTCCGTTGAAATTCTTGTCCTCTTTTTTGCCGATTAAAATAGTTTGTTTCGATATCGCTTGAATATACCTTTTGGATATAAATCAAATGAGATATTTGCAATAGAGATAGTTGAAATGACTATTTTCAGCAACTTTTTTTCAGCAGTCAAGGAGAATTGAATATATAGAAGTTACTTGATGGGGGGGGGGGCGCTAACAGTAGTTCCTAGGGGCGGCAGGACACCTAAATCCGGGCCTGAATGTCATTCTGTTTGTTTAAAAACTGTGGCCATATTTTTTTCTCGACGAAAGACTTGTCGACACCTGGCGGTGATAGGACTCGTATCGACTGGTACATGTTGTTTTCACCGGGAAACAATAACTAAAGCGGCCCATCCAATTAACAAGTAAAACTAACAAGGAAATGTGTGAAGCCTTGACAAGTCTCGAACAGGCTCGGTACATTTCCTTGCAAGTTTCCTTGAAACTGCCCATCCATTTACAAGTAAACTTTGCAGTGATCCAGTCGTTGTTTTCAATATGCCTCCCGTTCAAAACCGTCAAATAGCCTGTTTTGTTGTAATTTTAGCAAAGTGTTTGAAACAAAAAATAAGACATAGGTTTTGGTCGCGAAGTTGGTTTTTGCAAAGGAACTTATACAGTCACGTAAATTTAATAGATAAACTCCGATTAAATGATGCACACAGTTACCGAAATTGCCTTCGTATGGATGAAGTCGGTTACATAATAAATAAATAATTCACAGTAAATAAATACACAATAACACAGAATAGACAAACCAATAGCAGGGTGACCAGACGTCCTCATTTTCCCGGACATGTCCTACATTTCAACCTCCTGTCCGGGGTCCGGGAGGAATTTTGAATAATTCCATAATGTCCTCCATTTTGTGAAAATATATTCACCTGTCATTTATTTATGCATAATTAATTAAAGAATAGTAGTAGAGTAGTACTTTTTTACGTATAGGATATACGCTGTGTAGCTAACGAGACATTCGCGCCTTGAAATTTGAATTAAAAGGATAAGCTTCGAACGTCTGACCGCAAGGTGGCAGCGTTAAACGCCATTTTTTTTTGGTTTGGCGTTCATAAAGGTTGTGTCTGTGTAGTGAATCTATGATTCCGGCGTTTCATAATGCCGAAACGTAAATGCCAATTTAATGATTCTTTATCAAGCAAACATAAGTCCTTTAAAGGCGGCAGAAATGAATATGAAGCAGAATGTCTTGTGTGTCCAGCAGGAACATACGTTTCCGTAGCCAATAAAGGTAAGTGGATTAAATACATGGTCTTCACTTGTAGACGTATGTAGGAGCTAGTGTGTAGTACACTTTATAGGAGCTAAGCTTGGTTAAAATATATCGATATATCAAAATATCGATATTTTTTAGTAATATAACCTTCTCTTAGCAAAGAAAATAGACGTATTGTAATAGAAGGCTCATGCTGATGCTGCACGTTATAACAAAAGAAAAAGATATATATAGTGTAATGTAATGTAAAAATGTTGTATGCTGTCGGGCGTTACCTCCACGCACTTTTTGTTACTTACTGTTGACTGGATCCTCTGCGGTGATGTAGTCCTGTAACACAACTTAATACTATGTTTTTTGTGGGCGCCACTTGGAAACGTTTGTTCCAAGAATAAAATGTGATTATAATAGAAATTAAAATTTTTAAATCTTACTTCTATGAAAATTATAAACAAGTCAGTTTAGCTTGAAAAAATCAGGTAAGTTTAATGATTCTTCAAAAACAAACAAATCGTCTGAAGGACTAACATTCATAAAAAATTATACAATTGCAGAGTTACTAAAGAAAAAAAAATTCACAAGTTATTATTATTATTATTGACAATTTTCTTTATCCAATCAAGTATCGGCTGGTATTTTCAGTTTTTTACTCAGTTGAAAGCATGAGTTTAATACGTGAAAAAATCTTTACTCTCAGGACGTGACTCCTTTGAACTACCAAGACATATCAATAAGATGCCTTACAAGAAAAATTAAGTGATTTGAAGGTGTGTGTGGCGTGTGTAGTACAACTGTGTGATAAATGTAACCAGGTAAAAAATGACTTTAATTTTGGTAACTCACGTTCCAATGGTTAATTAATCTCGCACTGGACACTCCTCTCGGGTAGTTTTTCAATCTCGCCTCTTCATGTGTGCACTGAATCTATTTTAAGTCAAAATTGCGATCATTTACAATTTCCGCACTTTTTGTGAAAACGTTTGGCAGTAGATTCTCGTTCAAACCCCGCCACTACAAATCAGCTGCTCCGCGTTGATTCCCAAATTGGCCGCCACAGCGCTGATTCCCTTGCAGTATCAAGAAAGGCTTTGTGTTTGTTTGTTTACGTTAAGGAGGTTATTGTCAAGTTAGTCTGTCTATGCGAACACAGCAGAATTGGTTCTCTATTTAAAGTTTTGGTCCCTCCTGGGCCGTTGACGTTCTGGCTGCGTGATTTCTATTAAAATTTGCCGCGTTGCTGCTCTATTTCAGCAACACATTGGCGTAGATTCTTGTAGAGGTTATGTCAGTCTGTTTGTCAATGTACGGGAAAAGCCTTTCTTCGGGTCTTGTCGATTTCTCGCCTCTCGGTTTCGCCTTAGCTGCGTTGATCAGTGTCGCGGGCGATGCATCTGTTCTGGAGTTCAAGTTTCAAGTGTTTTTTGGGTCGAATTTGGTCTCTCTTTTATACTAATTCAGGCTGATTGTTTACATCGAATTCCGGTATATTTGTGTAAAAATTCTTTCTAGATTGTTCGAGAATAAACGAAATGGAATATCATGGAACAAAATTCATTTCCGTCGAAGCTTTTAGAACAAATTTCTTATTCTTCATACTAAGGATATTTCAAAAATTACTCTGGTATTTATCAAACAGTTTTACATTAGTACTCACAATTTGTATGCCATTATTACATTTAGATTCTCCGTTTTCAACTGAATCTAGTGATACTAATTATGATTGGTTTTTAAATAAATTAACTCTAATAAGTAACACAATATACAACTCTCACCTTGGGTTGTTGTCATTGAAATTCAATTTTTTAGAACAAAAAATTGTTGTGAAACTATTATGTTTCTTCCACAATCTGAACATATAACATTACTATCTTCCTATAACAAAACAAACAAATTTTAACATATATAATACATAGCTAATTACAATTTTACCTGGCCCCTGTCCATGGCCTAGGTTTTTGTCAATGTTATAACACAATAATTAGTCTCTTTCTTTAACATATGTAGTATTTCACTAGTGTACACTCAGAGTTTATTATATTGTCTGTCTTTTGTGATACCTGGTTACTCTTTACACATATTATTTTTATTACAGGATAACATAGCATCACATTGATTGGTCTTGAGATGTCCTTCTTCATGGTGTGACAAATCTCACTCTTATAAGTTAAATTCTTTCATAATTGATCTTATTTTCAACTGAGTTTGTTCGTTTTTAAGGTATACTGAAGTATTGTACCATTCTATTTTATTCTTGTCAACATTTTGTAAATATTTAGCCAGATATGACTATTTTTGTACTGGTTGATTGGATCCAGCCATACATGGTATAGGTAAATATTTTGCTAACTCGATTATTACAATGTTAAAGTTAGTCAAATAT
Source organism: Magicicada septendecula (assembly GCA_034769895.1). Taxonomy (NCBI): domain Eukaryota; kingdom Metazoa; phylum Arthropoda; class Insecta; order Hemiptera; family Cicadidae; genus Magicicada; species Magicicada septendecula. The sequence goes on along the minus strand of CM068370.1, from coordinate 123,189,875 downwards.
ATTAGTATAGTCGCTTTATATTATATTTCAACTTTCTAATGCAATTTGGTTGCATTTTGGCAACATTAAATCCATAAATCATACAATATTATATGCCTACCACATGTTTTTAGTTAATACTGTTTTTGGCTATTTTGACTGACTTTTATTCATTTGACAGCTTTCTTTATTTAAGATAAATTGTTCACGTTTGTCTGCTTGACAATTACATATAGTTTTTATTTCAATCTGATAATAATTAATTTTTTCATGAAATCTGAGTGTTTGGTCTCAAATCCAACACATTAATATTTTTTTTTGTCATAACAAATATATAATTTCTATTTTAACTTAGATTCTTTCTAATAATGTATTTAAGTCATTTAATACATTTATTTTAGTTACATTACATAATATAATAATGGATCATGTCCATTCATTCACAAAAAATAGTTCTTAATACTCTATTCAGAGTTATAAAACTTAATAATTAATGACTTCATTTTGGTTGATTCTGACATTATTTGTCTCTCTTATAGTATGTTATGGTTTTTTCACTGTTATTCACTTTAATAATATATATGGGGTTTGTGTCTTAGTCACAGTCTGGTCGTTTTTCATGTCAGTAGTAATAATTATTAGACAAAATTACACAATTTTTTTAGGACTACTTGGGTTCGATACTGTTCACCTCACTTTCCTCTTATGATAAATTGCTATGTAAATGGTTTCCTTTATGGAACGTTCTGTGACGTTACAACGTTTAGGTGAGGCAATTTTAGAATAGTTGGCGCCCTCAACAGACAGCGACGCTTTTTACATTAACATTAATAAATAATTAACCTTTTTATAAATTACTTAAGGGGGCAATAAATTCTTAGTTCTCTTTGAACTAATTTAAAAACTTATTTTTTGTTTGCGGTTGAATGTTACATATTTATCGATATATTTTTTTCATTTGCTCAGGAGCACAAGATTTGGAAATTCATCTCTAGTCCCAGAGACACAAGAAAAACATACAGAGTTGCAGCAACGTTGCAAATATATCAATATTTTTCAACCAGTTACCAAAATCTACGCAATTAATAAATGCAGCTGAGGCAGCTTTGGCATACCACACCATTGTACACCATTCATCTTATCGATCTATGGATTGTACACCTAAACTAAATGCTGAGATTTACTGTGACTCTGATATCGCCAAAAACGTTTTTTGTGCTAGGACAAAGACTGAATCTATAATAAATAAAGTCATTGGGCCACATTCTCTTGATGTAGCAATGCAGTGCTTGAAAGAGATATCATTCTTCGGAGTGTGTACCGATGCTAGCAATCATGGATCCTTAAAATTATTTCCAATTTTAATACAGTTTTTTGATTACAAATTGGGGGTATCCAGACAAAAATAGTAGAGCTTAAAGAAACAGCTAATGAAACCTCAGACACAATTTCGTCCTGCATAAGTGAAACACTAACACGGCTAGATATTGTTGAAAAGTGTATAGCATTCGTTGGTGATAATACAAATACTAATTTTGGGGGTCTTAAAAGGAATGAGGGTAATAATGTTTTCACAAAATTAAAGACAAATATGAACAAGAATATTGTTGGTATAGGCTGTCCAGCCCATATCCTATATAATGCCATTCAACATGGGGCAGACACTTTGAGTATTGATTTGGAATCCATAATAATGAAAGTGTATAATTATTTTTCTATTTATACAGTGAGGACAGCACAACTTAAAGAGTACTGTGAGTTTGTTGATACAAACTACAAACAGTTACTGTCCCATACTAAAACAAGATGGCTATCACTTTTCCCAGCAATTCATAGAATACTCGAAATGTATGATGCTTTACAATCATATTTCTTATCTTTGCCTAGTCCTCCCAAAGTGCTGAAAAATTTTTTTTCATCCAGTTTGAGTAAAGCCTATTTATGGCACCTGCATTCGTTAATGTCTGTATTTCATGAGAATATCAAGGAGATTCAAAAAGAAAAAAATACTATTATTAATATAATGAATATCATAGAAAATGTATCTTCACTGCTAGAAAATAGATTGCAATGTTCCTTTTTATCCCTTAAGACAAAAGAGGTGTTGTCATGTGCCCGGGAGGAGGGATTTGATAGTGAAGTAGATTGTTTCATGGTGGAATCACTTTCCGTATACAGGGAGTGCTACAATTATTTAAAGAAATGGAGTATTTCATTTACCGAATTCCAATGTTTCCAATGGATGAATTTGAAAACAAAATTACTCATGGAAGATGTGGAAATATCTGGGTTTTCTCACTAATTTCAGCACAATGGACAAATGAGAGGAACCATTTAAATGTAAATTCAATCAAGAATTTGTTATTTGTAAAGTATAATTTTAAGCATTTGTCTTGCTCTGAATTTTATAAATATATTTTAAACCATCAAGGCATTTTGAATAAAATAGGTTCATCTGATAAATACAATTGAGTTCATGAGGTAATGATTTCAAGATGTCAAAAGAATTCTTGTTTAAATATAGGTTCAGTAAATAAAATTAAATAAATAAAATATAATAAAATAAATAAAATAAAATAAAATATAAGTACTTGTAAGTTGTATCATAAAATATGACTGTCAAGAGCTGTATTATGTTATATAATTTCCAATTAAACAAACAGAAATAATACATATTAATTTTGTAGCTTTTATTTAGGAATGTCCTACATTTTTCCTTAATTGTCCTACATTTTGGAGTGTCCTGTCCTCTTTTTTTGTTATGAGATTTGGTCAATAGGTATTTGGTCCAATAGGCCTACCTACAAAACAAACTGTACGAGTTGTAAATAGCGCAAGCGTATGTGACCTTGGCGGACTTGTCTGTAGTGTACAGCGCATGCGCCGGAAAAAAACTGACGAGACTTGCAATGAAAACTTCTATACGGTTTGAATCACAGAGTACGAATTTGCAGTATATGGTGTTTGAATGCTGCAAGGATCCTTGTCGGCCTGCATTTTCTTGGCCTTGCCATACCATGTTGCGCCCGTCTACTGTAAAAACTGACAAGGATCCTTGTCGAGGCTTGCGATGAAATTGGTCGAGACTTGACAAGGGAATTGCTCAAGATTTGCCAGTCAATAAACTTGCAAGGAAAACTGAAGTGGATGGGCCGCTTTAGCCTACATTCCACGAGTTCGTGTCGACAGAACCAAACGTTTTCCGAACCCACGGTGCCCTTACATACGTCTTCAGTACCCACAGTGAGACGGACGAACGTATTGCTTTGAACACTATGATACTCGTAGTTGGACCACAATGTCGGGTCTCGTTTAACAACTTGTCTCAGCACCGAATGTTTTGGCTATTTTACTAAGTCGTCGAGACCACTGAGGCACGATATTGTGGTCCATCTATTGTTGCGGTCGACACGTTTACCTATTTCAGTGGTGGTGCGAGTTTTGATTCTGAAGTGGAATCGACCTGTCTTATGAGGGGCCTATATGCAACGTCCCCAAACTCTAGCACGGGTGCCACTTACATACTGCTAAAGGTCCTTGGCTATAGTTACCAAACATATAATTTTCGAATTTTCAAATATACAAATAAGTGTAAATAAGTAATGGCTGCTGTGTTTGGAGGTATCGTATCAGAAAAAGGGATAGAGAGAGGGAAGATAGAGAGAGAGAGAGAGAGAGAGAGAGAGAGAGAGAGTGTGTCTGGGGGTGCCAGTAGAAAGAGGAGTGATGAGCAAACTAAAGACTACTTTACAGTGTCCCAAAGATCAATGTCTAAATCTTTCCTTAAGGTAGAATTTTGAAGTTATATCATGACATATATGACGGTAATGTACCTTTAGATCACAAGATGGGTTAGACTAAAATCAACCATTTTAAGTGTAAATAAGTAATGGCTGTTGTGTTTGGAAGTATCGTATCAGAAAAAGGGATAGAGAGAGGGGGAGAGAGAGAGAGGAAGGGAGAAAATGGGAATGCCAGTAGAAAGAGGAGGGATGAGCAAACTAAAGACCACTTTACAGTGTCCCTAAGATCCAAAGATCAATGTATAAATCTTTCGTTAACGTAGAATGTTGAAAACATATAATGACAAATGTGACAGTAATGTACTTACTTACTTACTAGCCAACGCCCACCCTTGGCTGTTGGGCCATTAGGCGGCGCGCTGACCAGTAGAGACGTGAGAGCCTTGCCGTATCATCTGTGACAGTAATGTACGTTTAGATCACAAGGTGGCTTAGACTACAAGCAAACGTATGGAAAGAACACATGTGCTTAAACCGAATCCAGCACCAACAACACGTTTACTAGAGTACAGTATACATTGTCTGAGAGAATTATATTTATAGCCGTTATCACAATTTCGTGTGGAGATAAAGTCGTCAAATAAAGGTAAGCGGAATAAATCATCATAATCTGAAGTTAGATCTATTGCTCGGAACACATGTCATGTTGTTACAAATTATAGGGCGTAAATAGATTATGTCTGTCACTCTACTCTGTGGATTCCTTCCTAAGTGATTTGTACTGTGTTATCCTTTGGTTTCTGAAATCAAGTTGTTTCCTAACTATGATATCGGTTGTCGATTAAAAATGACAGACATGTTTGTGTTATTTAGCAATCTGCGCTAGTGACATTTTCAAAATACCAGTCTCTCCTACATTTCTGAGCGGTCAATGCTTCTTACGTAAGTAGTAACATCTTCGTAACACTTCTTCAAATAAAAGGAAAATAGTTTTTTAATGAAAGTAAACTTCCATCTGACGAATCAACTAGGCAATTCTGTCTCGGTCAAAATGACGACAGTCGGAAACATTTGATGTAACAAAGCTTTCTTAAAAGTGCGGCACTGTCTCTGTGCACCAATCAGATTGGTCGTTAGTAAGATGGGAGTACCGTTTGAGTCCACGTTGACGCGGGGTTGCCAAAACCAGTATTCATCAATGACAGCTTATCACCTTCGATGGAGCCGACCCGTCGTGTTGTCGCCATTCTTCTGTCGTTGTTTAATGATGTGCAGAAGCATGCCTTCAGCGTAACTACACTGGTGAGAGGTAAACAATTGGTTACGATTGATGTCGGTTGTTCTGATGCCGACGGATAACGGTTTAAATTAAAGAACTATACAATACACATGTGTAATGAATATATAAGAATACATTACTTATACAAAACGGAAGGTCTAACAGATTATTTGATATTGGGAAGAGGATGAGACGAGAATTCCCTTTATTATCGGCCTTACAGAGAGGACATGATGAGTGATATTTCATTAGGAGAGAGAGAGAGAGGGAGGGAGAGAGGGAGAGAGGGAGAGAGAGAGAGAGAGAGAGAGAGAGAGAGAGAGAGAGAGAGAGAGAGAGAGAGAGAGAGAGAGAGAGAGAGAAGGTAACATTGCAGGAAGCGAAACACGCGTAATTGTGTAAGATTAGTCGTTGATATGGTGAGTTGAATGGATCGGACTATAACTATACAATGAACGATACAGGAATTAGACGATGGGATAGAAGGGTATGAAATGGAAATAAATGTAGGGGAAATGAAAGCGATGAGAATAATAACGAGAAAGATATAAGAGTAGAGATATTAAACAGGAGAACAGAACAGGTATATAGGTACATATTGTAATAAAACAAATTACAAATAAATATTGATCAGTGTTGAAGATATAAGCTATTATGGAGTATGTGACTCCGATGTAAACAAGCCCCTCTGTTTGGACTAGCCAATTTGTAATAAAATAAATAAGATTGATGTGTGAATCTGTAAGTTGTAAGGTGTTTAATTGGTGTGTAATTGGTGTGGCTCTCGACGTCTTACTGGCCTGAAACACTTCCTTAAGTTTCCCAGCTGGTCCAGTCCCAATGGTAGCAAGACTGGTCGAGTAGCGTAAAGTTGATGAAGGAATATATATGTTCGGCTTCGCCGAAAGTTTCAAAACAAAATTTATTGTTTTGAAGGAAATTTAAAAAAAAATTATGTTTATAAAAAAAAAATAATTAAAAAAATTATTTTAATTTAATTAATTAATTAATTAGGATCAATTAATTAATATAGGGCTGTGAAGTTTTAAACAGTGTAATGCTCTTCTGAAAATTTTTATTAAAGTTTTAGTATATTTTAAATAAGCTATCACCACTCATAAGACTGTCTGTAAACCAATCGATACTTGTTTACCTTTTTATTTTTTAGGTTATCTTCACTTACGGGTGGTAAAGTTCTTGTAGATTATCAATTAGAATTATATTATTGGTAATTAGTATTATTGAAGAAATAAAGAACTATTAAGTATTGAAAAGTATTAATATTTTATTAAGTAATAGCAATATTGACTCTTATCGATTAGTATCGATTCTCAGGATATCGAAAAAAGTTACAAGTATATGATATAAAAATTAAATAGGGTTCTTTAAACAGCCAGTTATTACCAAAGTCAGAGAAATCGGGCTAATATTTAAAAAGTATAACGTTACAATCAAATTAATAGTTATTAATAAACACAGACATTGAATAATAAATTGTAAATATAATAATTGTTTTCACCAAACAGCTGTGCTGAACAAAGAAGAAGGCACTGAGATCGTCAAAGCAAATGGCCGCCGTCAAGTTGATCAAAATGTTGCTCGTTCCTGCTGCATTCCAAATAATGTATTTTGACGCAATATTCCTGTTCTTGTGTCTGCAAATCTCTTGTTATATGTTGTGTAGTGACTGGTGTAGTGATTCTGGGTTGTATTTAGTATGTCTGTGTAATTATAAGTCAAACACTTTCTCCGATTCCGTCACTAATTTGGTTTAATGTATTATACAGTTTTCTAGTGTTTTATGGTGTTTTTCGGAGTAGATTTATATTGTTCTGTGTTATGGAGTGTTACTTGATCGTTTCTGTTATAATATGATAGTTTCAGAAGTATTTTACAAGTCACTCGCGATTTCACAATAACGCACTATACACTCGCTTTGTATGACGATTATAGGTTAGGTTATCCACGTTATCAAACGTATGTCATGTTAACCGTTCAACTACCAATAATTAACTAACTGTTTCCTCCAGTTTCAATTAAACTCTTAGCCCATATAATATTATCCTTAACATTGTTCAAAAATATTTTCACATCCTGTGTACATTTTACTATTTCACTATATGAATGCCTAAACTTTGGTTATTTGTCAATTTTATTCACTAGATTTGATTTAAATTAATCTTTCAGTTCATTCTGGTTATTTTCAGATTAAATAATGCCATTTTATAGTGTTTTCTGTCCAAAAAATAGTAATTTTACTTTCAGTTTGGTATACTGTGAAGAGTCAAAACATCAAAATTTACTTCCTGTCATTATATAAATTCAGCCATTTTATCAGTTATATTTAATATTAATAATCCTATATTGTATTAAAAGGTTCCTATTCCCTTATTTTCTGGTAATTAATTGAATTAGTTGTATTCTGAAACATTATTCTGAAATATATGACTCCCATGTCTAAATTTCTAAGTTTAGTCATTTTTATTTTTATTCATAATTCTGAATATAATTTATTAAAATCTCTCTAAATGGTATGTGCAATTATATGGCATGATCTCAAGTTTATTTTGTCTAAACCCCTTTTGTTTATTTGCATTTAAATGAGCAATTTCTCTGTTTTGATGAAGTTTGGTTTCCATTCTTTTGGCCTATGATTTTTTAACAATTTTTCTTACAAAATAATTTACAAACAATATATGATGTGTGATACCCTCTCTGACTTTTACAAATAGTATTATAAATTAAACATGTTTTCAAATTACACAAAAACAATTAGTATTGGTTACAATACAAACAATAGTTAAAACAAATAAAGAATATATTTTTTTTTTTTTTTAAATAAATGGTTGTCTTCAAGTCAGACATTTTGCAACACAATCCTTATTTCTAAACATGGAAATATGGCTTACAAAAAAGGTTTTTTACTAACTAACATCTTAATTACTCTCTACTATTTACAAGTGGTAACTATTTTTATAGTTCTGATGTTAGTTGTTTCAGACCCAAACAAATGGCCTTATATCTAATACATTTTTAAACATTCTTGTACTATATACATAAAAAACCTTATATTTATATTCTTATTTCTAACTATTATTATAAGTAGGATTCTACAGTTTTTATACCGTCTTTTACATTGTCTTTGGGGAATTGTACCCTGTCATTAACAAATAAATAGTATTAATTGTTCAAAAGGTATTATGAACTCTGTTTTTCTTTTTTCATGTAAAACAAAATGTTATTTTAAACAGATTCATGTCTTATGAACAACATATTGTCACAGTACATATTTTAAGTCATTGAAAAATGCATATTTCATTGCATCCAATGTTTGTGATTGCCAAGAATGAAACACAAGGTTCATTTTTTATAATACCCAAAACTATCACTGGTTCACTTTGCACTTATATATTATGTTAATGCTAAATGGTCGTATAGTCTTATCAACATAATAAATTGGTTAGCGTTTTTCAATGGAGATTTGTTCCATGGGTACTATATTATTGTTTCATCTTAGTTCACAGGAAACTTTTACTTTGTTCACTTCTCTCTCTTAAATTTATATACATGTGGTTTTTATTTCGTTATACTTTTGTTTTTAGATATTTATTTTGGGGATATAGGGATTTGGGTGTCTTTTATAAGAGCATGACATCTTCTTCAGGATGCTGCCCTCTTCTTCTTTCTTCAGTCTTCTTTTCTCCTGCCTTCTGGGACTGGTATCTTCTCCATCTTCTTCTTGTTGCCATCAGGTTTCTTGGGATCTTCTCCATCTTCTTCTTTAATTCAGAAATACACAACCTGTATTGGTTGATCTTGGCTTATTTTAGGGTTTCTCTTCTATTTATTCTCCCTCGTTGTGGGTTTGGTCATATTGTGTACTGCTTTGTTATTTACTATTTTACCTTCCTGGGTTATACCTTGAAAACCTTTGGTTATGAGACTGGTTTTGGATGACTCATCACTAGTAACTCCTTTTATTTGAACTTGTATTTTCTTTATAATAATGATTTCTTTCCACAGTTGCTATGAATTAATCTGTTTATATTAAATTTAATGCTTTCTTCCAAATTTAAACAGTATAACTTTATTATTCTAATGATCAATTGCCATTCAATATTATGCTTATATCTGTCACGCTACAGATTGCTCTCCTCCAGAAGTAATTATTTCAGACATGTTTATGGATGAAATAATTTCTTATGATAATTTCATCATTTCTTATAATTCATTTTCTTCTCCATTTTTATATCGACTTTTTTATAATTAGAGTTTAATTAATTTTATATATATAATTATTTGTTTTACTACTGATCCTTTTCGGATAGTTAGTGTCTTCTGAGATATATTATAATTGTAATACATTTTCTTTCTATATCAACTTCGTGTTGTATCCTTGGGATATTAATTCCCTAACATTCCCTATCACGTGGGCTGGGGCAGATCAGAGGGGCACTGTACGCTACTTCTCTGCTGGCCATACACCACTTCTATAAATTGAGTACAGGGGCATATCCATCCCTGCTCAAAAAACATAATGCTGCTGGAATTATCTTCAGTCAGTCATCGAATAAATAAATAAAAAGTAGTCTCATTTTCGACTAATAAAAATATCTTTGGATTCTCCACTTCGTAGTCTCTCAGATTATCTCACATTTTCTATCTTAATAAATCTTCATAATCATTATTATACTCATTACATATATATTTTTCCAAAACTCTTAACTTGTCTGATATATTTAATTTAATTATGGTTGAAAACCTTTCTTTTAATAATTCTGGTTACTGTTTACAGTGTAACTCTCTTTCTTCTTCATCTGAATTCTCTTTATACTTTCTTCTGGTTATTCATAGTATTAGCATGGTCTTTATAAATAGTCTTTCGTATTCATTATTTGAATGGTCTTAATATATTATATTTAATTTTTTAACATCGTATCTTTACATTAGATATACAGGTTGTTATATTGATCATTTTATTTAAACATTTTGGTTCTTTCCTTTCTCTTAGAAAGTTATTAATCCGTCTTCACATTCATTAGCATTAATTCATTTATATTATATTTCATGTGGTATTTCTTCTCTTTGCATTTCATATAGGTCTTATTATTATCATTGGTTCAAAATCATCTTCTCCATATGTTTGGTATGAGTTGTTCTTCTTCGCTCTTAATTAACTGTTTTCATTATCGTTTCATAGGTAATTAGTCTCTTTGCTTCCAAATTTTTTTTTCTTCTCTGGCATATTACACTCTTTTTTGTTATTCTTCTCTACTCCTTCAAATGCTATTGTGAATGTCTAGCATTTATTCTGGATTAACGTTAATTCTCTTTTCTGAATTAATCACTTTATTTTCTTCTCAATTCAATCATAATTGACACATAATTATTTTTTGGAACTTGGTTGGTTTTAATGTAAAATTCAAACTATTCTTTTTATTTAATTGAAAAATATTTCTCATAAATCCTTGTAATATGTTGATCTTATCTTGTTTCAAAGTTCTGACGTTCTATCAACATACAAATTCTGTTTAATTCGTTTATTCCCAGAATTGTTTCATTCAGAATTGTTTATAGTACTGTGATCTTACTATTATTTCTGAATGTTTTGGTATTTCTCCAAATTCAAATTCTTCTTGATTATTTACCATAAAGTTTTCTCATAATTCAGTGGTATTAAGCTGTGCTTACTTAATTTTAAACTTTTTTAAAATTAAGTTCAAAATTCTCTCTCTTTCTCTTTCTTCCATAAAGTTTTGTTCTAAATTATCAGGTTGTAGTAAGAAGTACTTACTCAATTTAAAATTTTTATAATTATATTTCAATTCAAAAGTCTTTCTTTTCCTTTCTTCCATAAAGTTTGTTCCAAAATTATTAGGTTGTAAGATGTACTTACATTATTTAAAAATTTTTTAAAATTAATTAAAAAATTCTTTTAATTCTCCAGAATGTTCTTCTCAAAATATTAGGTTGTAAGATGTACTTACATTATTTCCGAATTTTTAAAATTAAAAATTCTAAATTCCTTCTTCTTATAATTCTCCAGAATGTTCTTTTCAAAATATTAGGTTGTAAGATGTACTTACATTATTTTTAAATTTTTATAAAAATTCAAAATTCTAAAACTCACAACTCATTCTTCATAATATTTCTTCATAGAAGCTTGATTGTACACTCCTTTGATTTTTCCTGAAACGATTTCCCTCAACTCATATGTATTGTTATGCTTATCATTTATCACAACATATGGACCAGTATATAGTAATAGTAGTTTTTTGGTTATGCCTTCTAAGGTGCTAGGCAGCTCTCTATTTTTTAGGAGGACTTTTTCACCCTCTTTATATGTTACAATTCGCCCTATTGCCTTCTGGTATTTGGCTTGCCGTTTTTCCTGATCTTCTGCTACCTTATTGTAAAACTTCAACTGGTTGAATTTCCTATTGTTGTTCGTTGGAAATTCAATGATTTGTTCAATGTCTCGGGGAGTCGGCTTCTCATACATGGCTGAGTACGGTGGAATTCCTATAGCTGGATGGTGGGCGTAATTTAGGAATGTTTCTGTCGCTGCTAGGTACTCTTGCCACTTTTTCTGTTGGTTGTGACAGTACGTGCGCAATATCCTACCCACTTCTCTTAGTACTCTCTCAGCCGGATTGCTACTTGGGTGGTAGACTGATGTCTTATACGTTTTGACCCCAAGTGCTAATAAAGTGTCTCGCCATCTCCTCCCCTTAAACTGTGTACCATGGTCGGTAATAATAGAAAATGGTCTACCGATCTCTGGGATATACAAATCAATAATCACCGCCAAAACCTTAGCTGTTGTTGCCCGATTAACCGGATATAGCTTTATATACTTGGTGTAGTGATCCATTATAATTACCAAGTATTTATATCTGTGTCGACCACCACTACGGGGAAATGGCCCGCAGATATCCAAAAACACTTTTTCCAGTTTTGCGTTGGAAGTTATCGGTATCATGATACCCTCTGTCTTTTCATTGTTTACTTTTGCACATTGGCAGATCTTACAGGACTTGATGTATGTTCTCACCTTGCGGTTGATATTCTTGATCTTACAATTTTCCTCTAGAGCTTGTATCACTTTTAACGCTCCCATGTGACCATACCTGACATGGTAATCGATGATGACCTCCTTTTCGATTTGGTGTGGGATTATCACCTTCCATGTCTCATCGTCCAAGGCGGTTTTTATGAATAAAATTCCCTTGTTAAGGTGGTAATATTTAGAAATGGTTTCATCATTGGCTTCCAAACGACTCACAATGTTTTTCAGCTTAAGATCAGACTGCTGATGGATTCGGATATTTATTAACAAAGCTTGTAAATCGGCTCTGGTCGTGAATATGTTATAAATTTTTACTAAGCTCTCCTTCTCTCCCTCGAAAGTCTGATCTTCCAGATTTATACGTGACAACACATCCGCTACCACGTTCTTCTTTCCTGGAATGTATTCCCATTTCAGGTCGTATTCTTGTAGGGCGAGTACCCACCTAGCCAATCGGCCGTGACTCAATTTGCACCTACGAAGGAACGAGATGGATTTATGATCAGTTCGTACCGTGACTTGATATCCGAGAATGTACGTCCGGAACTTGCTGCATGCGAACATCACGCTCAACAATTCCTTTTCTGTCACACTGTAGTTCTTTTCGCACTGGTTCAGTGTGCGACTAGCGAAGCTTATTACCAGATGTTGTCCCTCCTCATCTTCCTGGTATAATGTCGTTCCTAAGCTTAGATCGCTAGCGTCACAGTTTAGAAAGAACGGTTTATTAAAATCTGGGTGACGAAGTATCACACTCTCCAGAAACTTCTCTTTTATCAATCGGAAAGTAATATCTTGATCTTCACCCCAAGTCCATTTGTTTTTGGCAGATAACTGTGGTTGAAACTTGGCGGTTAACTCGGAATATCGGCTCTGAAACTTCCTGTAATAGTTACAGAGTCCGAGGAAAGATTGCAATTGTTTCCTGTTTCTTGGTTGCGGGAACCTCTGAATTGCCTCCACTTTTTCCGCTGATGGGGTAATACCTCGGTCGTCTAGGTTGAAGCCTAAGAATTGTACCTCGCGCGCTATGAATTTGGATTTCTCCAACTTCAGTGTTATATTGTTCTGCGCTAGTTTGTTTAGTACAAATTCCACTCTGTAACAATGCTCCTCCCAGGTTCCGGATGTGATTAGTAAATCGTCAACATAGACGGTGGTAAATTGGAGCGCTTCTGGTCCCAAAATCTGGTCCATGCATGCCACAAATATGGCGACAGAATTGACAAGTCCGAAGGGCAGTCTCTTGAACTGGTAATTGCGCCCTTCGAAAATGAACGCTACATACTGGCGGCTTTGTGGATGCAGCTCTACCTGCCAATAACCACAGACCGTATCCCAGGTGCTAATAAAGTTAGTACCATGAAAACGCTTTAAGATTTCTTCTATTTCACCGGGAGATGTTCTGTCATTCACAATTGTCTTGTTCAACTCACGCGCATCTAAACAGAGCCGGACTTGTCCGTCTTTCTTCGGAACAGCAATAATTGGACTAGTGTAAGGTGATTGACTAATCTCAATTATGTCGTTTTCAATCATCTTGTTTATCTCTGTTCTCACGGCTTCTTTGAGCGACTGCGCTATTGGATATGACCTCCGGTTAAACTCTACGTTTTCTTTAAAACGAAGTTGGCACTGGTAGTTTTTTACCTTCCCTGGTTCATCAGAAAACACCGCCTTGTATTTCTCATATATAGCGATTAGACGATCGGCCAGATGTGTTGGTATCTTCTTGTTATCGCTTCCGCACTGGAAATTCCGTATTTCTTGGATCTTAACTGACCATAAATCCTCTCCTCCATGATTGTATATTATGGGTTTATAAAGAGGGCTGTTTCTAATAACATTTATTTTACGAACTTGTTGATGTATTGGGCTAGGAAGTATAGTTGTGCCTCCTACCAGATCTGCGGTCCATGTTACTCCGTCTGGGAAAAGTGATACTCTATTTAAATTAAGATCGATTACTGCCGAATATCTACGAAGAATATCGCAACCGACTAAGATGTCAAATGGTAATCCGGTGGCGATTAAAAATTCCATGTCTAAAGCTATATCACGGCTAACGACACTTAAGGAAACTTGCTTCCTAATGGTTTTATTCTGGCGGCCAGTTGCACCTACCAACACAATGTTGTTGACTGGTAACATTGGCAAAGTTTTACCACATGCACTCTGTATTCTCTCCAACTCATTGGAGTTTATTATTGAAATATTAGCTCCTGTGTCTATCATTATTTTAGCGGGAACTCCTTCCACCTCCGCTGTTATATAAATTATCTCATTATTACTGTTGCTGAGACTCTTCTCGTTCTCTTCCAAAAGTTCAGTTCGTATGTCTTTCAAATAATGGTTACTGATAATAGTGATGTTTTTATCATTGTTTGCTTGTTGCAAATCATCCTTTTCTAACCCAGGAAGTATAAGCAGTAACGGGTCATCGTTGTTGATTACTGCCTCCTCTCGTTTAAAGTATTTTGGTCAGTATTTATATTATTATTGACCGAGGCATCGTTCGGGAAACTCTGGTTTGTCTCCTGACGTTCTGTACCCTGGTTGATGTTTAACGCCCTGTTCGGTTGTCTGCCAAGATCTTCCAGGCTGGTACTTCGTCTTCCCTCTTCGTGTCTTGGGCCGTCTCGTTCCGCACTCCTCCATCTTCGGTCGGCGCCGTGGAAGCTGCTCCTCCTCGGTTGATAGTATCTCCTGGGTCCGCGATCTTCTGCTCTTATAAAATTTACCCTAGGGCGCGACACTCGGTTATTACTATTGCTATTATTATTATTACTAATATTATTATTATAGTAATTTCGGTTAGGTGGGTAAGGTCTGTCACCATTATTGTTGGGATATGGATTTCTCTGACTGTATGGAACATTATTATTTTGTTGATAAAAGTGGTTTCTATTATTTGGGTAGGGGTTGTTATTCCTCACGCCGTTAAAATTTCCGTTAAACTGGTTATTACGCGGCTGGTTGTTAGGGCCGTCGTAATTACTGGGCTGGTTCCGGTTATTTGTATGGTTATTGCCGTTATTGGGGTAGGTAGTCGGCCTTGCTTCTGGTCTCTCATTTCTCTTTCTGCTCTGCCGATAATACTCTTCGTTCTCGTATCCCTCCAATAACTCGGTCATTCCCTGGATCGTCTTGATCTGACTACCTCTCCGGGCCCTGATAATGTCCTCATCATAGTGATAAGATATCTTATTCACTAAACATTCTTCTGGGATTGCTGGCTCAAGGTGTTTTGCCATACACACCTTCCCCAAGAAATATGCCGTCATACTGCTACCTAATTGTGACCTGTATCTTCCATTACAAATATTGTCACGGATCAAGTTCTGGGTGGTCTCAGACCAGTATTTTGTCTTAAACATTTTCCGGAACTGTTGGTAGTCGGATATTTCACTCCGGTTGGCCATCCACCAATTATCTGTTATGTCTCGGAAAGACTCGTCGAATATCTCCCTGCTATGGCTCCATTGAGTAATTTTATGCTTGGTCAAATATTCTTCTACCCTGGCCAGGAACTCCATCGGCTTGCGTTTGTATTGCCGGAAGTTGAGCCACTCTCGGCTTTCGTTGACGGGCAGTCCGGTGAAATGAGTCGGTCTGTTCCTTATTGCTTCCATCTCCTCTCGGCTTTGTCGCACCTGACCGGTGATACTGGCCACGGTCTCTTGTATATCGTTACATCGTTCTGTGACTTGGTCGCGTACTTTTCCGAATTCTTCTTGATTTTCCTTTCTCTGTTCTTCTACCTTCCTACGACTATGTTCTTCAATATTTGTGAACTTGATGTTCACCACTTCTTTAAACTCATGCACCTCCTTTTCGGTCTGGTTGCACTTTCCATCAATCTCTCGAATCTGTCGATTGACCATTATGTTTTCTTCTTCCATCTTCTTATTCATCGCTTTCTTGTTAACATTGATCTCCTTATTCAATTCTTCTCGCAACAATTCCATTCTTTCGTCCAGTTTGTCCAAATTCTCCTGATTGACTTCTCTTAATTCTTCTCTTAATATTAGATTGTCCTCTCTCAATTCTTCCAACTTTTCCCCCATCTTGTCTTCCAACTTCTTGTTATCTTCTTTCAACTCTTCTTTCAACTGTCGGTTGTTCTTCTCTATCTTCTTCCTGGTTTCATCGATTTTCTGATTAGTATTTTCAATTTTATTAATCAATTCTTCTTTAGTCGACTTGAATTCTTCCTTGAACGATTGGTTGTCTTCCTTCAATTCTTCTAACTTCTTCCCCATCTCTTCCTCCATCTTCTTGCTGTTTTCTTCCATCTTCTTGCTATTTTCTTCCATCTTCTCTTCCATCTTCTTGCTGTTTTCTTCCATCCTCTCTTCCATCTTCTTGCTCATCCCAGTCAACTCTTCTTTTGTGGATTGGTTATCCTTCTTCAATTCTTCTTTTGTTTTTTCTATTTTATTTCCCAAATCTTCTTTTAAAGACTGGTTATCACTTCCCATTTTCTTACTCAATTCTTCCTTAGTGGAGTCCAATTTCTTATTATTTTCGTCCATTTTCTTGTTCATTGATTTGTTTTCTTCTTTTGTGGATTCCATTTGCTTACTTAACTGTAAGAACATTTCCATTATCCTATCCATTTTACTCTCTTCCGTTACTTTGGATTTTTCTATATGTCTTTCCTGGACATTTACTTCCCCTGTTTGCGTGGGTATTTCCGGTTGTTCCTCTTGTTGTTCAGTTTGTTTGGATAACACCGGTGGCAATGAACTCTCCGCATCTACTGGCGTTGCCTCCTTATTGTCCATTTCCAACTCTATTTCTTTTTCGGCCTCCGCCGCCCGTTTCTTAGATGTTGCACGTCGTTGCATTTTCCCTTGAAATTCTCTGGCTTTGTAGCTGTTGCCTAGCTCCAACTAGTGATTGTGCAGAATGTATTGGCCTTCCAATCGCTAATTAAAGCCCCTAAAGTTGTGCGCCAATTTGTAATAAAACAAATTACAAATAAATATTGATCAGTGTTGAAGATATAAGCTATTATGGAGTATGTGACTCCGATGTAAACAAGCCCCTCTGTTTGGACTAGCCAATTTGTAATAAAATAAATAAGATTGATGTGTGATCCTGTAAGTTGTAAGGTGTTTAATTGGTGTGTAATTGGTGTGGCTCTCGACGTCTTACTGGCCTGAAACACTTCCTTAAGTTTCCCAGCTGGTCCAGTCCCAATGGTAGCAAGACTGGTCGAGTAGCGTAAAGTTGATGAAGGAATATATATGTTCGGCTTCGCCGAAAGTTTCAAAACAAAATTTATTGTTTTGAAGGAAATTAAAAAAAAAAATTATGTTTATAAAAAAAAAATAATTAAAAAAATTATTTTAATTTAATTAATTAATTAATTAGGATCAATTAATTAATATAGGGCTGTGAAGTTTTAAACAGTGTAATGCTCTTCTGAAAATTTTTATTAAAGTTTTAGTATATTTTAAATAAGCTATCACCACTCATAAGACTGTCTGTAAACCAATCGATACTTGTTTACCTTTTTATTTTTTAGGTTATCTTCACTTACGGGTGGTAAAGTTCTTGTAGATTATCAATTAGAATTATATTATTGGTAATTAGTATTATTGAAGAAATAAAGAACTATTAAGTATTGAAAAGTATTAATATTTTATTAAGTAATAGCAATATTGACTCTTATCGATTAGTATCGATTCTCAGGATATCGAAAAAAGTTACAAGTATATGATATAAAAATTAAATAGGGTTCTTTAAACAGCCAGTTATTACCAAAGTCAGAGAAATCGGGCTAATATTTAAAAAGTATAACGTTACAATCAAATTAATAGTTATTAATAAACACAGACATTGAATAATAAATTGTAAATATAATAATTGTTTTCACCAAACAGCTGTGCTGAACAAAGAAGAAGGCACTGAGATCGTCAAAGCAAATGGCCGCCGTCAAGTTGATCAAAATGTTGCTCGTTCCTGCTGCATTCCAAATAATGTATTTTGACGCAATATTCCTGTTCTTGTGTCTGCAAATCTCTTGTTATATGTTGTGTAGTGACTGGTGTAGTGATTCTGGGTTGTATTTAGTATGTCTGTGTAATTATAAGTCAAACACTTTCTCCGATTCCGTCACTAATTTGGTTTAATGTATTATACAGTTTTCTAGTGTTTTATGGTGTTTTTCGGAGTAGATTTATATTGTTCTGTGTTATGGAGTGTTACTTGATCGTTTCTGTTATAATATGATAGTTTCAGAAGTATTTTACAAGTCACTCGCGATTTCACAATAACGCACTATACACTCGCTTTGTATGACGATTATAGGTTAGGTTATCCACGTTATCAAACGTATGTCATGTTAACCGTTCAACTACCAATAATTAACTAACTGTTTCCTCCAGTTTCAATTAAACTCTTAGCCCATATAATATTATCCTTAACATTGTTCAAAAATATTTTCACATCCTGTGTACATTTTACTATTTCACTATATGAATGCCTAAACTTTGGTTATTTGTCAATTTTATTCACTAGATTTGATTTAAATTAATCTTTCAGTTCATTCTGGTTATTTTCAGATTAAATAATGCCATTTTATAGTGTTTTCTGTCCAAAAAATAGTAATTTTACTTTCAGTTTGGTATACTGTGAAGAGTCAAAACATCAAAATTTACTTCCTGTCATTATATAAATTCAGCCATTTTATCAGTTATATTTAATATTAATAATCCTATATTGTATTAAAAGGTTCCTATTCCCTTATTTTCTGGTAATTAATTGAATTAGTTGTATTCTGAAACATTATTCTGAAATATATGACTCCCATGTCTAAATTTCTAAGTTTAGTCATTTTTATTTTTATTCATAATTCTGAATATAATTTATTAAAATCTCTCTAAATGGTATGTGCAATTATATGGCATGATCTCAAGTTTATTTTGTCTAAACCCCTTTTGTTTATTTGCATTTAAATGAGCAATTTCTCTGTTTTGATGAAGTTTGGTTTCCATTCTTTTGGCCTATGATTTTTTAACAATTTTTCTTACAAAATAATTTACAAACAATATATGATGTGTGATACCCTCTCTGACTTTTACAAATAGTATTATAAATTAAACATGTTTTCAAATTACACAAAAACAATTAGTATTGGTTACAATACAAACAATAGTTAAAACAAATAAAGAATATATTTTTTTTTTTTTTTAAATAAATGGTTGTCTTCAAGTCAGACATTTTGCAACACAATCCTTATTTCTAAACATGGAAATATGGCTTACAAAAAAGGTTTTTTACTAACTAACATCTTAATTACTCTCTACTATTTACAAGTGGTAACTATTTTTATAGTTCTGATGTTAGTTGTTTCAGACCCAAACAAATGGCCTTATATCTAATACATTTTTAAACATTCTTGTACTATATACATAAAAAACCTTATATTTATATTCTTATTTCTAACTATTATTATAAGTAGGATTCTACAGTTTTTATACCGTCTTTTACATTGTCTTTGGGGAATTGTACCCTGTCATTAACAAATAAATAGTATTAATTGTTCAAAAGGTATTATGAACTCTGTTTTTCTTTTTTCATGTAAAACAAAATGTTATTTTAAACAGATTCATGTCTTATGAACAACATATTGTCACAGTACATATTTTAAGTCATTGAAAAATGCATATTTCATTGCATCCAATGTTTGTGATTGCCAAGAATGAAACACAAGGTTCATTTTTTATAATACCCAAAACTATCACTGGTTCACTTTGCACTTATATATTATGTTAATGCTAAATGGTCGTATAGTCTTATCAACATAATAAATTGGTTAGCGTTTTTCAATGGAGATTTGTTCCATGGGTACTATATTATTGTTTCATCTTAGTTCACAGGAAACTTTTACTTTGTTCACTTCTCTCTCTTAAATTTATATACATGTGGTTTTTATTTCGTTATACTTTTGTTTTTAGATATTTATTTTGGGGATATAGGGATTTGGGTGTCTTTTATAAGAGCATGACATCTTCTTCAGGATGCTGCCCTCTTCTTCTTTCTTCAGTCTTCTTTTCTCCTGCCTTCTGGGACTGGTATCTTCTCCATCTTCTTCTTGTTGCCATCAGGTTTCTTGGGATCTTCTCCATCTTCTTCTTTAATTCAGAAATACACAACCTGTATTGGTTGATCTTGGCTTATTTTAGGGTTTCTCTTCTATTTATTCTCCCTCGTTGTGGGTTTGGTCATATTGTGTACTGCTTTGTTATTTACTATTTTACCTTCCTGGGTTATACCTTGAAAACCTTTGGTTATGAG
The DNA here is from genome assembly GCA_034769895.1 of Magicicada septendecula. Taxonomy (NCBI): domain Eukaryota; kingdom Metazoa; phylum Arthropoda; class Insecta; order Hemiptera; family Cicadidae; genus Magicicada; species Magicicada septendecula. The sequence continues at coordinate 123,169,498 of CM068370.1, read as the reverse complement.
ACTGGTTTTGGATGACTCATCACTAGTAACTCCTTTTATTTGAACTTGTATTTTCTTTATAATAATGATTTCTTTCCACAGTTGCTATGAATTAATCTGTTTATATTAAATTTAATGCTTTCTTCCAAATTTAAACAGTATAACTTTATTATTCTAATGATCAATTGCCATTCAATATTATGCTTATATCTGTCACGCTACAGATTGCTCTCCTCCAGAAGTAATTATTTCAGACATGTTTATGGATGAAATAATTTCTTATGATAATTTCATCATTTCTTATAATTCATTTTCTTCTCCATTTTTATATCGACTTTTTTATAATTAGAGTTTAATTAATTTTATATATATAATTATTTGTTTTACTACTGATCCTTTTCGGATAGTTAGTGTCTTCTGAGATATATTATAATTGTAATACATTTTCTTTCTATATCAACTTCGTGTTGTATCCTTGGGATATTAATTCCCTAACATTCCCTATCACGTGGGCTGGGGCAGATCAGAGGGGCACTGTACGCTACTTCTCTGCTGGCCATACACCACTTCTATAAATTGAGTACAGGGGCATATCCATCCCTGCTCAAAAAACATAATGCTGCTGGAATTATCTTCAGTCAGTCATCGAATAAATAAATAAAAAGTAGTCTCATTTTCGACTAATAAAAATATCTTTGGATTCTCCACTTCGTAGTCTCTCAGATTATCTCACATTTTCTATCTTAATAAATCTTCATAATCATTATTATACTCATTACATATATATTTTTCCAAAACTCTTAACTTGTCTGATATATTTAATTTAATTATGGTTGAAAACCTTTCTTTTAATAATTCTGGTTACTGTTTACAGTGTAACTCTCTTTCTTCTTCATCTGAATTCTCTTTATACTTTCTTCTGGTTATTCATAGTATTAGCATGGTCTTTATAAATAGTCTTTCGTATTCATTATTTGAATGGTCTTAATATATTATATTTAATTTTTTAACATCGTATCTTTACATTAGATATACAGGTTGTTATATTGATCATTTTATTTAAACATTTTGGTTCTTTCCTTTCTCTTAGAAAGTTATTAATCCGTCTTCGCATTCATTAGCATTAATTCATTTATATTATATTTCATGTGGTATTTCTTCTCTTTGCATTTCATATAGGTCTTATTATTATCATTGGTTCAAAATCATCTTCTCCATATGTTTGGTATGAGTTGTTCTTCTTCGCTCTTAATTAACTGTTTTCATTATCGTTTCATAGGTAATTAGTCTCTTTGCTTCCAAATTTTTTTTTCTTCTCTGGCATATTACACTCTTTTTTGTTATTCTTCTCTACTCCTTCAAATGCTATTGTGAATGTCTAGCATTTATTCTGGATTAACGTTAATTCTCTTTTCTGAATTAATCACTTTATTTTCTTCTCAATTCAATCATAATTGACACATAATTATTTTTTGGAACTTGGTTGGTTTTAATGTAAAATTCAAACTATTCTTTTTATTTAATTGAAAAATATTTCTCATAAATCCTTGTAATATGTTGATCTTATCTTGTTTCAAAGTTCTGACGTTCTATCAACATACAAATTCTGTTTAATTCGTTTATTCCCAGAATTGTTTCATTCAGAATTGTTTATAGTACTGTGATCTTACTATTATTTCTGAATGTTTTGGTATTTCTCCAAATTCAAATTCTTCTTGATTATTTACCATAAAGTTTTCTCATAATTCAGTGGTATTAAGCTGTGCTTACTTAATTTTAAACTTTTTTAAAATTAAGTTCAAAATTCTCTCTCTTTCTCTTTCTTCCATAAAGTTTTGTTCTAAATTATCAGGTTGTAGTAAGAAGTACTTACTCAATTTAAAATTTTTATAATTATATTTCAATTCAAAAGTCTTTCTTTTCCTTTCTTCCATAAAGTTTGTTCCAAAATTATTAGGTTGTAAGATGTACTTACATTATTTAAAAATTTTTTAAAATTAATTAAAAAATTCTTTTAATTCTCCAGAATGTTCTTCTCAAAATATTAGGTTGTAAGATGTACTTACATTATTTCCGAATTTTTAAAATTAAAAATTCTAAATTCCTTCTTCTTATAATTCTCCAGAATGTTCTTTTCAAAATATTAGGTTGTAAGATGTACTTACATTATTTTTAAATTTTTATAAAAATTCAAAATTCTAAAACTCACAACTCATTCTTCATAATATTTCTTCATAGAAGCTTGATTGTACACTCCTTTGATTTTTCCTGAAACGATTTCCCTCAACTCATATGTATTGTTATGCTTATCATTTATCACAACATATGGACCAGTATATAGTAATAGTAGTTTTTTGGTTATGCCTTCTAAGGTGCTAGGCAGCTCTCTATTTTTTAGGAGGACTTTTTCACCCTCTTTATATGTTACAATTCGCCCTATTGCCTTCTGGTATTTGGCTTGCCGTTTTTCCTGATCTTCTGCTACCTTATTGTAAAACTTCAACTGGTTGAATTTCCTATTGTTGTTCGTTGGAAATTCAATGATTTGTTCAATGTCTCGGGGAGTCGGCTTCTCATACATGGCTGAGTACGGTGGAATTCCTATAGCTGGATGGTGGGCGTAATTTAGGAATGTTTCTGTCGCTGCTAGGTACTCTTGCCACTTTTTCTGTTGGTTGTGACAGTACGTGCGCAATATCCTACCCACTTCTCTTAGTACTCTCTCAGCCGGATTGCTACTTGGGTGGTAGACTGATGTCTTATACGTTTTGACCCCAAGTGCTAATAAAGTGTCTCGCCATCTCCTCCCCTTAAACTGTGTACCATGGTCGGTAATAATAGAAAATGGTCTACCGATCTCTGGGATATACAAATCAATAATCACCGCCAAAACCTTAGCTGTTGTTGCCCGATTAACCGGATATAGCTTTATATACTTGGTGTAGTGATCCATTATAATTACCAAGTATTTATATCTGTGTCGACCACCACTACGGGGAAATGGCCCGCAGATATCCAAAAACACTTTTTCCAGTTTTGCGTTGGAAGTTATCGGTATCATGATACCCTCTGTCTTTTCATTGTTTACTTTTGCACATTGGCAGATCTTACAGGACTTGATGTATGTTCTCACCTTGCGGTTGATATTCTTGATCTTACAATTTTCCTCTAGAGCTTGTATCACTTTTAACGCTCCCATGTGACCATACCTGACATGGTAATCGATGATGACCTCCTTTTCGATTTGGTGTGGGATTATCACCTTCCATGTCTCATCGTCCAAGGCGGTTTTTATGAATAAAATTCCCTTGTTAAGGTGGTAATATTTAGAAATGGTTTCATCATTGGCTTCCAAACGACTCACAATGTTTTTCAGCTTAAGATCAGACTGCTGATGGATTCGGATATTTATTAACAAAGCTTGTAAATCGGCTCTGGTCGTGAATATGTTATAAATTTTTACTAAGCTCTCCTTCTCTCCCTCGAAAGTCTGATCTTCCAGATTTATACGTGACAACACATCCGCTACCACGTTCTTCTTTCCTGGAATGTATTCCCATTTCAGGTCGTATTCTTGTAGGGCGAGTACCCACCTAGCCAATCGGCCGTGACTCAATTTGCACCTACGAAGGAACGAGATGGATTTATGATCAGTTCGTACCGTGACTTGATATCCGAGAATGTACGTCCGGAACTTGCTGCATGCGAACACCACGCTCAACAATTCCTTTTCTGTCACACTGTAGTTCTTTTCGCACTGGTTCAGTGTGCGACTAGCGAAGCTTATTACCAGATGTTGTCCCTCCTCATCTTCCTGGTATAATGTCGTTCCTAAGCTTAGATCGCTAGCGTCACAGTTTAGAAAGAACGGTTTATTAAAATCTGGGTGACGAAGTATCACACTCTCCAGAAACTTCTCTTTTATCAATCGGAAAGTAATATCTTGATCTTCACCCCAAGTCCATTTGTTTTTGGCAGATAACTGTGGTTGAAACTTGGCGGTTAACTCGGAATATCGGCTCTGAAACTTCCTGTAATAGTTACAGAGTCCGAGGAAAGATTGCAATTGTTTCCTGTTTCTTGGTTGCGGGAACCTCTGAATTGCCTCCACTTTTTCCGCTGATGGGGTAATACCTCGGTCGTCTAGGTTGAAGCCTAAGAATTGTACCTCGCGCGCTATGAATTTGGATTTCTCCAACTTCAGTGTTATATTGTTCTGCGCTAGTTTGTTTAGTACAAATTCCACTCTGTAACAATGCTCCTCCCAGGTTCCGGATGTGATTAGTAAATCGTCAACATAGACGGTGGTAAATTGGAGCGCTTCTGGTCCCAAAATCTGGTCCATGCATGCCACAAATATGGCGACAGAATTGACAAGTCCGAAGGGCAGTCTCTTGAACTGGTAATTGCGCCCTTCGAAAATGAACGCTACATACTGGCGGCTTTGTGGATGCAGCTCTACCTGCCAATAACCACAGACCGTATCCCAGGTGCTAATAAAGTTAGTACCATGAAAACGCTTTAAGATTTCTTCTATTTCACCGGGAGATGTTCTGTCATTCACAATTGTCTTGTTCAACTCACGCGCATCTAAACAGAGCCGGACTTGTCCGTCTTTCTTCGGAACAGCAATAATTGGACTAGTGTAAGGTGATTGACTAATCTCAATTATGTCGTTTTCAATCATCTTGTTTATCTCTGTTCTCACGGCTTCTTTGAGCGACTGCGCTATTGGATATGACCTCCGGTTAAACTCTACGTTTTCTTTAAAACGAAGTTGGCACTGGTAGTTTTTTACCTTCCCTGGTTCATCAGAAAACACCGCCTTGTATTTCTCATATATAGCGATTAGACGATCGGCCAGATGTGTTGGTATCTTCTTGTTATCGCTTCCGCACTGGAAATTCCGTATTTCTTGGATCTTAACTGACCATAAATCCTCTCCTCCATGATTGTATATTATGGGTTTATAAAGAGGGCTGTTTCTAATAACATTTATTTTACGAACTTGTTGATGTATTGGGCTAGGAAGTATAGTTGTGCCTCCTACCAGATCTGCGGTCCATGTTACTCCGTCTGGGAAAAGTGATACTCTATTTAAATTAAGATCGATTACTGCCGAATATCTACGAAGAATATCGCAACCGACTAAGATGTCAAATGGTAATCCGGTGGCGATTAAAAATTCCATGTCTAAAGCTATATCACGGCTAACGACACTTAAGGAAACTTGCTTCCTAATGGTTTTATTCTGGCGGCCAGTTGCACCTACCAACACAATGTTGTTGACTGGTAACATTGGCAAAGTTTTACCACATGCACTCTGTATTCTCTCCAATTCATTGGAGTTTATTATTGAAATATTAGCTCCTGTGTCTATCATTATTTTAGCGGGAACTCCTTCCACCTCCGCTGTTATATAAATTATCTCATTATTACTGTTGCTGAGACTCTTCTCGTTCTCTTCCAAAAGTTCAGTTCGTATGTCTTTCAAATAATGGTTACTGATAATAGTGATGTTTTTATCATTGTTTGCTTGTTGCAAATCATCCTTTTCTAACCCAGGAAGTATAAGCAGTAACGGGCCATCGTTGTTGATTACTGCCTCCTCTCGTTTAAAGTATTTTGGTCAGTATTTATATTATTATTGACCGAGGCATCGTTCGGGAAACTCTGGTTTGTCTCCTGACGTTCTGTACCCTGGTTGATGTTTAACGCCCTGTTCGGTTGTCTGCCAAGATCTTCCAGGCTGGTACTTCGTCTTCCCTCTTCGTGTCTTGGGCCGTCTCGTTCCGCACTCCTCCATCTTCGGTCGGCGCCGTGGAAGCTGCTCCTCCTCGGTTGATAGTATCTCCTGGGTCCGCGATCTTCTGCTCTTATAAAATTTACCCTAGGGCGCGACACTCGGTTATTACTATTGCTATTATTATTATTACTAATATTATTATTATAGTAATTTCGGTTAGGTGGGTAAGGTCTGTCACCATTATTGTTGGGATATGGATTTCTCTGACTGTATGGAACATTATTATTTTGTTGATAAAAGTGGTTTCTATTATTTGGGTAGGGGTTGTTATTCCTCACGCCGTTAAAATTTCCGTTAAACTGGTTATTACGCGGCTGGTTGTTAGGGCCGTCGTAATTACTGGGCTGGTTCCGGTTATTTGTATGGTTATTGCCGTTATTGGGGTAGGTAGTCGGCCTTGCTTCTGGTCTCTCATTTCTCTTTCTGCTCTGCCGATAATACTCTTCGTTCTCGTATCCCTCCAATAACTCGGTCATTCCCTGGATCGTCTTGATCTGACTACCTCTCCGGGCCCTGATAATGTCCTCATCATAGTGATAAGATATCTTATTCACTAAACATTCTTCTGGGATTGCTGGCTCAAGGTGTTTTGCCATACACACCTTCCCCAAGAAATATGCCGTCATACTGCTACCTAATTGTGACCTGTATCTTCCATTACAAATATTGTCACGGATCAAGTTCTGGGTGGTCTCAGACCAGTATTTTGTCTTAAACATTTTCCGGAACTGTTGGTAGTCGGATATTTCACTCCGGTTGGCCATCCACCAATTATCTGTTATGTCTCGGAAAGACTCGTCGAATATCTCCCTGCTATGGCTCCATTGAGTAATTTTATGCTTGGTCAAATATTCTTCTACCCTGGCCAGGAACTCCATCGGCTTGCGTTTGTATTGCCGGAAGTTGAGCCACTCTCGGCTTTCGTTGACGGGCAGTCCGGTGAAATGAGTCGGTCTGTTCCTTATTGCTTCCATCTCCTCTCGGCTTTGTCGCACCTGACCGGTGATACTGGCCACGGTCTCTTGTATATCGTTACATCGTTCTGTGACTTGGTCGCGTACTTTTACGAATTCTTCTTGATTTTCCTTTCTCTGTTCTTCTACCTTCCTACGACTATGTTCTTCAATATTTGTGAACTTGATGTTCACCACTTCTTTAAAATCATGCACCTCCTTTTCGGTCTGGTTGCACTTTCCATCAATCTCTCGAATCTGTCGATTGACCATTATGTTTTCTTCTTCCATCTTCTTATTCATCGCTTTCTTGTTAACATTGATCTCCTTATTCAATTCTTCTCGCAACAATTCCATTCTTTCGTCCAGTTTGTCCAAATTCTCCTGATTGACTTCTCTTAATTCTTCTCTTAATATTAGATTGTCCTCTCTCAATTCTTCCAACTTTTCCCCCATCTTCTCTTCCAACTTCTTGTTATCTTCTTTCAACTCTTCTTTCAACTGTCGGTTGTTCTTCTCTATCTTCTTCCTGATTTCATCGATTTTCTGATTAGTATTTTCAATTTTATTAATCAATTCTTCTTTAGTCGACTTGAATTCTTCCTTGAACGATTGGTTGTCTTCCTTCAATTCTTCTAACTTCTTCCCCATCTCTTCCTCCATCTTCTTGCTGTTTTCTTCCATCTTCTTGCTATTTTCTTCCATCTTCTCTTCCATCTTCTTGCTGTTTTCTTCCATCCTCTCTTCCATCTTCTTGCTCATCCCAGTCAACTCTTCTTTTGTGGATTGGTTATCCTTCTTCAATTCTTCTTTTGTTTTTTCTATTTTATTTCCCAAATCTTCTTTTAAAGACTGGTTATCACTTCCCATTTTCTTACTCAATTCTTCCTTAGTGGAGTCCAATTTCTTATTATTTTCGTCCATTTTCTTGTTCATTGATTTGTTTTCTTCTTTTATGGATTCCATTTGCTTACTTAACTGTAAGAACATTTCCATTATCCTATCCATTTTACTCTCTTCCGTTACTTTGGATTTTTCTATATGTCTTTCCTGGACATTTACTTCCCCTGTTTGCGTGGGTATTTCCGGTTGTTCCTCTTGTTGTTCAGTTTGTTGGATAACACCGGTGGCAATGAACTCTCCGCATCTACTGGCGTTGCCTCCTTATTGTCCATTTCCAACTCTATTTCTTTTTCGGCCTCCGCCGCCCGTTTCTTAGATGTTGCACGTCGTTGCATTTTCCCTTGAAATTCTCTGGCTTTGTAGCTGTTGCCTAGCTCCAACTAGTGATTGTGCAGAATGTATTGGCCTTCCAATCGCTAATTAAAGCCCCTAAAGTTGTGCGCCAATTTGTAATAAAACAAATTACAAATAAATATTGATCAGTGTTGAAGATATAAGCTATTATGGAGTATGTGACTCCGATGTAAACAAGCCCCTCTGTTTGGACTAGCCAATTTGTAATAAAATAAATAAGATTGATGTGTGAATCTGTAAGTTGTAAGGTGTTTAATTGGTGTGTAATTGGTGTGGCTCTCGACGTCTTACTGGCCTGAAACACTTCCTTAAGTTTCCCAGCTGGTCCAGTCCCAATGGTAGCAAGACTGGTCGAGTAGCGTAAAGTTGATGAAGGAATATATATGTTCGGCTTCGCCGAAAGTTTCAAAACAAAATTTATTGTTTTGAAGGAAATTAAAAAAAAAAATTATGTTTATAAAAAAAAATAATTAAAAAAATTATTTTAATTTTATTAATTAATTAATTAGGATCAATTAATTAATATAGGGCTGTGAAGTTTTAAACAGTGTAATGCTCTTCTGAAAATTTTTATTAAAGTTTTAGTATATTTTAAATAAGCTATCACCACTCATAAGACTGTCTGTAAACCAATCGATACTTGTTTACCTTTTTATTTTTTAGGTTATCTTCACTTACGGGTGGTAAAGTTCTTGTAGATTATCAATTAGAATTATATTATTGGTAATTAGTATTATTGAAGAAATAAAGAACTATTAAGTATTGAAAAGTATTAATATTTTATTAAGTAATAGCAATATTGACTCTTATCGATTAGTATCGATTCTCAGGATATCGAAAAAAGTTACAAGTATATGATATAAAAATTAAATAGGGTTCTTTAAACAGCCAGTTATTACCAAAGTCAGAGAAATCGGGCTAATATTTAAAAAGTATAACGTTACAATCAAATTAATAGTTATTAATAAACACAGACATTGAATAATAAATTGTAAATATAATAATTGTTTTCACCAAACAGCTGTGCTGAACAAAGAAGAAGGCACTGAGATCGTCAAAGCAAATGGCCGCCGTCAAGTTGATCAAAATGTTGCTCGTTCCTGCTGCATTCCAAATAATGTATTTTGACGCAATATTCCTGTTCTTGTGTCTGCAAATCTCTTGTTATATGTTGTGTAGTGACTGGTGTAGTGATTCTGGGTTGTATTTAGTATGTCTGTGTAATTATAAGTCAAACACTTTCTCCGATTCCGTCACTAATTTGGTTTAATGTATTATACAGTTTTCTAGTGTTTTATGGTGTTTTTCGGAGTAGATTTATATTGTTCTGTGTTATGGAGTGTTACTTGATCGTTTCTGTTATAATATGATAGTTTCAGAAGTATTTTACAAGTCACTCGCGATTTCACAATAACGCACTATACACTCGCTTTGTATGACGATTATAGGTTAGGTTATCCACGTTATCAAACGTATGTCATGTTAACCGTTCAACTACCAATAATTAACTAACTGTTTCCTCCAGTTTCAATTAAACTCTTAGCCCATATAATATTATCCTTAACATTGTTCAAAAATATTTTCACATCCTGTGTACATTTTACTATTTCACTATATGAATGCCTAAACTTTGGTTATTTGTCAATTTTATTCACTAGATTTGATTTAAATTAATCTTTCAGTTCATTCTGGTTATTTTCAGATTAAATAATGCCATTTTATAGTGTTTTCTGTCCAAAAAATAGTAATTTTACTTTCAGTTTGGTATACTGTGAAGAGTCAAAACATCAAAATTTACTTCCTGTCATTATATAAATTCAGCCATTTTATCAGTTATATTTAATATTAATAATCCTATATTGTATTAAAAGGTTCCTATTCCCTTATTTTCTGGTAATTAATTGAATTAGTTGTATTCTGAAACATTATTCTGAAATATATGACTCCCATGTCTAAATTTCTAAGTTTAGTCATTTTTATTTTTATTCATAATTCTGAATATAATTTATTAAAATCTCTCTAAATGGTATGTGCAATTATATGGCATGATCTCAAGTTTATTTTGTCTAAACCCCTTTTGTTTATTTGCATTTAAATGAGCAATTTCTCTGTTTTGATGAAGTTTGGTTTCCATTCTTTTGGCCTATGATTTTTTAACAATTTTTCTTACAAAATAATTTACAAACAATATATGATGTGTGATACCCTCTCTGACTTTTACAAATAGTATTATAAATTAAACATGTTTTCAAATTACACAAAAACAATTAGTATTGGTTACAATACAAACAATAGTTAAAACAAATAAAGAATTTTTTTTTTTTTTTTTTTAAATAAATGGTTGTCTTCAAGTCAGACATTTTGCAACACAATCCTTATTTCTAAACATGGAAATATGGCTTACAAAAAAGGTTTTTTACTAACTAACATCTTAATTACTCTCTACTATTTACAAGTGGTAACTATTTTTATAGTTCTGATGTTAGTTGTTTCAGACCCAAACAAATGGCCTTATATCTAATACATTTTTAAACATTCTTGTACTATATACATAAAAAACCTTATATTTATATTCTTATTTCTAACTATTATTATAAGTAGGATTCTACAGTTTTTATACCGTCTTTTACATTGTCTTTGGGGAATTGTACCCTGTCATTAACAAATAAATAGTATTAATTGTTCAAAAGGTATTATGAACTCTGTTTTTCTTTTTTCATGTAAAACAAAATGTTATTTTAAACAGATTCATGTCTTATGAACAACATATTGTCACAGTACATATTTTAAGTCATTGAAAAATGCATATTTCATTGCATCCAATGTTTGTGATTGCCAAGAATGAAACACAAGGTTCATTTTTTATAATACCCAAAACTATCACTGGTTCACTTTGCACTTATATATTATGTTAATGCTAAATGGTCGTATAGTCTTATCAACATAATAAATTGGTTAGCGTTTTTCAATGGAGATTTGTTCCATGGGTACTATATTATTGTTTCATCTTAGTTCACAGGAAACTTTTACTTTGTTCACTTCTCTCTCTTAAATTTATATACATGTGGTTTTTATTTCGTTATACTTTTGTTTTTAGATATTTATTTTGGGGATATAGGGATTTGGGTGTCTTTTATAAGAGCATGACATCTTCTTCAGGATGCTGCCCTCTTCTTCTTTCTTCAGTCTTCTTTTCTCCTGCCTTCTGGGACTGGTATCTTCTCCATCTTCTTCTTGTTGCCATCAGGTTTCTTGGGATCTTCTCCATCTTCTTCTTTAATTCAGAAATACACAACCTGTATTGGTTGATCTTGGCTTATTTTAGGGTTTCTCTTCTATTTATTCTCCCTCGTTGTGGGTTTGGTCATATTGTGTACTGCTTTGTTATTTACTATTTTACCTTCCTGGGTTATACCTTGAAAACCTTTGGTTATGAGACTGGTTTTGGATGACTCATCACTAGTAACTCCTTTTATTTGAACTTGTATTTTCTTTATAATAATGATTTCTTTCCACAGTTGCTATGAATTAATCTGTTTATATTAAATTTAATGCTTTCTTCCAAATTTAAACAGTATAACTTTATTATTCTAATGATCAATTGCCATTCAATATTATGCTTATATCTGTCACGCTACAGATTGCTCTCCTCCAGAAGTAATTATTTCAGACATGTTTATGGATGAAATAATTTCTTATGATAATTTCATCATTTCTTATAATTCATTTTCTTCTCCATTTTTATATCGACTTTTTTATAATTAGAGTTTAATTAATTTTATATATATAATTATTTGTTTTACTACTGATCCTTTTCGGATAGTTAGTGTCTTCTGAGATATATTATAATTGTAATACATTTTCTTTCTATATCAACTTCGTGTTGTATCCTTGGGATATTAATTCCCTAACATTCCCTATCACGTGGGCTGGGGCAGATCAGAGGGGCACTGTACGCTACTTCTCTGCTGGCCATACACCACTTCTATAAATTGAGTACAGGGGCATATCCATCCCTGCTCAAAAAACATAATGCTGCTGGAATTATCTTCAGTCAGTCATCGAATAAATAAATAAAAAGTAGTCTCATTTTCGACTAATAAAAATATCTTTGGATTCTCCACTTCGTAGTCTCTCAGATTATCTCACATTTTCTATCTTAATAAATCTTCATAATCATTATTATACTCATTACATATATATTTTTCCAAAACTCTTAACTTGTCTGATATATTTAATTTAATTATGGTTGAAAACCTTTCTTTTAATAATTCTGGTTACTGTTTACAGTGTAACTCTCTTTCTTCTTCATCTGAATTCTCTTTATACTTTCTTCTGGTTATTCATAGTATTAGCATGGTCTTTATAAATAGTCTTTCGTATTCATTATTTGAATGGTCGTAATATATTATATTTAATTTTTTAACATCGTATCTTTACATTAGATATACAGGTTGTTATATTGATCATTTTATTTAAACATTTTGGTTCTTTCCTTTCTCTTAGAAAGTTATTAATCCGTCTTCGCATTCATTAGCATTAATTCATTTATATTATATTTCATGTGGTATTTCTTCTCTTTGCATTTCATATAGGTCTTATTATTATCATTGGTTCAAAATCATCTTCTCCATATGTTTGGTATGAGTTGTTCTTCTTCGCTCTTAATTAACTGTTTTCATTATCGTTTCATAGGTAATTAGTCTCTTTGCTTCCAAATTTTTTTTTTCTTCTCTGGCATATTACACTCTTTTTTGTTATTCTTCTCTACTCCTTCAAATGCTATTGTGAATGTCTAGCATTTATTCTGGATTAACGTTAATTCTCTTTTCTGAATTAATCACTTTATTTTCTTCTCAATTCAATCATAATTGACACATAATTATTTTTTGGAACTTGGTTGGTTTTAATGTAAAATTCAAACTATTCTTTTTATTTAATTGAAAAATATTTCTCATAAATCCTTGTAATATGTTGATCTTATCTTGTTTCAAAGTTCTGACGTTCTATCAACATACAAATTCTGTTTAATTCGTTTATTCCCAGAATTGTTTCATTCAGAATTGTTTATAGTACTGTGATCTTACTATTATTTCTGAATGTTTTGGTATTTCTCCAAATTCAAATTCTTCTTGATTATTTACCATAAAGTTTTCTCATAATTCAGTGGTATTAAGCTGTGCTTACTTAATTTTAAACTTTTTTAAAATTAAGTTCAAAATTCTCTCTCTTTCTCTTTCTTCCATAAAGTTTTGTTCTAAATTATCAGGTTGTAGTAAGAAGTACTTACTCAATTTAAAATTTTTATAATTATATTTCAATTCAAAAGTCTTTCTTTTCCTTTCTTCCATAAAGTTTGTTCCAAAATTATTAGGTTGTAAGATGTACTTACATTATTTAAAAATTTTTTAAAATTAATTAAAAAATTCTTTTAATTCTCCAGAATGTTCTTCTCAAAATATTAGGTTGTAAGATGTACTTACATTATTTCCGAATTTTTAAAATTAAAAATTCTAAATTCCTTCTTCTTATAATTCTCCAGAATGTTCTTTTCAAAATATTAGGTTGTAAGATGTACTTACATTATTTTTAAATTTTTATAAAAATTCAAAATTCTAAAACTCACAACTCATTCTTCATAATATTTCTTCATAGAAGCTTGATTGTACACTCCTTTGATTTTTCCTGAAACGATTTCCCTCAACTCATATGTATTGTTATGCTTATCATTTATCACAACATATGGACCAGTATATAGTAATAGTAGTTTTTTGGTTATGCCTTCTAAGGTGCTAGGCAGCTCTCTATTTTTTAGGAGGACTTTTTCACCCTCTTTATATGTTACAATTCGCCCTATTGCCTTCTGGTATTTGGCTTGCCGTTTTTCCTGATCTTCTGCTACCTTATTGTAAAACTTCAACTGGTTGAATTTCCTATTGTTGTTCGTTGGAAATTCAATGATTTGTTCAATGTCTCGGGGAGTCGGCTTCTCATACATGGCTGAGTACGGTGGAATTCCTATAGCTGGATGGTGGGCGTAATTTAGGAATGTTTCTGTCGCTGCTAGGTACTCTTGCCACTTTTTCTGTTGGTTGTGACAGTACGTGCGCAATATCCTACCCACTTCTCTTAGTACTCTCTCAGCCGGATTGCTACTTGGGTGGTAGACTGATGTCTTATACGTTTTGACCCCAAGTGCTAATAAAGTGTCTCGCCATCTCCTCCCCTTAAACTGTGTACCATGGTCGGTAATAATAGAAAATGGTCTACCGATCTCTGGGATATACAAATCAATAATCACCGCCAAAACCTTAGCTGTTGTTGCCCGATTAACCGGATATAGCTTTATATACTTGGTGTAGTGATCCATTATAATTACCAAGTATTTATATCTGTGTCGACCACCACTACGGGGAAATGGCCCGCAGATATCCAAAAACACTTTTTCCAGTTTTGCGTTGGAAGTTATCGGTATCATGATACCCTCTGTCTTTTCATTGTTTACTTTTGCACATTGGCAGATCTTACAGGACTTGATGTATGTTCTCACCTTGCGGTTGATATTCTTGATCTTACAATTTTCCTCTAGAGCTTGTATCACTTTTAACGCTCCCATGTGACCATACCTGACATGGTAATCGATGATGACCTCCTTTTCGATTTGGTGTGGGATTATCACCTTCCATGTCTCATCGTCCAAGGCGGTTTTTATGAATAAAATTCCCTTGTTAAGGTGGTAATATTTAGAAATGGTTTCATCATTGGCTTCCAAACGACTCACAATGTTTTTCAGCTTAAGATCAGACTGCTGATGGATTCGGATATTTATTAACAAAGCTTGTAAATCGGCTCTGGTCGTGAATATGTTATAAATTTTTACTAAGCTCTCCTTCTCTCCCTCGAAAGTCTGATCTTCCAGATTTATACGTGACAACACATCCGCTACCACGTTCTTCTTTCCTGGAATGTATTCCCATTTCAGGTCGTATTCTTGTAGGGCGAGTACCCACCTAGCCAATCGGCCGTGACTCAATTTGCACCTACGAAGGAACGAGATGGATTTATGATCAGTTCGTACCGTGACTTGATATCCGAGAATGTACGTCCGGAACTTGCTGCATGCGAACACCACGCTCAACAATTCCTTTTCTGTCACACTGTAGTTCTTTTCGCACTGGTTCAGTGTGCGACTAGCGAAGCTTATTACCAGATGTTGTCCCTCCTCATCTTCCTGGTATAATGTCGTTCCTAAGCTTAGATCGCTAGCGTCACAGTTTAGAAAGAACGGTTTATTAAAATCTGGGTGACGAAGTATCACACTCTCCAGAAACTTCTCTTTTATCAATCGGAAAGTAATATCTTGATCTTCACCCCAAGTCCATTTGTTTTTGGCAGATAACTGTGGTTGAAACTTGGCGGTTAACTCGGAATATCGGCTCTGAAACTTCCTGTAATAGTTACAGAGTCCGAGGAAAGATTGCAATTGTTTCCTGTTTCTTGGTTGCGGGAACCTCTGAATTGCCTCCACTTTTTCCGCTGATGGGGTAATACCTCGGTCGTCTAGGTTGAAGCCTAAGAATTGTACCTCGCGCGCTATGAATTTGGATTTCTCCAACTTCAGTGTTATATTGTTCTGCGCTAGTTTGTTTAGTACAAATTCCACTCTGTAACAATGCTCCTCCCAGGTTCCGGATGTGATTAGTAAATCGTCAACATAGACGGTGGTAAATTGGAGCGCTTCTGGTCCCAAAATCTGGTCCATGCATGCCACAAATATGGCGACAGAATTGACAAGTCCGAAGGGCAGTCTCTTGAACTGGTAATTGCGCCCTTCGAAAATGAACGCTACATACTGGCGGCTTTGTGGATGCAGCTCTACCTGCCAATAACCACAGACCGTATCCCAGGTGCTAATAAAGTTAGTACCATGAAAACGCTTTAAGATTTCTTCTATTTCACCGGGAGATGTTCTGTCATTCACAATTGTCTTGTTCAACTCACGCGCATCTAAACAGAGCCGGACTTGTCCGTCTTTCTTCGGAACAGCAATAATTGGACTAGTGTAAGGTGATTGACTAATCTCAATTATGTCGTTTTCAATCATCTTGTTTATCTCTGTTCTCACGGCTTCTTTGAGCGACTGCGCTATTGGATATGACCTCCGGTTAAACTCTACGTTTTCTTTAAAACGAAGTTGGCACTGGTAGTTTTTTACCTTCCCTGGTTCATCAGAAAACACCGCCTTGTATTTCTCATATATAGCGATTAGACGATCGGCCAGATGTGTTGGTATCTTCTTGTTATCGCTTCCGCACTGGAAATTCCGTATTTCTTGGATCTTAACTGACCATAAATCCTCTCCTCCATGATTGTATATTATGGGTTTATAAAGAGGGCTGTTTCTAATAACATTTATTTTACGAACTTGTTGATGTATTGGGCTAGGAAGTATAGTTGTGCCTCCTACCAGATCTGCGGTCCATGTTACTCCGTCTGGGAAAAGTGATACTCTATTTAAATTAAGATCGATTACTGCCGAATATCTACGAAGAATATCGCAACCGACTAAGATGTCAAATGGTAATCCGGTGGCGATTAAAAATTCCATGTCTAAAGCTATATCACGGCTAACGACACTTAAGGAAACTTGCTTCCTAATGGTTTTATTCTGGCGGCCAGTTGCACCTACCAACACAATGTTGTTGACTGGTAACATTGGCAAAGTTTTACCACATGCACTCTGTATTCTCTCCAACTCATTGGAGTTTATTATTGAAATATTAGCTCCTGTGTCTATCATTATTTTAGCGGGAACTCCTTCCACCTCCGCTGTTATATAAATTATCTCATTATTACTGTTGCTGAGACTCTTCTCGTTCTCTTCCAAAAGTTCAGTTCGTATGTCTTTCAAATAATGGTTACTGATAATAGTGATGTTTTTATCATTGTTTGCTTGTTGCAAATCATCCTTTTCTAACCCAGGAAGTATAAGCAGTAACGGGTCATCGTTGTTGATTACTGCCTCCTCTCGTTTAAAGTATTTTGGTCAGTATTTATATTATTATTGACCGAGGCATCGTTCGGGAAACTCTGGTTTGTCTCCTGACGTTCTGTACCCTGGTTGATGTTTAACGCCCTGTTCGGTTGTCTGCCAAGATCTTCCAGGCTGGTACTTCGTCTTCCCTCTTCGTGTCTTGGGCCGTCTCGTTCCGCACTCCTCCATCTTCGGTCGGCGCCGTGGAAGCTGCTCCTCCTCGGTTGATAGTATCTCCTGGGTCCGCGATCTTCTGCTCTTATAAAATTTACCCTAGGGCGCGACACTCGGTTATTACTATTGCTATTATTATTATTACTAATATTATTATTATAGTAATTTCGGTTAGGTGGGTAAGGTCTGTCACCATTATTGTTGGGATATGGATTTCTCTGACTGTATGGAACATTATTATTTTGTTGATAAAAGTGGTTTCTATTATTTGGGTAGGGGTTGTTATTCCTCACGCCGTTAAAATTTCCGTTAAACTGGTTATTACGCGGCTGGTTGTTAGGGCCGTCGTAATTACTGGGCTGGTTCCGGTTATTTGTATGGTTATTGCCGTTATTGGGGTAGGTAGTCGGCCTTGCTTCTGGTCTCTCATTTCTCTTTCTGCTCTGCCGATAATACTCTTCGTTCTCGTATCCCTCCAATAACTCGGTCATTCCCTGGATCGTCTTGATCTGACTACCTCTCCGGGCCCTGATAATGTCCTCATCATAGTGATAAGATATCTTATTCACTAAACATTCTTCTGGGATTGCTGGCTCAAGGTGTTTTGCCATACACACCTTCCCCAAGAAATATGCCGTCATACTGCTACCTAATTGTGACCTGTATCTTCCATTACAAATATTGTCACGGATCAAGTTCTGGGTGGTCTCAGACCAGTATTTTGTCTTAAACATTTTCCGGAACTGTTGGTAGTCGGATATTTCACTCCGGTTGGCCATCCACCAATTATCTGTTATGTCTCGGAAAGACTCGTCGAATATCTCCCTGCTATGGCTCCATTGAGTAATTTTATGCTTGGTCAAATATTCTTCTACCCTGGCCAGGAACTCCATCGGCTTGCGTTTGTATTGCCGGAAGTTGAGCCACTCTCGGCTTTCGTTGACGGGCAGTCCGGTGAAATGAGTCGGTCTGTTCCTTATTGCTTCCATCTCCTCTCGGCTTTGTCGCACCTGACCGGTGATACTGGCCACGGTCTCTTGTATATCGTTACATCGTTCTGTGACTTGGTCGCGTACTTTTACGAATTCTTCTTGATTTTCCTTTCTCTGTTCTTCTACCTTCCTACGACTATGTTCTTCAATATTTGTGAACTTGATGTTCACCACTTCTTTAAAATCATGCACCTCCTTTTCGGTCTGGTTGCACTTTCCATCAATCTCTCGAATCTGTCGATTGACCATTATGTTTTCTTCTTCCATCTTCTTATTCATCGCTTTCTTGTTAACATTGATCTCCTTATTCAATTCTTCTCGCAACAATTCCATTCTTTCGTCCAGTTTGTCCAAATTCTCCTGATTGACTTCTCTTAATTCTTCTCTTAATATTAGATTGTCCTCTCTCAATTCTTCCAACTTTTCCCCCATCTTCTCTTCCAACTTCTTGTTATCTTCTTTCAACTCTTCTTTCAACTGTCGGTTGTTCTTCTCTATCTTCTTCCTGATTTCATCGATTTTCTGATTAGTATTTTCAATTTTATTAATCAATTCTTCTTTAGTCGACTTGAATTCTTCCTTGAACGATTGGTTGTCTTCCTTCAATTCTTCTAACTTCTTCCCCATCTCTTCCTCCATCTTCTTGCTGTTTTCTTCCATCTTCTTGCTATTTTCTTCCATCTTCTCTTCCATCTTCTTGCTGTTTTCTTCCATCCTCTCTTCCATCTTCTTGCTCATCCCAGTCAACTCTTCTTTTGTGGATTGGTTATCCTTCTTCAATTCTTCTTTTGTTTTTTCTATTTTATTTCCCAAATCTTCTTTTAAAGACTGGTTATCACTTCCCATTTTCTTACTCAATTCTTCCTTAGTGGAGTCCAATTTCTTATTATTTTCGTCCATTTTCTTGTTCATTGATTTGTTTTCTTCTTTTATGGATTCCATTTGCTTACTTAACTGTAAGAACATTTCCATTATCCTATCCATTTTACTCTCTTCCGTTACTTTGGATTTTTCTATATGTCTTTCCTGGACATTTACTTCCCCTGTTTGCGTGGGTATTTCCGGTTGTTCCTCTTGTTGTTCAGTTTGTTGGATAACACCGGTGGCAATGAACTCTCCGCATCTACTGGCGTTGCCTCCTTATTGTCCATTTCCAACTCTATTTCTTTTTCGGCCTCCGCCGCCCGTTTCTTAGATGTTGCACGTCGTTGCATTTTCCCTTGAAATTCTCTGGCTTTGTAGCTGTTGCCTAGCTCCAACTAGTGATTGTGCAGAATGTATTGGCCTTCCAATCGCTAATTAAAGCCCCTAAAGTTGTGCGCCAATTTGTAATAAAACAAATTACAAATAAATATTGATCAGTGTTGAAGATATAAGCTATTATGGAGTATGTGACTCCGATGTAAACAAGCCCCTCTGTTTGGACTAGCCAATTTGTAATAAAATAAATAAGATTGATGTGTGAATCTGTAAGTTGTAAGGTGTTTAATTGGTGTGTAATTGGTGTGGCTCTCGACGTCTTACTGGCCTGAAACACTTCCTTAAGTTTCCCAGCTGGTCCAGTCCCAATGGTAGCAAGACTGGTCGAGTAGCGTAAAGTTGATGAAGGAATATATATGTTCGGCTTCGCCGAAAGTTTCAAAACAAAATTTATTGTTTTGAAGGAAATTAAAAAAAAAAATTATGTTTATAAAAAAAAATAATTAAAAAAATTATTTTAATTTTATTAATTAATTAATTAGGATCAATTAATTAATATAGGGCTGTGAAGTTTTAAACAGTGTAATGCTCTTCTGAAAATTTTTATTAAAGTTTTAGTATATTTTAAATAAGCTATCACCACTCATAAGACTGTCTGTAAACCAATCGATACTTGTTTACCTTTTTATTTTTTAGGTTATCTTCACTTACGGGTGGTAAAGTTCTTGTAGATTATCAATTAGAATTATATTATTGGTAATTAGTATTATTGAAGAAATAAAGAACTATTAAGTATTGAAAAGTATTAATATTTTATTAAGTAATAGCAATATTGACTCTTATCGATTAGTATCGATTCTCAGGATATCGAAAAAAGTTACAAGTATATGATATAAAAATTAAATAGGGTTCTTTAAACAGCCAGTTATTACCAAAGTCAGAGAAATCGGGCTAATATTTAAAAAGTATAACGTTACAATCAAATTAATAGTTATTAATAAACACAGACATTGAATAATAAATTGTAAATATAATAATTGTTTTCACCAAACAGCTGTGCTGAACAAAGAAGAAGGCACTGAGATCGTCAAAGCAAATGGCCGCCGTCAAGTTGATCAAAATGTTGCTCGTTCCTGCTGCATTCCAAATAATGTATTTTGACGCAATATTCCTGTTCTTGTGTCTGCAAATCTCTTGTTATATGTTGTGTAGTGACTGGTGTAGTGATTCTGGGTTGTATTTAGTATGTCTGTGTAATTATAAGTCAAACACTTTCTCCGATTCCGTCACTAATTTGGTTTAATGTATTATACAGTTTTCTAGTGTTTTATGGTGTTTTTCGGAGTAGATTTATATTGTTCTGTGTTATGGAGTGTTACTTGATCGTTTCTGTTATAATATGATAGTTTCAGAAGTATTTTACAAGTCACTCGCGATTTCACAATAACGCACTATACACTCGCTTTGTATGACAATTATAGGTTAGGTTATCCACGTTATCAAACGTATGTCATGTTAACCGTTCAACTACCAATAATTAACTAACTGTTTCCTCCAGTTTCAATTAAACTCTTAGCCCATATAATATTATCCTTAACATTGTTCAAAAATATTTTCACATCCTGTGTACATTTTACTATTTCACTATATGAATGCCTAAACTTTGGTTATTTGTCAATTTTATTCACTAGATTTGATTTAAATTAATCTTTCAGTTCATTCTGGTTATTTTCAGATTAAATAATGCCATTTTATAGTGTTTTCTGTCCAAAAAATAGTAATTTTACTTTCAGTTTGGTATACTGTGAAGAGTCAAAACATCAAAATTTACTTCCTGTCATTATATAAATTCAGCCATTTTATCAGTTATATTTAATATTAATAATCCTATATTGTATTAAAAGGTTCCTATTCCCTTATTTTCTGGTAATTAATTGAATTAGTTGTATTCTGAAACATTATTCTGAAATATATGACTCCCATGTCTAAATTTCTAAGTTTAGTCATTTTTATTTTTATTCATAATTCTGAATATAATTTATTAAAATCTCTCTAAATGGTATGTGCAATTATATGGCATGATCTCAAGTTTATTTTGTCTAAACCCCTTTTGTTTATTTGCATTTAAATGAGCAATTTCTCTGTTTTGATGAAGTTTGGTTTCCATTCTTTTGGCCTATGATTTTTTAACAATTTTTCTTACAAAATAATTTACAAACAATATATGATGTGTGATACCCTCTCTGACTTTTACAAATAGTATTATAAATTAAACATGTTTTCAAATTACACAAAAACAATTAGTATTGGTTACAATACAAACAATAGTTAAAACAAATAAAGAATATTTTTTTTTTTTTTTTTAAATAAATGGTTGTCTTCAAGTCAGACATTTTGCAACACAATCCTTATTTCTAAACATGGAAATATGGCTTACAAAAAAGGTTTTTTACTAACTAACATCTTAATTACTCTCTACTATTTACAAGTGGTAACTATTTTTATAGTTCTGATGTTAGTTGTTTCAGACCCAAACAAATGGCCTTATATCTAATACATTTTTAAACATTCTTGTACTATATACATAAAAAACCTTATATTTATATTCTTATTTCTAACTATTATTATAAGTAGGATTCTACAGTTTTTATACCGTCTTTTACATTGTCTTTGGGGAATTGTACCCTGTCATTAACAAATAAATAGTATTAATTGTTCAAAAGGTATTATGAACTCTGTTTTTCTTTTTTCATGTAAAACAAAATGTTATTTTAAACAGATTCATGTCTTATGAACAACATATTGTCACAGTACATATTTTAAGTCATTGAAAAATGCATATTTCATTGCATCCAATGTTTGTGATTGCCAAGAATGAAACACAAGGTTCATTTTTTATAATACCCAAAACTATCACTGGTTCACTTTGCACTTATATATTATGTTAATGCTAAATGGTCGTATAGTCTTATCAACATAATAAATTGGTTAGCGTTTTTCAATGGAGATTTGTTCCATGGGTACTATATTATTGTTTCATCTTAGTTCACAGGAAACTTTTACTTTGTTCACTTCTCTCTCTTAAATTTATATACATGTGGTTTTTATTTCGTTATACTTTTGTTTTTAGATATTTATTTTGGGGATATAGGGATTTGGGTGTCTTTTATAAGAGCATGACATCTTCTTCAGGATGCTGCCCTCTTCTTCTTTCTTCAGTCTTCTTTTCTCCTGCCTTCTGGGACTGGTATCTTCTCCATCTTCTTCTTGTTGCCATCAGGTTTCTTGGGATCTTCTCCATCTTCTTCTTTAATTCAGAAATACACAACCTGTATTGGTTGATCTTGGCTTATTTTAGGGTTTCTCTTCTATTTATTCTCCCTCGTTGTGGGTTTGGTCATATTGTGTACTGCTTTGTTATTTACTATTTTACCTTCCTGGGTTATACCTTGAAAACCTTTGGTTATGAGACTGGTTTTGGATGACTCATCACTAGTAACTCCTTTTATTTGAACTTGTATTTTCTTTATAATAATGATTTCTTTCCACAGTTGCTATGAATTAATCTATTTATATTAAATTTAATGCTTTCTTCCAAATTTAAACAGTATAACTTTATTATTCTAATGATCAATTGCCATTCAATATTATGCTTATATCTGTCACGCTACAATATACTTATTGAGAAGTGGACCAGGAAATAAGAGACCAGAAGTGAAACAGCCAAATCGAAGGAAGCGTTCGATAGGAGAACGTTATTTTGTGCAGCGGAATGAAACTGTACCTGAAGAACAGACTAATGGAGCCTTTTACTCTGTGGATTAGAGATACGGACAATAAAGAAGAGGGTTAGAAAGAAATGTGGATTGGGGCGCTGGAACTGTGAATTTGGAGGCGGTTGGAAGAAATAAGGAGGGCGATAAAATAGCCAATAAAGAAGTGCTCAAAGAAGCCAGAAGCTAGAACACTTCTGCGAATTATGAAGAGTAGAAAGGGAAACTGGACTGCCCATATACTGAGGGCAAACGGACTACTACTTGTGGTTTTTGAGGGAACAGTGGAAGGAGTGAAAGAGGCAAGGTTCCTGAATTACAGTTAACATAGCGTGTCGTATGAAGAGATGACAAGTCTAGTATAGACACGAATGAAGACGGCGGGTGGTGCCCAGTATCCCATGTGATCAAGATAGTGTGTAGACACTGTTCTTCGGCAAACAGTTAATTACTGAAATTCTTGGGTAGCACTTGTTCACAATTCCACATACAGATTTAATTATTTTTACGTGACAGAGCTGTACGGAGAGACAGGCTTGATATGGGGGGGGGGGGCTACTCGCCATAAGGTTTACAAGCCAAAACGTTACAAGTTAATACGTGTACACTCTTTAAGTACTAGTATACTTACACAGTATATACTGATTACATTTGTGATCCAATGCAATAAACACTTGCCTATATTCCTATATTTTTACAATATATTATTACGACGGTCTTCTAGCTCGTCGTAGGTACAGTGGAAAACAAAATAGAAGACACCAATTAAGTCACTAATCACCAGCTTTAATTTTCACAGCTAAACAGTTCGTAATTAACAACAGTCTCTTACAACAAATCAAATAAAAATTGTTCACACGCAATAAAATGTCAACTAATATAAAACACATTTGTATTACAATTATACCGACGATTATAAAACACAACAATTCACTAATAACCACTGAACGCACACAGTATCGCCGACAATAAACTCGAACCGCACTGTAATATATCGCAACTATAACTCAAACTGATCGTCGTTGAGTACTGGTATTTATACCCCCCGAAATACTAGATTATTCCATACTGCGCATTAACAATAAGGGAAAACATTAGAGCGTAATTCATTGCAGCCTTGACACAGTTCGCGCGGCTTCTGATACAGTCTAGTTAATGGGTCGAGAATCACGTACGCCACACAGATTCAGCTGGATTCATCTGGAACGTTCGATAAACACGTAGATTGTTCTGTAATGTCGTAACAATATTTTAACGATATTATTTTATTTAACCCATCGTATGATCCTAAAGTAATGGTTTAAACCCCATATAGTAATGTAGTTCAAAATTACCGCAAGTATTAATGATTTAATCTGTAAGTGGAAACGAGTTTTTAGGAACAGAATAGGTTTAGATCCCAACAGGTATTTTAATGTACTCATGTACGCGGATAACCTCACATAAACTGTAGAAGCAGAAAACTAACTCAAGAGAGGAATTTTAAAATTTAACCAAATATGTATAGGGTAAAAAATACAATGTCGACGACAAAACCAAAACGATAGTATTTATGGGGCCGAAGAACCGGTTCCAAGATTGTCAGTGACAACAGAACACTAGACAGGTCAGCGATTTTAAAAACCTAGACTCTGAAAAGACCTATGATTATCATAAGAACAGTGAACGAAAACTAAATAAATTTCACAAATTTGAGAAACCATAACCAAAGTTTTGAAGAATAATGGAAAGAAAATATGCTTAATTTCTGTAAGACAGTTGTAATGGCTTTACTAGTATATGGGTAACAACGAATGCGGTTAATAGTCGAATACGGGTTTAAGAAACGAAATTTCTACAAAAAATGAATGGCATGAATTTTTATAAAAGTTGACGGAACATATAAAGAACGAAAGTACAAGGAAGGATTTAAAAGAATTCAGTCTTCATGAAATACGTTCAGCGAAGTCGACAGCGACGAAATGAGAATATAGAGAAAACGAAGGAAGATAGGTTGCCACTCAAAGCAAGGTTTCTGACCTGCAGAACTCGCTCATTATTTTGAATGAAATACTATTTTAATAGTTTAAAAGCTCCTATATTTTATTATTAAGTAAAATGTTATTAATACACTTTTAGTAATTTTAAAACATTCTTAAAAACTTAATAAGTATATAAACTATATAAACGGATTAACAATGATTACTATCAGACATAACTGATGACAGCGTGTACAACGTTTTGCAAACACAGCTTACAAACGTTTTGAAGGCGGTCCAAAATTTGCAAGGAGACTTGACACATATTAATTTTGTCAAATTATTATAGATACCAATTTCGAATTTTCAATAAAATTCCCATAATTTCATACTCCACAGGAGCTTTTACAATTTTTTCCAAATTTTGACTTACATTTTGGTCCGCATGCCCCTGCCCCTGACAATTCATAAGTAAACACTACATTCCGCTTTCGTTTAAAATTGCTTTTAGTCCAATATCCGGCATAGATTTTTAGAAAGTTTTATCTACTTTTTAAAAACTTTCAAAAGTGTTATACTATATTCGGATTTTGGTTAAAAAATAATTTTTTATCTGATACCCGACGTGGATTTTTTCGAGTGTTTCAAAATTTTGCCCCTTTATATTTTTTCCTCCTCCCATGTTGGGGTGGGGATCAATCTAAGAACAATAACGGTCTATGGGGTAAAATTATGGGACGCGCATGCCAAGTTCTACGAAAATCGGTTGATGCATTCAATAGTTATCTTCATATATCCCCCAAACTGGCAAACTGTATAGATAGATCGATAGATAGATAGATAGATAGATAGATAGATAGACAGACAGACAAATGCGAAACGAAATAGTCGAGTCATAATTGAGAACTTGCATCGGAAGTCGTGAAGTGTATAGCTGACACTTTATCGTACTACCCTACTTCAGTCCTAAGGTAAAGAAAGGGAGAAGCTGGGAGTGTTCATTCGTATGCTCAATTTCCCCTGCCCATGCTATTGGAGTGTGGCGGCAGACTTCGTTTTTCTTCACCACCAAAATGCCTTGATCCAGGCAGCGGTACAGAGGAAGGGACTGAGAAGAGACCTGACGAACTAAGTATCACGATGAGGTTCACATGACGATATCAGATGTAAACTATGACCTGATCATAAAAACACATTTAAAAGATAATTAGGTTTTTATTAAACGGAAAAATAATGAATATTTGATGGTGTGAAAGTTGTTTACAACCTGCTTCCGCTGTCTGCTTGCTGTAACAGAGAAAGGGTCAATTTGGCTACACTGCATTGCCGAACGTGATTTTTTTAACACAATATCAAGAGAAATATCAAAATAATTTTCATTGTTGTCAAAAGTATAATATTACTTACTATAATTTTTATTAATTTCATGTATAATAGAGTTTTTGAGAATATTTTATTTTTTATTACCTCAGTTTTTGTCCTAACAACGGAAGCAAGAATTTATAGACCTGTAACAAAGTGAATTAAAACCAAGATAATTATTGTATCGGTATAATACAAAAATTGCAGGCGATGTTAGTTTCGCCTGTCGAATTTCCGTCTGCTGGCGCGTGTTACATAAACGGTACGCCTACACTGTCCGTTACCATTGGTTACGATAAACTGAGACCATGGACCGAGGTGTGTTGACAGGTTGACAGGACTTTTGGATACAACACATTTTCCTGAAAGTTGGCAGGCGAGTCCATAATTTTACCCCATAGACCCATATATTAAAAAAGTATTATTAATGTTACGACGGTCTACTCGATCGTCGTAGGTACAGTGGAAAACAAAAATAAGTACAAGACACCAATTAAGTCACTAATCACCAGCTTTAATTTTCACAGTTAAACAGTTCGTAATTAACAACTCAGTTCGTAATTAACAAATCAAATAAAAATTGTTCACACGCATTAAAATGTCCACTAATATTAAACACAATTGTATTACAATTATCCCGCCCGATTATTAAACGCAACACTTCACTAATAACCACTTGAACGTACACGGTAATATCGCCCGACAATAACTCGAACCGCACTGTAAATATATCGCCACTATACTGAAACTTAAGGCCGCTGCCGCCATGTATTTATACCTCCGCTCACAGACCAGAACGTTCCAAATAGCGTCTTAGCACCAGTGTGAACTACGTAATTAATTGCGGCCTTGACACAGTCCGCGCGGCTGGCGGCTTCGAGAAAACTCTCGCGAATGCGTCTAGAGTCACGTATGCCACACACATTAGAGCGAGATTCTTCTGGCGCATTCGACAAACACGTAGATTGTTCTGTGATGTCGTAACATTAATATATTTTCTAATTAATAACGTTATGTTAGTGGTTATAATCACAAACAGAATTAACACTGTTACACACCACTATAGAAAAATTATTCCGATTAGCGGTTTCAAGCTTCACAGCTCATCATCAGATCGGAAATAACAATAATGCAAGTAGACAACTTCGTGAAAATGTGTACACGCTGTAGGGCAAGTGGGAGTATAGAAGTTGTCTAGTTGTGTTACTTCTGTTTGTAATACATTTTTAATAATTTGAATGCATTAAAACAATTATATAATTAATAAATCATACGAGTATAATGAATTAGCAATTATTACTGCCAGGCATAGATGATAACATCATGTAAAGTTTTTTTGCAAACATAGCTTACAAACGTTTGAAAGGCGGTGCTAAATTTGAGCAACTCGCAAATGTGTTCTACCCTCTGACGTTTTTAGACGCATCTTTATTGCTTATTTTATCAACCACGTTATTTCTTCCATCCACCTCCAATCCACATTTCCAGTGGCTTAGTATTATCTCTAACCCTTTTGCTTATTATCCCTTTCCCCGAACCACAGGGTAAAAGATTGCATGTAAAACACCCCACTAGTCTCTTCTTCAGATCCAGATTAATTCTGCTATAAAAAACGTATGTTTTCCTCTTGAACGTTTCTTTTAATACGGCTATTCTGCTCCTCATCTCATATCTATTGGTCCACTCATAACAAGTACATATACTCCTGTACCTTCTCTATTCTCTTCTTTGATATTACTAATTTTATACTCATCTCCATCATCACCATTATTTTCATGACTTTCATTTTCTCTAGTTCTATTTTTGTTTCATACCCTTCCATCCGATTTTTAATCTTTCTAACATTCTTTGTATAGTTACAGTCCCATCCACTAAACTCACGATATCATTAGCCGATCTTAATACAGTTATATTATTACAGTCCAGTAGCGCGGCGTCCATGTAACCACTGTAGCCGGCGGCAACAGTACTGTAATTAAGAAAAAATAATATTAATTATAAACCAGAATAAATACTTTAGTTATTGAATAATTTGAAATCCGAACAATATTAGCAAGAAAACTTGAAGAAAAGTTTAGCATTGCTTTCGAAATGGTGGGCACTTGCACCGTCTTGTGTTGCCGGCTCAGACATCGGCAGTGTTTTACTGCGTACGGTCATTGACCTCGTACTAGTTATCACTGTACAAACTGTGGAGGGACACACACACACTCGTCCGTCCAATGTGTTGCCGCTGTATAAACCGGCAAAACGCTCAGTTAGCAGCTATGATCGTTTTCGGAACTGACGTGCAGCAGATACTACGTACCTATTTGTGTTTAATGAGAGTCAGTTCCCGTTGAACCCGGAGTCTCTTCTTCTCCCACAGAATGATAGAAAATGCTCTAAAAAGAACACTTGGTACAAGACAAATTCGAATTAATTTTTAGGTTAGTTTTAGGTCTATAACACCCAGCAACAGGTGTTATGTACCCACGCCATGGCACTGTGACAGTCTGTTGCGTACTCATTGACCTTTTGTTCTGTCTTCCGATGTTGTAATTTCTCGTGGGAAGAAACAAACACCAGTTACTTAGGTGGTCTGTCCTGATGCATCTCTCGCAAACAGTCCGTCCATCCCTGTCTATACTGCTCGATCCCGTCATTCAGGTTGTAAACTCCCAGAGCGTTCCTTATATCATCATTCCTTAGCCGGTCTCTTTGGGATACTCCAAGACAGATGTCACTAACCTGTATTCGGGTGCGGGTCTCTGCGTACAGTGCCCATTTCTCGCTACCATAAAGGCCGTATGACATCACTTAATAAAATTTTAACAGAGTGTCACGTCTGACCTTTTCCTTTAATGTTCCTCTGATAATTCCACAAATGTGGTTAAACGTGTCAATTATTTATCGACTTCTCCCACATAAGGCAAGTCACATCCAAGAATCTAAATGAATACTCCGGCTCAGTGAGCCGACTATTCACAATAAGCTTACATGTGACAGAAAGTAACTCTCCCATGGACTTGGTTTTGATACCAGAGGTTTCCAACTCGTACGTGTAGATTATCTGCTGCAATTCATAGCGAGATCTTTGCAGGCTGTGTTCGCTGTCTGCTATGTTGACCTGATCATCCCCAAACAGCAGGGTTTTACAGAATTATTATAATTGAAATTGCTGCTAAAGTTCAGCATTTCCATCCTCTGCTTCCACTCTCCTACAGCATCGTCTAAATATATATATTGTTACGGCGATCTCACTGATCGTCGTATGGCACAGTGGAAAACAAAATACAAGGCACCAATTAAGTCACTAATCACCAGCTTTAATTAATTTCAATTAACACTTTGAATAACAATTAAAGTTATTCAACAAGATTATACTCGTACAAAAATTCTGGATAACTTGTTTGATTGAGTATTAATACGTATAAAGAATTCCGCACTATAATCACTTTTCACTATACACCACTTGAGACGCACTGTGTAAATCGCCGACAATAACTGAAAACTAAGCGCCAGGTGTGGGCAGTTTATAGTCTGCAGGGTTCCATAATGTGCGTCCTTAACAAACAATTGAAAAGTCTAGAGGATACTTCAGGGCGGCCTTGGCAGAAACACGCGCCGTTGGGCTAGTTGAGAAGCTTGTCGGACAACAATATCGAATGTACTAGAAGGTTCCGTATTACGTAACACTGCCTCGCATGTTCAGTGTCACGTACACCCACAAACATTACAGCTGGAATAGCCGAGCCACATGTAGAACGTTGTGTAACGGAGTAACAATATACTGTAAAGCGTAGGTGATAAGTGCATCCTAGTCTAACCCTATTATTTATCATTTCCTTAAGGGTTCCACCATATTCAGTTCTTGCTATATGATATTCGCATCTTTATACATACTTCGTACAACATCCGTAGGGCGTTTTGGTATGCCTCTTGTGTCCATTACACTCCATAATTTCTTTCGTCTTACATTATCAAAAGCCTTGATGTCTTGATGTACGAGATAATAGTAAAAATTATATAAGTTGCGATATTAATTGATGACTCGTTGGGCACTTGGTGAAACATATTAATACAAAGGTTTTGTAAAATATATAAAAACACTTGGTACGTTTCACAGATTTTATTTAACTGTGACAGCTGTTTCGACTACCTAAGCCATTGTCAAAGAGACGAAGGTACCAAGTGTTTTTATATATTTTACAAAAACTTTATATAAGTTACTATAATTAGATAGTCAAATTACTATAATGTTCTTTATGAGTGTTTTCGTACTATTGCAATAAACGAACTTTTTTTTAAATTATGATGCCTTTTACACCGCATATATTTGCTTTTATTTTAATAATAATAGCTCGTTAACTCAGAACAGTACATCACCGTACAAGGAAACAGTCGAGCATTATAGTTTGAAATGACGTTACTATAACACTAACGCAAAAACAATCAACCTCATGATGAATGGATTCGCATCAAGTCAACGTTTGTGTTAGTCCATCACTCACTGTGAGATGACCGTTACAGTTAACAGTGGTTGTGGATCGTGTTCAATTGGGAGCGGAAACACAAAACGTGACGAAGGAAGTCATCGGACAGGTCAAACAACCAGGCGGTAGTGTGAGGGGTACTGTCACGGACACTATTCGGCTGTTGGAGAAAGGCTAGAGAAAAACAAATGGGACCGCGTATTTGAAAACGACCAAAAGTAGGTGTAGTAACTCTGCTACTAGTATTTAGCTTATGCATGCGTGCGCGCGCTGGACATGTAAGGTGAGAGTCTGAAGATATTTTCATTCGAAGACTTGCGTTGGTCGGATTTTTGTTAGCAACAACACTTAAAATTACTGATACTGCTTAATATTAAACGTTTCACCCATTTTATCTTGTGACTCCTCAGTGGAGTCTGAAGAACAGTAGGGCACGCCTTGTTATTTTATATGCATCCACTCATTGGATAGGGCCATTTTTACAAATGGGGACGACGATGACCATAGAGCAAAAATATTAAAAAAACAAACGTAATAATACTAACAACAATAAATTAAAATAAAGCTAAAAAGCTATTTACTAATCAAATAAGTAATAAAAATAATGTTGATGATGATGTCAACATAATAATAATAATAATACCATTATGAAAATATAATGGTGATGATGATATAAATAATAATGATAATAATAATTTTAAATTAAATTTGAACAATAAAATGTTAACAATTTGTGTTCATAATACGTGATATGATCAATCCCAATAATACGTGATACTTGTCTAATAGTTTGATTGCCCTTTCCTACGCAGTTGATGTCTTCTGTCTTTGTTAAAGTTGTTTATGTTTTAATGATCTGACTAGTCCCAGTAAGTAATTCGACTGGTTCACTATGACAAGAAGAATCGAAAGATAGTCTGTGCTAGACTGTGGTCGGAAATAGCTGATTTTCAGTTTCTTTTTCGTGTGTTGCACTTGTTTTTTTTTAACCTATTGTCCACTTATTTTCGTTCCGTTAATAGTTCTGCAATTGCAAGGACTTCTGTAAATGCCGGCTGTTACCAAAGGCGTGTTGTCTTTGACAGAACGTAGCAACTTTTCATATTCTTACCGGATTTAAATACGGTCTTGAATGTCGAATAACCTTAAGAGCCTCCCAGTGTTGTCAGAGGTACGCTGAACAAAGGATACACAAGCTGACCGCCTTCTTTCATCAGCCTTCTTTCATGTTCGGTCTTTCGCAGCGCCCACGTTTAACTGACTAACTGCCTTATTTATTTGGACGTCTGCGTAACTATTCCGGCGTAGAACGTCCTTGTACGTATATTTTTCTTCTTCTTCTTCTTCTTCTTCTTCTTCTTCTTCTTCTTCTTCTTCTTCTTCTTCTTCTTCTTCTTCTTCTTCTTCTTCTTCTTCTTTTTAACTTCACGTTATCCGAAACGTGAACAGGTGTGTTTATCAGCGTGTGCCTATGACTTATTACGTAAAATTAATCTGTGATTGCCGAGCCCCACGATCTTGGAGCGCCAAATACCACGTGTCATTTAATTATGCAAACAATAATTTAATTAATCATGTAATTATACTAATTTGTAATTTGAGATCGTGTAATTACTCAATTAGGCTACTTATACTAAGCTGATTGAAGCTACGTGATACGTTAGTTATTTGATGTTAGCATAATTACTACACTGAGACTCTAATTATTGTATAAATTAAAAAAAATCTACTATAAATCATTCAAGTGACGTTACTTCTTGTTCTGAGGTAACTTTGACAATAATGAACGCATATATTCTGAGTCAAATAAACACTTATTTATTAACATCATTTAAGTAAAAAAAGACTTCAATATATAAATATGGATGATTCCCTGTAAATACATTCATAAAAAGAACACATGTATATATATCAAATTACAATGCGAATCCAATACGTTATTTGCTGGAAAACATACACATACATATATAATACAATCAACATATAAAAAAAACATAAATAGTCAAACTATAAATCTTATACTAATGCGTTCATTTCTTGCCTCAGATGAATAGCGTTATTTAACTTTATCATATTTAATTTAAATACTCAAGGGTGTTTTCGTGAAAAGAGACAGGACAGTAGAGTTCTTATGATAAGAATAGCATAAAGATTACTTGTAAAGTGATTTATCCGATATTTCCATCGGCGTAACTCCTTCTCGCTGGTGGTCCATATGTATGAAGTTGCGTAGCTGTGATGTCACTAACACTTAACACACGCGGATCAGATTCACTCGCGCCGTGTGTATTTTCTGTTGATTCGGTAGCTACTGTTAGAGTTTATGAAATCATGTATTGTGTGAGTAAGTTCATCGTTAACTATGGTGTATATATCTGACTGTCTATTATTGAACTTCTTGTGTAAATTAATGTATAGTGTCTTTGATAGCGTGGTGTAATTGTCCCAACTGGTATTGTATCGCTTCGCACTGTACAACGTTACGATTCGTTGTCCGGTAAAACATTAACAATAGTTCTGCGAGTCGGTTATTGATGAAACTGCGATCGGTTAGTTCAATTCTGAATAAGCGGTAACTGAGTATGATAAAGTACTCGAGAGTTATTAAGCACTGGCGTATATTGCATGATTTTTAGTCACTGTAGATACACTGTTACCGGATAACTCGCAAATATCGAAATGTTTAAGTCAACTGATTAAAATACCGCGTAGCATATTCAAACGTTAAAATTATATAACGTTACTATACTATACAGTGTAACATTTATACTGATTATATTGATTATAAATTTATATACATTACTTATGAACAATTAACAGTTCATTTGATATCATTACGATTATAGATAATTTCGCTTTATACCACTCATATTTGATTAATTGATCTTACATTATTGTGTGTCTATAAAAGGCTCGTTATAACGTCTTTAGAGGTTCCGATTGTCACATCAAGGTGATGTGTTTCAAAGTCCAACTGCTGTACGTATGTTAACCGAACTGTATTAAGACTTAGAAAATTTAAGTTTTAAGTTCCGTGAAGACTGTTCAAAGTATACGATTGAGAATATATGAAGACTGTCGAAAAATATATGAAGACTGTTTTAAGTATACGATTGAGAAATTTATGAAAGACTGTCCTCCCGCGTGCTCTGTAAACAGTTTTTATTAAACATCGTTTACCACAATGCAATCTTCTGGAACACACGCCTCTGGTCGAACATGATAGGACAGGAGAACCCCTACCCTTAAGCAAGACTCTGGTCCTCCACTTCTCATTCGTCGTTCCCGTTGCCATGATGACGACGATCCTCTCCACCTGTACTCTGGGTAGATGCTAGGACGTGATTGGGTCTCTTGTCTCCCCACAAGTTCGCGTCGAAGGTCTCCATACCCTTTTCCTGGAACAAGAGCAATTTCTCGGCTGTCGATCAAGTCTTTGTCTAAGTGTACTCCGGGACCCTGCTGCTGTTCTCACGCGAACAATGTGTCGTATCTCGTTATTGTTTCACTATCCATGACCCTTTTCTGTTAGCTATCCGGACGCAGCGTGTCGTCGTTTCCAAGACGGCACTCCTTCTCCCTGTCGTAAATATCAGTTGTCGCCAGTAAGACGTTTCCCGCTGTGCACAAGTTCGATTCCATTCTTTAGATATCGATGTCAGTTCTCATACAGGGTAAATACCATTGTGCAGCTACACCCTTTTCTTACTGCTGGCACACTTCAAATTAACCTTGCAGTGTGTGCTCGTTACAATTTCTCCGTAAAGCGCTACTGACATAGTTTCCTTTTGTCTTGCTTGTTGTGGGCTGTAAGTCTCGGTTGAGTCGAGTCTGTCACGGGCCAACCTTATTTCCCATTGTAAAGTTATGTGAAGCGTATTCGTATTTTCCTAGCAAACGTTCAGTTGACACTTCTTTAAACCGTTTCCTTACTTATTGCTCCTGGCTCGTGTTGGGGTGTCTTGGCTGCTTGTAACGTCTTTTTGATCATGATTTTAAAATTTTTAATTCTTGGTCGTTACATAGCCCCCAAAACGGATTAGATGTTGGATCAGCAGAAGACATTCTAATCCGATTTCTGCGCTCTGTGTTTGTTGTGGGAGTTCCCTTTGAGAAGGTCACGGTCATTGACCCACTTTCCTCTGCTTGGGGTATACGGGTATATATTCCCTATATTTTGTTGTAAACTAACTCTGGGAATTTATTGCCGTGCATCTGAGGAAGGATGAACGCATTTTCACACATGGTGCATATATAATTAGACATGGAATTATTTTACAATAATAATAATAATAGCTGTGGATGGCTGTCATCCGTTTATAACCTAATACATGAAATAATGGTTTTTCAACATGAAATGTAATTATTCATGTATCGTTTAAATATCGTTACGATAGTTAATGTCCTTAGTCTATCTTGAACATTTAAAACAACAATTTATGAACCTGTAAATACATATTGATACATTCACTATTTATTATTGAGTATCACTCACACTACGCATTACTAACATTTATACTGATTATATTGATTATAAATTTATATACATTACTTATGAACAATTAACAGTTCATTTGATATCATTACGATTATAGATAATTTCGCTTTATACCACTCATATTTGATTAATTGATCTTACATTATTGTGTGTCTATAAAAGGCTCGTTATAACGTCTTTAGCAATTTATTGCCGCACACCCGATCAATCTTTTCGCACTATAAGTGTCTTTTCTATTGAAATTTTCATTAACATTGGTATTCACATGTAATTAATGTCATTAG
The DNA here is from genome assembly GCA_034769895.1 of Magicicada septendecula. Lineage (NCBI taxonomy): Eukaryota > Metazoa > Arthropoda > Insecta > Hemiptera > Cicadidae > Magicicada > Magicicada septendecula. Next base: position 123,133,753 of record CM068370.1, on the reverse strand, counting down.
ATTGTCACATCGTGATTTAAGAAATTCATGTACAAAAAAATCTTTAAATTACACGTTAATAAGTTATACATCATATTGTTTAGCTAGTTGGACCGGTTTTCGCGGGACATTCACCCTATGCGTTTGCTCCGTCCCCTTTAGTCCAACTAACCGTCGACGTAACTTTCGCTTTCCTGTGAAACTTGTACTTTCGTTTCATAATACTTCTTCAATTGACGCACATTAAATTTCCCTCTCACCTTGCCACTGCTATCGCACTCAGTGAGCTCGTATGTTGCATCGCCAAAGACTTGATTAACCTTGTATGGTCCTGTGTACAACTCGAAAAACTTGTCGATCCTTTTCATTGCGGCGTCTGATTGATGGTAGCTTCTTAACAGCGCCTTATCGCCGATAGTGAATTTAGTAATTTTCTTGCTATCATTGATGCGCTTAGCATACTTCTCTCTTTTTTCCTTTATTTTTACAAATACGTTGATATTTGAACTGTATTTACTGTTGATTATTTCTTTGTCCAGCCACTTCTCCCATGCGCGGGTCGGCTTCTTTGTTAATTGCGCCTCGTGGGGGGTTATTTCTATTGTTTCATGGTACGTTTCATTGATACACGTCTCAATCAATCCGACGTACCTTGACCACTTACTATGCTGGTCGTGTACAAAGATCCTGAATAGATTCCCAAGTTGGCGGTTAATCCTTTCGGCTAAGTTCGCTCGAGGATTCCTTATCGCCGTATATCTCGGTTGTATATTCAGCTCCTCGAGACCTTTAATCCACTTTTCCGCGGTAAATTGCGTGCCGTTATCAGTTAAGATGACCTTCGGTCGTCCAAACTTCGCACAGTAGTCGCTGATTCTTCGTAATGTCGTGGTGGTTGTCGCTCTTCGTAATGTGAATAACTTGACAAACTTTGTGAAGTTGTCCACCATGACAAGTAAGTATTTGACACCTCCTGTACCAGTTGGTAGAGGTCCATAGTAATCGACGCTCACGATGTCACCTCTAGCTGATGGTATCATCGCCTTTGTTCCGCCAAACAGCATCCTGTTGTTTGTGTCCTTGCATCTTTGACATGAGTCACAAGTCTGGATATATGCTTTCACTTTCTTGAACAAGCCGTCAAGAGTGAAGTGCTCTTGTAACATCTTTACACACCTTTTCGGGCCTAGGTGTCCGTACATTTGGTGTATCTCTGCAATTAAGTTATTCGACACACTGTCAGGAATGTATAGTTTCCATTCGCCACGTTGTCGTCGGTATAACTTATTGTTAACAATTTTATAAAATTTGCTTAATTTATTGTCTACATCATTATTCCTAATCTTATCTATAAGTGTTCTGAGTTTGTCATCTTCATTCTGGTATTTATCGATAGCTTTAATTATCTTACCTATTTGTTGATTCATTTTAATAACTAGATGATTAATCAAGTACTCGTGCGTTTCCTCGTTTGTCTCAGGTTCTTCCGCGTCAGCCGGGTATCTACTCAATATGTCCGCGACTACATTATCCTTTCCTTTACAGTGGATAATGTCGAAATTGTATTCTTGTATGGCGAGAATCCATCTTGTAATTCTCGAGTTGTTTAAATGGCACTTGTGCATGAATGTTAAGGCTTTATTGTCCGTGATTATCGTTAGGGGCTGGCCAAGTATGTACATTCGAAACTTATCCAGACATCTAACGATACTTAGGAGTTCTTTCTCCGTCGTGAAATAATTACGTTCTGCGCCTTTAAATGTTTTGCTTGTAAAAGCGATCACGCCAATTTCTCCTTCTTCATCGATCTGGTAAAGCTGGCCACCATACGCAAAATTACTAGCGTCACACTGAATGTAGTACCTTTGGTTCGGCCGTGGGAACCGTAGAGTTACTGTGTTTATAAATAAATTCTTGACTCTCTGGAAACATTCGTTCACTTCTCTTGTCCATGAAAACTTTCGTCCTCCTTTCAGTAGTTCGTGTAAAGGCTGCGTTGTTTCCGCGTATTTGCTCGTGAATCTGTTGTAAAATTTGGTGAGGCCAAGGAAACCTTTGAGTTGTTTCGTATTCTTTGGTGCTGGGAAATCCATAATTGCCTTTACCTTGTCATCGGTTGCTTGTATCCCTTTTGTTGTAAGGTGATAACCAAGGAATGAGATTTCTCGTCTAAAGAATTGTGATTTGGTGAGGTTGACAGTGATATTTGCCTTATTGAGGTTGTTTAGCAGTGTTTCTAAATGGTTTAAGTGTGTTTGGATATTGTTGGAGTAACACAAGCAGTCGTCCACGTAGATAATCGTGTTCTTCTTGACTTCCTCCTGGAGAGCCACATCCAATCCACGTGTCAACGCTGCAGAGCTGGTGCTAAGTCCAAATGGTGTCACTGTGAAGCGGTAGCACCTCCCTTCGTGCATGAACGCAGTGAAATCCCTACATTCTTGTTTTAATGGGACTTACCAGAAGCTACTGGATAAGTCGACCGTCGATAAATACTGCATATCTCCACATCTAGCCAATATCTCGTTTACCGGGGACACTCCTTCGTAATCGGGTACAGTTACGCTGTTCACTTTCCTTGCATCAAGGCACAGGCGAACCCTCCCATCCTTCTTGATTACAGTCACGATTGGATTGACGTACGGGCTGGCGCAACGTTCGATTACTCCATATCGTAACATTCGGTTAATCTCTTCGTTCACCTTGTCTCTGTAAGCAAGCGGCACAGGCCAACCTCGTTGAAAGTAAGGTGTCCTGTCCGTAACGTGAAACTCATGTGTGTAACCCTCTATTCTTCCCGGGCACTCCATAAAAACATTCCGGTTCCTTACTAAAATCTCCTTCAGGCGTTGCAGTATTCCTTCATCCACGCAGTCTATGCTCCCAATCTTTTCATCGATGCATCGCAGTACTTCCTCTTCTTCTTCACTGGTTATCACGTCAATGTTCATGATTGGTATAACATGCTCCTCTTCATCAGTGTTGTTTTTTAAATTAATTACTTTGTTTCCGATGTCGATGCGACACCTAACTTCTTGTAGAAAACTAATTCCTAGTATGCATGGTTTAACTAATTCTGGTATTATCAAAAACACACATTCATATCGGATACCATCAATCTCAATGTCACACAATATTTGTCTCTTAACTAATTTGGATTTATTTCCTACAGCACTTATGATAAATGTATTCGTCACGGGTAGTGTCTCATATGGTCCTATACTCTTCTTATGGTTATTAAACCACGTCTCCGATAACCCGTTGATGAGGCACCCTGTATCAAGCAAGGCTTGTACAATTATATCATTATTAAATTTGATAGTAATCTCGGGACATTTCAATACTTGTTTATTAATAATTCCGTCGTCATCTTGTAGCAGGTCCTTTCGTAAATCCGGTAGTAATATATTTACATTCTCACTCGGAAGTAAGTCGTTTAAAATTTCTATCTTATTCTCTAGTTTGACATATTTTTTTTTTTGCTGTTGTCGCCGTTACCGCCTGCCCTCGGGGTGGTGTCATTGACCGTTCTACTGGGGCCCGCTTCTCCTGGCGTAAACTGCACCGTATTGATAAATTGCTTGTTGTCAAAACGACCCCTCGGCTGTCGGTCACTTTCACTTTTGTTATAATGTCCCTCTCTCTCTCGGGTTGTTTTTTCCTTCGTTGTAGGGTCTATAATGCGGCCTGCGACTGTTTTCTCCACTTGACTGGATACTTGTAAATTCCATAATTAATGCCTCAAAATTCGGTATACTTGTGATACCACGTGTGACCACGGCGAGCTGCAAATCCTTCCCAAAATGACGGGCTAATTTCCGGATCAGCTGCGTATCGGTCAATGCTGGCGATAGTTGCCGGCTTTCTAGTAATATTCTCTCTACGTATTGGATGGCTGTGATTGGCCCATTCCACTCATATCTCCCGTACTCGAGGTTGTCGCGTATATTGTCCTGGCGTTCTTGACCCCAGTACTTCAAGGTGAAGGCTTCTTTGAACTCTTCGTACGTGGAGATTTGGTTCCGTATGACACGCCACCATATCCTAGCGTCCATCTCCAAATGCCTCCCGATCCATTTAATGTCATTGTTGTTGTAATAATGCTCTTGAACCTCTGACAATTCCTTCAGGAATTCCATCGGGAACCTATCAGTGCCGTTGTATTTTAATTCTGCATGAGTGTGTCCGTTTATCCTACTGATTATCCCAGACTCACCTTCAATTAGCTGTCGTTGTAGTCGTTCTATTTGAGACTTTAATTCGTTGATACGAGTTGTTTTCTCCCTGGTGCTCTCATCCAGTTTTAGTTCCGCCGACTTCTGTCTCCCATCTACTTCATTGATCTTCTGCTGTATCGTGCTGTTTACGTCTCCCTGTTCCTGTTGTAATTGCCTTACTGTTTGGAATAGTTCGACTCTCAGTTCCTCCTGCTTCTTATGACTTTCTTTAACGTGTGTTTCTACTCTGTTGTGGATCTTCTTGATGCTTGTTTGAGTATTTTGGGTAATACTCTTTAGTTCCTGTCGGTCTATTTCTCTAGTTTCTCGTACCTCTTCGAATCTCTTGTCGGTGTCGTTCTTTAACTCTCTTATGGTCTCGTTCTGCTGCTTCTGGGCCTCGTCTATCTTCTTGTCACAATTATTTATGTATTCACGCATTTCCGCGCGTATTTGTGCGACTTCCTCCTTCTGCTTGTCTAACTTTTCTTCTAGTCTGTTGAATTTTTCATAAAACTTCTCATTTTGATTGTCGAACTTCTTATTCTGCTCCTCGAACTTTTCATTCTGTTCTCTTCTAATCTCTATAAAATTTTCATTAATTTCTTCCTTTTGCTTCTCGAATTTCCTACTCATGAAGTCCATTAATGCGCGCAACGTCACCTCTTCCTGCGGTTGTCGTTGGGACTCCTGTCCCCGCGCTCTGACGTCTGACGTCTCCTCGGTCATTTGTGACTCCACTGGTGATTCTTCCCGTTCATTGTCAGGTACACCCTGCTGGTTATTAATATCGAAATTCATGGAATCGGAACTACTAGTCGTCATTTTTGCAGCCTTACTCCGCGTTAACATTCAGTCCAACTAGCTTCACACTAATAATATTTGTTCTTACAACTAACATGAAATATATACGCTTATCCTATCTACTGCCTGCTCTTTGCCGTGCGGTGGGCGCCAATTTATTACGTAAAATTAATCTGTGATTGCCGAGCCCCACGATCTTGGAGCGCCAAATACCACGTGTCATTTAATTATGCAAACAATAATTTAATTAATCATGTAGTTATACTAATTTGTAATTTGAGATCGTGTAATTACTCAATTAGGCTACTTATACCAAGCTGATTGAAGCTACGTGATACGTTAGTTATTTGATGTTAGCATAATTACTACACTGAGACTCTAATTATTGTATAAATTAATAAAATCTACTATAAATCATTCAAGTGACGTTACTTCTTGTTCTGAGGTAACTTTGACAATAATGAACGCATATATTCTGAGTCAAATAAACACTTATTTATTAACATCATTTAAGTAAAAAAAGACTTCAATATATAAATATGGATGATTCCCTGTAAATACATTCATAAAAAGAACACATGTATATATATATCAAATTACAATGCGAATCCAATACGTTGTTTGCTGGAAAACATACACATACATATATAATACAATCAACATATAAAAAAAAAATAAATAGTCAAACTATAAATCTTATACTAATGCGTTCATTTCTTGCCTCAGATGAATAGCGTTATTTAACTTTATCATATTTAATTTAAATACTCAAGGGTGTTTTCGTGAAAAGAGACAGGACAGTAGAGTTCTTATGATAAGAATAGCATAAAGATTACTTGTAAAGTGATTTATCCGATATTTCCATCGGCGTAACTCCTTCTCGCTGGTGGTCCATATGTATGAAGTTGCGTAGCTGTGATGTCACTAACATTTAACACACGCGGATCAGATTCACTCGCGCCGTGTGTATTTTCTGTTGATTTGTTAGCTACTGTTAGAGTTTATGAAATCATGTATTGTGTGAGTAAGTTCATCGTTAACTATGGTGTATATATCTGACTGTCTATTATTGAACTTCTTGTGTAAATTAATGTATAGTATCTTTGATAACGTGGTGTAATTGTCCCAACTGGTATTGTATCGCTTCGCACTGTACAACGTTACGATTCGTTGTCCGGTAAAACATTAACAATAGTTCTGCGAGTCGGTTATTGATGAAACTGCGATCGGTTAGTTCAATTCTGAATAAGCGGTAACTGAGTATGATAAAGTACTCGAGAGTTATTAAGCACTGGCGTATATTGCATGATTTTTAGTCACTGTAGATACACTGTTACCGGATAACTCGCAAATATCGAAATGTTTAAGTCAACTGATTAAAATACCGCGTAGCAGAGTTTCAAAGTCCAACTGCTGTACGTATGTTAACCGAACTGTATTAAGACTTAGAAAATTTAAGTTTTAAGTTCCGTGAAGACTGTTCAAAGTATACGATTGAGAATATATGAAGACTGTCGAAAAATATATGAAGACTGTTTTAAGTATACGATTGAGAAATTTATGAAAGACTGTCCTCCCGCGTGCTCTGTAAACAGTTTTTATTAAACATCGTTTACCACAATGCAATCTTCTGGAACACACGCCTCTGGTCGAACATGATAGGACAGGAGAACCCCTACCCTTAAGCAAGACTCTGGTCCTCCACTTCTCATTCGTCGTTCCCGTTGCCATGATGACGACGATCCTCTCCACCTGTACTCTGGGTAGATGCTAGGACGTGATTGGGTCTCTTGTCTCCCCACAAGTTCGCGTCGAAGGTCTCCATACCCTTTTCCTGGAACAAGAGCAATTTCTCGGCTGTCGATCAAGTCTTTGTCTAAGTGTACTCCGGGACCCTGCTGCTGTTCTCACGCGAACAATGTGTCGTATCTCGTTATTGTTTCACTATCCATGACCCTTTTCTGTTAGCTATCCGGACGCAGCGTGTCGTCGTTTCCAAGACGGCACTCCTTCTCCCTGTCGTAAATATCAGTTGTCGCCAGTAAGACGTTTCCCGCTGTGCACAAGTTCGATTCCATTCTTTAGATATCGATGTCAGTTCTCATACAGGGTAAATACCATTGTGCAGCTACACCCTTTTCTTACTGCTGGCACACTTCAAATTAACCTTGCAGTGTGTGCTCGTTACAATTTCTCCGTAAAGCGCTACTGACATAGTTTCCTTTTGTCTTGCTTGTTGTGGGCTGTAAATCTCGGTTGAGTCGAGTCTGTCACGGGCCAACCTTATTTCCCATTGTAAAGTTATGGGAAGCGTATTCGTATTTTCCTAGCAAACGTTCAGTTGACACTTCTTTAAACCGTTTCCTTATTTATTGCTCCTGGCTCGTGTTGGGGTGTCTTGGCTGCTTGTAACGTCTTTTCGATCATGATTTAAAAATTTTTAATTCTTGGTCGTTACAGACTGCATCATTTTGAATCATCTGTTGTACAGTAGACATCCAAATTACTTGAATGTATGCGTCGGTTTCGTGGCATAGAGTTGTGTCGTCTTAAACAGGTTGCCGCTTAGTCACTTAAGAGGGAACGGAGACGTACTGCTGTCCAGAAGAAGATGACTTTAGTGAAAATCGAAAGAGACTTCAAGCCTATAGGCCTACGTTGAATGGGGGAAAGAGGAGAAGATAATTCAAAATGAGGATAATGCATACCAGTGTGAATCTGATTTTCTCACAGTTGTGAAGGTAATATTTTCAATACAAATTTAGTACCTATTTGTTTTGCTCCTCTCCGAAGTATTTACGGAGGAAGGAGCAACTGGCAATTTCTCCTCACCTCTAGTAGCTGTTTCGTGCCACTTGTACGATCCAGTCACTTTCAGTGAAGAAAAGAAACGACAATTTATACTGTATTAATGTTGTACTCGTATAGTGGCAAGTGAAAACGCCATAGCGTGGCGCGGCAAGTTCAAGGACGCGGGTACACCATACGATCTAGGCCATTGTCGCTGCGGCCCGTTGTCACACATGAACCGAGTATAATCGGTTTTACTATTCAGTATAAATAGTTTTACTTTCTTAGAAGTGGAAGATAATTTTGTTATTATGACGACTATTTTACTTTCGAATGAAGGCGTATTTATTACCTAATGACAACACGTCTTACTAATTGTGTTATTAACACCAACCGTTTCGCATGTTCTGTTGATGTGGGAAATCTGATGTGTTTCATTTCTTATATAGAAATAGCACTGAAAAGACTCAGACTCCGACAGCTGTGATTCTAACATACAAAACTCTAGTTTCCATGCCTTTTGGAAAGTTCAGAGCGTTCAGTTTCAGTCATGGCCGTCTATCCTACGTGTTTGGTTGAACATCATTAAACCTTTTTGATCTTGGATTCCTGAAACAAAGTTTATGGAGTTTCTAGTACAACAAAAAATCCAAGAAACATAAAAAGGTCTTCACATTTCCCTCCAGTTTTTACTATTTCACTTTTACCCTAAAATATGTATGAATGTATGATTTTTTTTTCTTCGTAAAGGATGAGTCAAAACTAAAACTCTAAAGAAACACTTTGTGGTACAAGTTCAGTTTCAAACGGCATGTATAAAATGAAATGCATGAAAATTATGCTCGGACATTCTGATGTTAACGAAATTAATGTTCGGATATTTATGTATGAATCATGTTCCTCTGTTTTTTGGAACAACAAAAACGAAGAAAACTGAGAGTAGCATACATGTGCAGATTGTCGTTGTTTTGTAACTCACCGGTGACACATTATTTTGGCTTGGATTTTGTACATATATGTGTGTGTGTTCTCGTTCTTACGTGTACGATTATGCGTGTCTGCGTGTGGTCAACAATGGCGCGCGCATGTGTGTGAAAGAACGGGATCCAAAATTAACTGAAAACAAGCCAAAGAGCGAGAGAGAGAGAGAAGGAGAGACAGACAGAGACAGATAGACAGATATACAGAAACACATAATTGTTGAAGTCTATGTATTCACGGGTACGTGAGTATAAATTTGATTTGCCTGGTGTGTAATATTGCTCAATTTATAAGCGACTGTCACAGAAATAATCAATCGGTGTCAAAACCAGTTGGTTAATCAGTTGGTTCTCAAAACCAACAACATTCAACCTTGACTAAAATCAATTACAAGATGGTAGTTCTTATAGTCTTCGTACTGCTTCACGATTGTTCCATGTTGTAGCAGCATGAAAATTGCATTTTGTGTCGACTTATCTCTTCAAAAACCTAATTGTTCTTTTACTAGGTACCTGTTATTAAGTCACGTTTGATTATAATAAATTTTTAGTCAGTACTTCTGAATATAGATTTCGCTGTGCTTAATAGGAAGGTTTCTCTATACTTTTCTGATTTACTGCAATTGTTTGTATCAGTGACTAACATTACCTTGTCTGAGAGTAACATCGGTTTCCTAGCAGGTGTTAGAATGGTGTACTGACACAGGCCACCGGTGAAAAAACTTGTTTAAATAGTTTGTTTTTATTTGTGCCATTTAGTGTGGTGGCTCAAAAATTGGCATTAAAATAAACCGTTTTATTATAAGTATTTTACATAGCGCGAAACATCGCCAATGTAGTAATTAAATTTTTTAAGGAATATCAACCAGAATGTTGTGGTAATAAAAATTATTCCTGAAGCCTTCTTCTTCTTTTATAATAGTTTGTTTCTTTTGGTACAATAACCTACGATTTTATTTTGTTTTTGCATTGATCTGTTTTACAAGATGGTAAGAACTTTCCTGACAGTTTTTGCCACATTTTTGGTGAGTTTGTGATTGAGAAAACATCAAACGAACATTACTGATTTTCTTAGAAGAATGTACTATTCGTATTTTGGCGTGAAACTGAGAGATCAAGATAAGCCGTGACTGCTAGATAAGCTGCCAGGGCACGAGGAAATCAAATCGTGGAAAGGAGAAAATAAATCATTCACATTTGGTGTTCCAATAAGGAGAGAGCCCAAGAATCACTGTATTTTTGTAGTTGTGATGTAAACTGCTACAATTTAAAAAAAAAAAAAAAAAAAAAAAAAAAAAAAAAAAAAAAAAAAAGTTATTTCTTAATTTAACATTCCATCAGCTATTCGACCTGTTGCTATGGTCCGTGCATACCTGCCATCAACCGTCAAAGTATGTAGAAGACATGCCTAGTAATGATTCCCAGTCTGATGAAGATGACCAAGATAATTTGTTTTAAATATTTTTTATTGTATTCTTTTTTATACAGCCTAAAGGCACCATATGATGTTATTATAAAGCGATCGATTTCGGTCAATAGACCACCTTCAGGTTATCACAATATTGTAAAACATAATTATTTATAAAAAACGAATTAGTAGACATTGTTAACAAATGTGCTATAATGTTTTATAATATTGTGATAACCTGAAGATGGTCTATTGGCCGAAATCGATCGCTTTATAATAACATCATATGGTGCCTTTAGGCTGTATAAAAAAAATACAATAAAAATATAAAAAATTGAATTATAGGTACCATTAATAAAATAATAAGTGTAAGTATATAAAAATAGATCACATAGACCAAGATAAGTTTCAGTGCAATAAAGCAAGCTTAAAACTTCAACTGTTACTAGGACTAAATGTTTACAAGCTAAATGACTTAGTAAGAGATTTAGGTTTAACTAAGGAAACCTGATCTCCTTGGCTCTATACTGAGAGAAAAGAAATTAATGGCTGTTGGACCATCTATTTATGTGACTAGAAAGAGAGAGTACCAGTTTACACCATGCTTTACACAAGAAGGTGTACTGCTCTGATATTGCTAGCCTAATGGAGGACTTTGAAATCGAATACAAAAAGGAGGAATGGAGACAATTTGTAGACTTCTCCAAGACAAGACTAAAGCTGTTGTCTTACACAGTGGTAACCGTGTGCTTCATTACCAGTCACTAACTCAGTAAATCTTAAAGAAAGTAATGAGAATCTGTCATTGGTCCTTGATAAGATAAACTGTTAGCCCATTATTGGCTGATTTGAAGATACCATAGCCATCAAGCTGGATTTACAGAATTCCTCTTTCTTGTATGAATGGGGTAGTACAACAAGGGATCAACACTGGATCAGCAAAGAGTGGCCAGCATGGAGAGTTTTTAATTCTGCAGAACAGAACATTTTGCGCACAAATCTGGTAAATCCCATCAAAATTCTACTACCACCGCTTCTCATTATTATGAAGCAATTTGTAAAAGCTTTACAAAAAAATAATAATAATAAATAAAACAGGACAATGTTTCCTATATCTGTGCAAAAATTTCCCTCATTTATCACAGCTTAAAGAAGGTGGAAATTGATGTTTGATGCAAGTTTTGAATGCACAATGACTCAGCATGAGAAAGAAGCTTGGACAGCATGTAAACAAGTGGATACCAGGTTTTTGGCAATAAAAAGGATGCTGAGTGTGCAGTCATTTACAACATGCTAGAAAAAGTCAGAATAATTTGCTGTTTGCGTCAGAATGATCTTTAAAACGAACTTTGTGACTTTTGAAAGGATAAAATTTTCAAAACTTTTCACCGAACGATAGTGCTGAAAAATAGAAAATCACGGTTCTTCATGACGTTGCTGGAGATGTAAATATTTTTTAATGTCTACACTTTTGGTTACAGTGGCTGTGCGTAGCTCGTTCTGACATCACTTCCAGTCATTTGAAGGGGAAAAAATCAATAGGACAGTTTGCTCATAGAATGAACGATCAGTTTTAACTAAAAACCAAAGGTTGTATTACGATGGTATCAAAGAAGCACAAAATCGAGAGGATCGAAAACAAACCTGTTTGTGTATCACGATCTTCACGACTTTTAACGGTCACGATTTTCGTAGTCGTGCCTACGCTTAAGAGGCAGTAGTCTATAACGTTTACTACTTTAGACGTATTCTACTGTACGTATGCATTAACAGTCATTGCATTTACCGTCATGTGTTGCTTACCAAAATTATCGTTTAATATTAATACGATATTCTTTGCGGATGATTCAACAATTATACGTACAAACAAAAGACAAACTACAGCATACCGTACATAAACTACATTTATTACGTCGAAAATGTAACATGAAAATTCTGAAAAGAAGAGCAATTCACTAGTAAAAAATGAACTAGTAAGATCGAAAATAGAAATCAACGGCATGCCTTTAAAACAACTAAGTGACGTCAGTTACTTGGGGAGCGAAATAAGCTACGGATGTGACAGTTGTACTGAACATAAAATTAGGTCTAATAAGTTTCGAAGTCATCAAAGTTGTTGAAAGTTTCTAGACGGCTTGCCGTGGTCGACTGTGTAAATATTGTTGCTATACGTTTCTGTGGTTCCCACGACAACCAGTTTCAATAACAAGGAGTGTTTGTACACAACATTGCTGTTTCCAGTCGTTCGGGTGTATACAGTTAGTCCCTACTACTGAAGGTGGTTGTCGACCCGCCAAAACTAACAGGAATCTTTTAACCGCTCATAATCTTGGGACCCAGTAAGCGACGAATCGATTAATAGGACACCAAAAAAATAAGGCAAAGGCTGAAATAAAAAATGAAATTTTACAAAACTATGTCAATACCTAAGTTACTATACGTCACTTAAACGTGGACTTTGTGAGGAAAGCGAAATAGAGAATAGAGCAGTGGCGTGGCGTGGGTACATAACGCCTGTTACCGGTTGTGATTAGGCCTGAAACTTAACCTAAAAATTAATTAGAATTTTTTCTTGTACCAAGTGTTCTTTTTAGAGCATTTTCTATCATTCGCTGGGAGAAGAAAAGGGTCCCGATTCAACGGGATCTAACTCTCATTATACTTACACAGAATAAATCAGAACATAAATAATCGAATTAAAAACAATAAAGACAAACAGAGAAACACATGGCTAAACGAACAAAACACAAATAGGTAAGTCAGTTCCGAAAACGAATATAGCTGCTAACTGAGCGTTTTGCGGATTCATACAGCGGCAACACATTGGGTGGACGAATATGTCCCCCCTCCACAGATTGTCTAGTGACAACTACTAGGAGGTCAATGACCGTACGCAGTAAAACATTGCCGATGTCTGAGCCGGCAACACAAGACGGTGTGCCCAGCAGTTCGAAAGCAATGCTACGCTTTTCTTCAAGTTCCCTACTAATATTGTTCTGATTTCAAATTATTTAATAACTAAAGTATTTGTTCTGTGATATAATTAATATCATTTTCTCTTATTTCCAGTACTGTTGCGGCCGGCAACAGCGGTTACATGGACGCCACGCTTCTGGAATAGAGTCTTGTGAAACGACATTTCTTAGGAGTGTTAAAGGACGGAAGTTTACAGAGACAATGAGAAGCGACGACATAAGAGAAAAAAATATACAATTAAAATAACAGAAACGATTAACATACTATACAAATAGATAAAGAGACATGTAAAGAGAATGTTACACAATCGGCTTCGCAAACGGTTGATTACTTATGCCAGAAAAAATTATAGGAAGACCATGAACATAGGAACTGTGGAAAATCATGTGAAGTCGGGACCAGCAGTACGAAGAAGAAGGAGAAGGGGAAGAAAACGAAGCGAAGAAGAAGAAAAAGAAGAAGAAGAAGTAGTAGTAGTAGTAGAAGAAGAAGAAGAAGATTAATTATTTGTATTTTGTGGGACGCAAACGCAACGTATATGAATACGTGAGATGTACAGTATAGTATAGATGTGCAGGCGGAGGAGTGTAAGTGATCGACAACCCACCGCAACGACAATTACGTTCGCACCTGATAAAATTGCTGTCGCTGGACTAACGGCAAGGTCAGATAATTTGGCAACGAAATTGTAGCCCGGGGAAAGTAGAGAGAGTAACGCACGCGCGCACACACGTACTAGCCTCTCACCCGTCACAGTAGGCGATACCGAATTGTACTGTCTGTCATTGTACTGTCAAGTAACCGGTAATTCAGTTCCAGTTGGGTGTATATGGAGCCGACTTCAATAAACGCTTTTTGAGGTCGTTTCTAGACACGAGACTAAAGTAAACGGGCTTTTGAGTGTTTTACCTCATAAACTGGTAAATTTTTATGTAATAAAAATAATCGTGTTGTTTTAATTGAATGAGCGAGGCGAGTTCTCACTTTGAACTCGTCCGTTTGTCTGTCTATCTATCTATCTGTCTGTCTAACTATCTGTTTGGGGTATCTATCATGACAGATTTTTAATGGATCAACAAATTTTCATAAAACTCGGCTTTAACTTACAGAGCCTTTTTGCTTTTGAGAGTAATATCGTCTTAAAATAGGGTGGGAGGGAATACAAATGTGAGGTGTCAAAATTTAAAAAAAAAATTCCAACGTGTCCGTGTTGGGGTATCAAATTAACGATAATCTTAACAACCGAAATCCGGATATAGTGTTCAGGCTTGAAAATTAAATAAAATTTAGGGCACCGAATACTAAAAAATATATTAGGATTTTGAAGAAATTGCAAAAATTCATGCCGAACATTAGCCTACACCAAAGAGAATGCTGTTCACCCAAATGCGAATGTAGTGTTTGCTTTGAATCTTTAGGAGCACCACAAGCCAATAATGAAATTAAAATTTTTGAAAAGATTGTAAAGTCTGAGGAAGTTCTTCAGCTCAGGGAAATTACTAGTTAAGTACATTACACTTTTTCGACTTTATTCCAGTAATTCTACAAATGAGGCTTCCGCCTAATTAAACCCAGCCATTCCTTGTTACTAATTGAGTTTATCAAATCAATTCTTTATTTTGTAAGTTCTATGGAAGTATGTGTGTGTGTGTGTGTGTGTGTGTGTGCGGAGTGGGCCAAACGTTACTACCCTCTAGCACGTGTGTATATAAAAATGGGTAATGTTTGGCCCACTTTGTATATTACAATTCTATAAAAGTACAATAAAGGTATTTGTTGGCTTACAAGTGAGAGTAAAATACATTGATGCCACTTTTATACTGTGATATAATTTTAATTTACTAATACGTCAAGAAAAGTGACATTATAAGTATTACACACACACACACACACACACACACACACACACCGATTTGTTTGTGTTTTTTCAACGTTAATTATACAAAAACCGGAAAATTAGAATATCACAGTCTTCTCAGATGACGTGGATTTATAAAGCCACATTTGGAGATGCTAGGTGTGTTTTAGATACAGAAATTCGTTCTGTCAAAAAGGTTTTATTGGGTTGCACATTAATAAGTAATTATGCATGAACTAATAACACAGCAACGTGCAATATTTATCTCAAATGTAGACGCAAAAGGTTACACAGTATTTTAAATAATACATTTGTGTCAGTGGTTATAATCACAAACAGAAATTACGCTGTTGCACACAACTTCATATACAATAATTCCCGATTAGCGCTTTCGAGCCACTCAGCTTGTCGTCAGATCGGAAATGTATTTCAGATCATATCAGATATGATCAAATCAGATCAGGAAGGATAATTCTGATCTGATGATGAGCTGAGATGCTCGGGGAATTATTGTATATAGCGGTGTGCAACAGAGAAATGTCTGGTACACAGTATTGTTACTACGTAGGCTACATTCATCGTTTGTCCCCAGGTATATTTTGAATGTTTTATCATATGAGTTTATATGCGTATTACACTCGCTTTAATGCGAGTTCTTACTGTTTCTGGTGCTCCTAGGAACGTCAGATTCTCTCTGTCCAACGGCGCTCCCAGCGTCCATTCTGGTGCGCAGCTTTCGCGAATCCTAGTATGCTGTACTTTATATTTTATGAATTTGACAACACTTAAGTTGTTTTCCGCTCCGTAGCCACCAAAAGCTCTTATCTTCCCAGTCTCCTTCTCGGAGGTTTCTATGTCTCATGGCTGACGGTATGCCGAGTTTTCGAAGTTTCAAGTTTTCTTGGCCTTTCTTTTTTTTTCTCGTTCTAAAACAGGGGCAATTTACATGGGGGGGGGGTGGAGAACGAACGAGACAGGACCCCCACCAGGGGCCGAAAAAAGTTGACGAATTTGGTTAATCTCTTAATTTTTATTGCAGATTCTGATTCTACTACACTCAAAACATGAAAAAAAGTCGTTTTCCGAAAAGTGTCTGTGTGTCTGTCTGTGTGTCTGTGTGTCTGTGTGTCTGTCTGTCTGTCTGTCTGTCTGTCTGTAGATTTTTTTTCTATGGCAAACGATAACTGCCGCAAATTCAAACAGAATCAAATAATTTTTTGCATGCAGCCCGTTAGGCTATTGTATTAGTTTTTTTTTCAGCTGTAAACGCTAATATAGCAGTGACTGTTTTTAAAATATACAATCAGGTTTATTACACAGCATTTGCGTATGCGTTTGAAATATTAAATACAGGAAAATCAATTGAGCCAACAAGTATCTTCTAACAACGTTTCAATAACGTGTATTTTACTTCCATATTCCTTAAGGAATGGAAGTATGGTGATGGCAAAAAAAATCGTGTTCGAGATTATTGCAGATTCTGATTCTACTACACTCAAAACATGAAAAAAAGTCGTTTTCCGAAAAGTGTGTGTGTGTGTGTGTCTGTCTGTGTGTCTGTGTGTCTGTCTGTACATTTTTTTCTATGGCAAACGATAACTGCCGCAAATTCAAACAGAATCAAATAATTTTTTGCATACAGCCCTGATTTGTAGAGTACTCACGACCTATTGTTTTTGGTGAAGATCGGTTGAGGGAAAGGGGTAGTTTACCTGCAACGGTTTTTTTTATCAAGGGAAATTTTTTTTTGGCAAACGATAACAGCCGCAAATTCAAACAGAATTAAATAATGTTTCGTATACAGCCCTGAATTGTAGAGGTCTCAAGACCTATTGTTTTTGGTGAAGATCGGTTAAGGGAAAGGGGTAGTTTACCTGTAACGTTTTATGTTTTAACAAGGGTATTTCCTATGGCAAACGATAACAGCCGCAAATTCAAACAGAATCAAACGATTATTTGCATACAGCCCTAAATTGTAGAGTTCTCAAAACTTATTGCTTTTGGTGAAGATCGGTTGAGGGAAAGGGGTAGTTTACCTGCAACGTTTTTTTAACAAGGGTATTTTCTATGGCAAACGATAACAGCCGCAAATTCAAACAGAATCAAATAATGTTTTGCATACAGCCCTGATTTGTAGAGTACTCAAGACCTATTGTTTTTGGTGAAGATCGGTTAAGGGGAAGGGGTAGTTTACCTGCAACATTTTTTTATCAAGCGTATTTTCTATGGCAAACGATAACAGCCGCAAATTCAAACAGAATGAAATAATTTTTTGCATACGTCCCTGAATTGTAGAGGTCTCAAGGACTTTCGATTTTGGTGAAGATCGGTTAAGGGGAAGGGGTAGTTTACCTGCAACCTTTTACGTTTTAACAAGAGTAAAGTACTTGAAAATTTATTTAAACTTTTTGAAACAATGGTAATTGTTAAAAATAAAATAATTTTGTTGCCAGGCAATAAAATTAAAATTTTTTCATTTTAATGTAATATAATATTTTTCATTTAATACGGCAATAAAAAGGCAGGTAAGACACAAACACACACAATTCACGTTATTTCTGGCCTCACTCATGTTTATTTTCTTACGTTTGCACGCTTTTTAAATGGAAAGTGCCGAAACCCACACCAGCATAACGCGTGCAAGCCGAAAAAATGGACATCAATTTGCTTACTGGCGAAGCTAGTAGTTAATGAATGGGTAGGCAAAAATCTTATCTTAAATTTTTTTTAAGGAATCACTAAAAGGACGGTGGTTCAAATCGGACGCTGAGGTAGAGTTTGCTGTAACCGAATGGTTCCACAAACAGCCGTAAGAATTTTACTAGCAGGGAATCTACAGGTTAGCGCAACAGTGGAACTCATGTCTTAATGTTATTGGAGACTTCTTTTAAAATCGTTGAATAAAAAATGCTTTACAGCTCTATACGTGTTTCTATTGAACAATCCTTGTATTAGTCATACACAATAATACAACTGATTGAACTTCAAATTTTTAAACTTGATTAGTTTCTATATATATGTTTAATGTTACAAATAATTCAAATAACAATCTTGATCATCTGTTAGTTCAGCGGAATAACAGTGACACTTTTAATAACCGCATAAAATAAACACTTAGAAACAACACAGGCGCTTTAACTTAACTGTTTGGACCACAGAAGTGAGGCATGCCTCAACGCTCTATGTGTACAGCGCGGGACAATCCCCCCTCCCTACACTTCCCTATCACACCACTACATTGCTTACATACGATGTATACAAAAAACACTGAGGCAAGTTCAGGTTGCCTCATTCGCTTTAAACGAACTATGCCGAATCTCACCTGTCACCATCTAGCGGTCGCTCAATAAAGCACGTTTCGGTTTAATAAATTTGACAGTCGCAGTAACAATGTATAATCTTTACGTTATGTAGTTCATACGTATTTATAATTTTTATTCTACAGAATTTTTTAGGGTAGGCATTGCCTCAATTGCCTCCATGTAACTTCGCCACTGATATATATGTGTACAACGTTATCGGCAACAAAGAAGTAGTTTTTGTTAAAATTCATTCCCGGGCTGTTTGGTCGTAGTCCAATGTTTTCTACAAAACCAGACATTTCGGCAATGCCATCGACTTCCATCATCAGTGAAAATCGAGTGCGATAACGTGAGGTGGTATACGTTAGTGACCACAGTACTGTGGTTAAGGCTGAAGCAGTAAGTAGAAAGAAGTAGTTTCTATGGTAATATTTCATTTCGAAAATGATTTTAAATATAAATCTTAGAATATGGAAGTCATGTATGGTTCTCCATACCGATTTTTTATTGTTTTATTACCGTTTACTTGAATGGGATTGATTTCTGGATGTTATAATACGTTTTTCAACCACTTTAAACGTAGTAGTGTTGATTAGTCTTAACGTGATTTTTCTTTTGTATGAAGCCGACTTGACCGGTGCTCCCTCAAGGCCAAATTATAGATATGCCACTGTTCTAAAGGTGTCCAATTTAACATTTTTTGGCCAACTTTCCTCCTTCATCCTTTGCATGTGACCGTACAATCGTATTCTTTTTGCTTTTATTTTATCAATTATTGATGTACCTCCACCCGTTTACCTAATTTATAATTGCCTCTAATTGCCTCATTTCGTATACGGTTATGCAAGTCCATAACAGTCGTCGCTACGATTCAATTTCCATGGCTTTAAGTCTCTGTTTTGCTTGTTCCGTAGTTTCCTAGCCTTGCGCATCATACATCATAAGTCACCATGTTTTTCACTATAGTCTTATAAATTCTAATTTTATAATCTTTCTTGACCCCTTTGTTCCAAAACACAGAGTGCAATCGCCTAATTATTTATTTTCTTTATACGGCGATATAATCTAGTCCGTAAGTATTTGTCAACTTCAGCGGCATTTTCTTTTGTTCTATAACGATGCCAAACCTATGGAGGGGGTTTCGTGAGATTAAACACGGCAACATAATCGTCCTGTTTGTTCTACTCTGTGGGTAAAACTACTTCATAACGC
Source organism: Magicicada septendecula (assembly GCA_034769895.1). NCBI lineage: Eukaryota > Metazoa > Arthropoda > Insecta > Hemiptera > Cicadidae > Magicicada > Magicicada septendecula. The sequence continues at coordinate 123,114,227 of CM068370.1, read as the reverse complement.
ACACTTTTATTTAATTCTTTGTTGACGATGCCGTTAACACCGGAGTTTCCCGAGTTCTAGACATGACATTTATTTTGACTGGCACCCGAAGTTAAGTTGCTAATTGTACCTCACAAGTAAACCCCGTAGTAGAAGAAATGTACGTATTTCAAATTGTACGTACCTGTCAAAGTTTGAATTGAAAAGCCATTCAAAACTACTACGCACTGCCGGATTCGTTTGAAATATTCAGTCACAATCACCTGCTGGATCACATTTCTTTCCAAAACGATAACTTTTTTCTACTAGTAATTTTGTACAAACCACTATGTTTGTACAATGGCTTGAACCATCTTCAGGTCATTTACCAACTGCCGAAAGCGCTCGTCAATACCAAAGACAACATAGTGGTTTGTACAAAATTACTAGTAGAAATATTTGAGACCACTAACGCTCCAATACAACAATAAAAAAAACGATAACTATCACCGTGTCTGATAGTTTGTAACTTGTCAACACACGCATACGTTCGAAATGCAAATATACGATCTCATGATGTATTAACGAACGTGAAGACAAGTTTCTATGCTTTCGCAACATTTGCCATCAGCCGTGTTGGTTCGTTGTCTCAGCGTAACTAGGAGACTACGAAACAACATGGTTATAATACATCATAATGTGTATACACAACACCATAAGCATACAACATTACGCTCGAGTGCAGTATGGTATGTGTCTCACATAAGTTACTGCATCTTATGACTGTACATTTGAGAAACAACGGGTAAGATTAAAAAAAAGGTGATTTATTAATTATTATTATTTATTATTATCTGGCACCCTACTTACAGAAAAGGGGAAGATCCTCGAAAGGTGGTGCAAGCACTTTGAAGCCCTTCTTTCTAAGAATGACAACTATGTACCACCTGTGCTAGAGGAACATGAACACACCGAGCCTCCTGATGAAGATGATGTGATAGCTGCAATAGAAAGCCTTAAAAACAACAAAACTCCCGGTTCTGATGATCTTCCTGCGGAGCTTTTCAAAAACGGTGGCCCAGAGCTGGTTAAAACTTTTCAACACCTTGTCATTGATATATGGATAGAAGAGAAACTGCCAACAGCCTGGCAGAAGACAGTTATATGTCCGGTATATAAAAAGGGGGATCAACTAGACTGTAACAATTACTCTTCTTCCTGTGGCGTATAAAATAATGTCCCATATATTGTACCAAACACTGCTTCCACATGCTGATCAGGTGATTGGTCGATATCAGTGCGGATTGAGAAGAGGAACATCGACAATAGACCAGGTTCTCACACTCCGACAAATTCTGGAGAAAGGTAGGGAACATAAGCTACAAACCCATCATCACCTCATAGATTTCAGAAATGCATATGACAGCTTTGACAGAAAAGAACTTTACACTGCTCTTGAAGAACTGGGCATACCAAAGAAATTAATAAGATTGTGTAGGATGACAATGTTGACAGTGATGGGCATGGTGAGGATTCAGAATGACTTATCAGGAGAGTTTGACTATGGAAAGGGAGTCCTCCAGGGTGATGCTCTTGCTTGCCTCCTCTTCATTCTTGCCTTAGAAAAAGCTATGAGAGATGCTGGAATAGATTCCTCCGGGACTGTATTCAACAGATTGGTGGAGGTCCTAGGATACGCCGATGACCTAGATATAATCGGGAGGTCCCTTCGAGCAGTCACTGAAGCCTTTCTTGGGCTTGAAGGTCCCGCAAGGAGGCTGGGTCTCATAATAAATGAAAGCAAGACAAAATACATAGCCACAGAACAGGAGGCTAGAGAAGGAGAGCACATCCAAATTGGCATCTATTCCTTCGAAAAAGTCAACAAGAAAACAACAGAAGAAATAAAGCGAAAAATTACCTAGGTGCTTCTTTGGTCTCAGACCCCTGTTCCAGAGCAGAACAATTGCCAGGAGCATCAAGCTGCTTTTGTATAAAACACTGATCCGCCCAGTTCTCACCTATGGTTCTGAGACCTGGACCATTTCTAGAAAGTCTGAGTCAAGCCTGCTGGTTCATGAACGCAAAATCCTCCGCAGTATATTTGGTCCAATATGTGTAGGAGGTGAATGGAGGAAAAGAACCAACCAAGAACTGAACACTCTTCTGAATGAACCAGATATTGTGAAATTATAAAACTTGGTAGACTCAGGTGGGCTGGACACGTGATCAGAATGGGGGAGAATGAAATACCAAGAAAGGCACTCACAGAACAGATCTATGGCACCAGGAGAGTTGGTAGACCCAAACTACGTTGGGAAGACGGTGTGAACTACGATGCGAGCCATATCCTTGGGACCCGGAACTGGAGAGCAGCTGCACTTGACCGGGACAACTAGCGGAGGCTGTTAAAGGAGACCTTGACTCAGTAGTGGGTTGTTGAGCCGCTGAAGAATGAAGATTAATTATTATTACTTTTTAATATTGTTACGATGGTCTACTGATCGTCGTATGGTGCAGTGGAAAACAAAATACAAGACACCAATTAAGTCACTAATCACCAGCTTTAATTATCACAATTAAACAGTTTGTAATCAACAAGATAGTCTCTTACAGCAAATCAAATAAAAATTGTTCACACGCAATAAAATGCCAACTAATATAAAACACAATTGTATTATAATTGTCCCGCACAATTATAAAACGCATAACACTTCGCCTCAATGCTTCGAACCGCACTGTGTAAATCGCCACTTAAACGCACTGTGTAATCGCCCGACAATAACTAACTTGACCGTCGCTGAATGGCTGTATTTATACCCCACTGATTTCCAGAATAATCTGTCACTTTGGATGACTTGTTAAACAAACAGGCGCTCTCGAGAATCCACTAGAAACAGCGTCCTTGAACACACTGCGCTGACCGGTATGTCTGGTATAGACCCGATAGTTGACGCATAATTGTCTTTCACCGGAAAGTAGCAGCATTATGTACGCACACACACATTACAGCTGTGATATTCGAGAAACTTGTTGAACGTTCCGTATTACGTAACACTTTTCCGCATTACGTAACAATATTATTAATAAATATTCATTTATTAATGTTTTTGTTTTAACTACAAAACAAACATTTACGCTAGATTAAAAACATAAGTAGGCTAATAGTACGGTATTTAATGCCTGAAATGCAAATAGATTGTAACCGTTACGTCTTGAAAGTGATCGTCAATTCGATTTACACATCATGTTTCTGACACGAAAGTATGTAACATGTGAACAAGAATTGCAGCAACTTCGTTACGAACGTGTTCTCAGATCGTTTAGATATCTCACGAGGGTGGTTAGCTGAACGCCCTACTGTTTAATTACTCTCACAAGTAAAAACGAAGCCCCCGATCTGACGATCACGCGGTATCGTGTCCATGAGACAATGTGCTTTGATAAAAAAGCGTAACTGCATCCATTCATTGCCTAATTGTTTGACTGATTGCCTCGTCCTGTTTAAACTACGTAGTTTTACTCATTTCGGTTCTCCCCGCTATTTGAGAAGACAAATGGGTTAATCATTCGAACATATCGCTGTGGCATGACGGCAACAGAATTCCCATTATCGTCTCAAACAAGTACATCTTACTGCTGCGTACCATACAGATACTTTAGCACTACTCAATGATTCATGACATATTACGTGTTTTCGTGAGGGTCGCTTTTTCTTAGCACCGAAAGGTTCGTTTACATATGCGCTCAAATGCAAACGTGCTTCATTACTCGTTAGTGTATTGTGAATACTGTAATCTTTAAGACTTGGCAACAAAAAGTCATGTGTTTTACTCGATTAGCCTCGTTTATTATTTGCATTACTTGAATTCTGTGTGGCTGCATGTTTACAATAATAGGAACAGTCCTCCGGACACTAGTAATCTACAGGCCAAGTGAAAGTGCCTGACGACGGATACAAGGTTTAGAACTAGGTAGCATAGCAGCTCTTGTGCAGGAATTGTTTCCAGTTTAGATGTTTACCTGTTTGTAATGTGCCCTCCAAGTACTGCGTTGAAATTCTGGCTCTGTTTCAAAAATTCTGCACCCAGATTGTAATCGTATAGACTACCGCATACATTACTATGGATATTAAGGTGGCGTCGAAACACTATTGCGCAACCACAAAACTGTCGCCAATTTTGTAAACCGTTTCAACAACAAAATCAGTTTGTTCACCTGACCAGCGTTCCGGAAATACATTCTGTAGCCGGCAATTTTTATTATTATCCAATGTTGCTGAACATGCAACATTATTGGACTAATACAATCTTTGTAACATCTGTTTCACTGGCTCAGCCTTCATTCATGATTTTAATCAAGAAGAAAAGTTAAGAAATTAAAAGTAATAAGTTAAAAGAAATACACGGGCACCCACCCACCCATTTATTTTATGTCCTGAGCGTCTCCCAACCATCCCACGCCAGCCGCCACGGATTCGTACCCACAACATCCTGTTCTTCTAAACCACAGTGTTCTAAGGCCTTTTCATTCCTTCAGTCCATTATTTTCTTCGTGTCCTCTCTTTTCCTTCCAGAGGTTTTCACATCAAAATTTTACGATGATAAATTTGTTTGTATGTATGAAGTACGTGACCAAACCATCTTGGTCGTCATTATTCTGTTCTGTAGATTATAATTATTTATAACTAGGAGTGTCACTGACACAAATGGGCGCTCCCATTTGATATTCGTAATAATTTATTTATCAATATTTTTACAATCAACAAAATATATACACTTTTATGATACACACTTTTTATTGAATACACTACATTATAGTACAATATACATTAATTGTCATTAGACATATTCCACAACCTTTGCAACTCATCTCTACGACCAACCATTGATGGACTTCTATTAATTTTTAGCAGTCTATCAAAATTAAACGCTGGTTTTAATAATAATCCTTCTAATGTTTTCACTCTTGAAAGAGCAACATACATTAATCCAACCTGAAATTCATTGTCTCCTAAATTAACAATTGCCTTATCTAATGTTATCCCTTGCTATCTATGTATACTAACACCATATGCTAACATTAACGGAAATTGTTTGCGAGTACAAGAAACTTCATTGGGTATTGAATTCTCGTACAGAACTGGTCCTGTATATTTTTCGAAAGATACAAGTATACATATTGGCATCTGATCGTTATAATTTTCGCATACAACTGCCGGGTCATAAATAATATCAGTTACTGTCCCAACTGAACCGTTGGCTAGTCCTTTTGTGACCCAAAGATTTCTTCTAAGGATAACTCGAGCACCTTTACATAAACGTAATTGGGCAAATAATTCCTGAGCATCGTCAGATTTTGCTAGAGAGGTTTCAGGGCAATTATGGATTGCATTGATTAGAGCCACGGGTTGTTTATAGCTTTCTAGTTTTTCATAATTAAAGCGTTCGATTTCAGCATTTTTCGACATTATACAGACACTATCTTTGAAATTGTCCCCGATATTGTTTACATAAAATCTTTTAGATAAGGGCTGATAATCTTGTTCAGTGACTCTATTAATAATCATTTGCGACTCTATTTAAAGTCTCTCTGAAATGTTTTTAATCATCACCTTGCTATCTCATAATCTCCGTTAAAAAGGAAACTTTTTTGAACTGTTTATATAAAAGATTCGATTGAATGGTCTGAACATTAATACCAATATTGTAAAGACTCCTGTCACAAACCGGTGGAAGTTGGGACCAATCACCGACTAAATACACGCAAAGGCCACCAAAAGGAACAGCTGAAGAACGCTACTTTGCTTGTTTGAGTCGCATATCCACTTTGAAAAACAAATTCAAACCCAACATACTGGCTTCATCAATAATAACGAACCTCACATCTTTTAAATCTTCTTCAATAGCAATTTTGGATTCACCTTCTAAATCTTTGAAAGTTCCTCACCTTTTCTTTGAAGTATTTATTCTTAGAGCTGAATGAATAGTTTTTCCAGCAATATTGTTAGCTGCCACACCAGTAGGAGCCATTAAAAGAGTTGCATCGCAGCCAAAATATGAATTAATTCTCCTAACCATTTCATTAATGACACAGCTTTAACCAGTTCCAGCTTTTCCCTGAATAATTGCAAGTCTTTGATTGCAATCATCATAGTCATTTAGCTGATATTCTAAGAAAGATAATATCTTATTTTGTTGGTCGTTGAAAATAACATTGTATGATTCATGAGAATCATACTGATTCCCAAATGTTTTTCGATTCCTTTTGATGAAAGAGGTTTTATTCTTTATATTGTAACATGACATAAGGTAGCAAGAATTCAATGGTATTTAATTATAAAATAAACAGTTGAAAATAAGAGTGAAAGGCAAAAAACTTATGAACTTAAAGATCAATAACCCAATAACCCAATAAATGACAAATGACTATTAACCCGACAGACTTGACACAATAGATCGGATAGGAACCAAAAAGAAAACCAAGAGACAGTGAAGAAGAGGTTTAAGTATAATCAAGTCATTCCAAAAAAGTGAACAGAATATTGTAAATTTAGTACTGAATTGATGTCTGTAGCATATGAGATGTAGCTAGGACAATAAGATTAATGAAGGGTAATAGTATCACATGTATCTTATTATTTAAAGAATGTAATAGTATAATATAATGTAGGGGGGTTAGAAGCTAACCATACCCCAAACTAATTGTAGTAGTAATGGCCAAAGGCTATAAACAATACTTTGAGCCCAAAACAAAAGCAATATTAGAATGATGACCAAAAGTGATCAGTGTGATTTGGAGGTAAATAGTTATAAATGACCATAATCACACAGTGATGTAAAGTAATCAGACAACCATGAATAAGCGTGAATAAGCCCAAAAGTGTGTGTGTAAAACTAAATAAGTAGTGAAAGTGATAGGTATAAAATAATGAAACAAAGTGAGCAGGGTAGTAATTATAGAAACTTTCTAATGAAAGAAAAGTGTAGTGAGAGTGTAGAACTAAATATTATGTAAGCTAACTATGTTAAACAGATAAACAATTTGTGATAAACTGTGCACTAGTAGGTAAGATTGAACTAATTGTAATATTGTTAATTTAGGTAATAAGATATCAAGATTATATATTAAGGTAAGAGTTAAGGTATCAGAGTGTAGCAAATTAAGAAGGACTAACACTGTGTTAAAGTGAAGGGAATAGTAGATAGGACATAGCATACAAGGAACAGTTTGCCAATAGTATTATAAGAGTTTCTTTAAGTAAGTATTAAGGATTTTATTTGTGTTCAGAAAATCATAGCATAGAGTAAATTGTAGGATAAGCAGATAACAGCAATTAAAAGATATTTCAGGGTAGAACCTGAAAAGAAATGTTTAATAGTAAGAATTAGAGTTAGGGATACTGATGTTTATTGTTTGTTTTGTTTGTAAATTATATTAGAGTTACCAGGAATGTTAGTAAGAAATGTTAGATGGAAGTAGAATGGAATCTAGGCTCTAAGCCAAACTGTTGAACATAAATTTATTAATTTAAGAACAAATAATAATCCAAAGGTAAGGCAGAACGTGCCAAATGATTAAACCATGTAAGGGGGTATTCATAGTACCAAAATATGTGGTTAACAACTAATTTTGAATAAATTATATGTAAGATATAAAATTGGGAAAATAGTAAAAATGTAATTAGCTATCCAAAGATAGGCATGAGGGGTATCAAAATGTTCATCATTAAAATTTAGGAAGAATGGTACTAATGTGATGACCATAGATATTAGAACAAAGTAGTAATCTTCAGTTGAAGATATTTTGGTAAAAATAGACGAAAAAAGACGATAAATCTTAACAATAACCTGAGTTAATAACCAATGAAAAATTAGCATAATTTCTTAAGTAACCATAGCAACAAGAAAAATAACGCCAAAAAACCGTTAGATTTTCAGTAAGTCATTATTAACCAACGCCAGAGGGTGGACCGAGTAGCTCTCGTATTAACATTAAATTATTATTCTTCAAACAATTTCAAAACTATTTAAAACTAATAGAAGACAAGTACAACAGTACAGGGAATCCTGAAACGTAAATTTTATTTATAAAAATTAATTTAACAAACCGTAGTGATCCAAAGAAGACGAAGCGACGCCGCGACGAAGAAAGACGACACGGACACTATATGAAGATCAGTAGAACCTCCTAAAAGAAGAAGATGACACCAACTGAAGAATTACGAGGCCTGAAGTAGCAAAGAAAAGTGCCGAGACGAGGGAAATAGACGACAGGAATTATCCATAGAAGAAGACGACAGCCCAGGAGTTATCTATCGAAGAAGACGACACCAGGATCTTCAGCAACAAGTAACTGATGAGTATAAACATTATCCCTTAAAGCGTATTCACAAATTTTGGTCTGAATTAAAATATAACTATTTCAAAATCACTGATCACTATTCCGAGTCAAAATAAATGCTGATTTAAATTCACTATTTAACTGTAACAAATTAACGATTATTAAGAAAGTAAATTATGATAAATAATTAACGAATCTTCTAATAACGAACTTCTGGCAAATGAACATAACCAAAAGTTGCTTCACAAATTTTCATTGGTGATTACTTAGTCAAATGTAAAGAGATATCGATTTATTTATGTAATTAGTTGTAAGAATTACTATAACTTTGTGTGTGTTAGCCGTAAATATATATTTCTGTAGCCAAAAGGACTTTACACCCCTGAGAAAAAACGATAATTTTTACTGTAAACTAGAGTAACTGATGACTGTATACAACTGAGCTGAGCGTACCAACTACGCAATTGTAATAGCCGGTGCCGAAAACGAATTTTAATGTATAATAAACCAAGTGAAATATTCTAAAGGATTAATAAATGTTCTCAATCTGCAATGTTGTATGTTTGATTCCGTTAATTTAGAATTACGACTAGTAATTATTGAAGTGAAGGCGTTAAAGCGAGACGCAAGTTGGGAAATACTGCAGAGAGCTGTACGCCAATCAGGTGGCGAGGCGGCAACGTTTGCTACGTTTGAATGCGGCAGAGCAGAATACGGTTTACCCGTACACGACTGAGAGCATACATTTTGACACGTTTAACAACATTTTAAACTTTTATTAAATTTTTACAACAGCCACATAAACAGTGCTATTACAAAGTGGCTTCCATCGCGGGGCTTAAACGATAGCGGCCACACCACATAAACCGTTCTATTACAATATCTGGATATTTGTAATAGGCTGCTTCCCAATTATGAAGTAAATCGATATCATGATTACCTAGACCAATATGAATTAGTAGTGCATTAGGCATTACTGCTGCTATAGTCGTCCAGTCTCTATCGTCAAAAATATCAAACTCGTTATTATTATCCTGATCAATTTCAGTTTCTTCTGTAATTAAAGACATGTGTAATTGTTCGCGAAACTGTCCAAAAATTTGTCGGGTATAAGCCATGAACTATGTTTCATCTGTACTTTTCAAGTCTTCTTCATTACGCTAATGCTTATGTAAAATCAACTTTTGTTTACAATATAATTCAGTATTGACTGCATTGTTATTGTTGTTTACTTTAGGGAAAACTTGTACAATTCTTTCTTTTCTGTTTGTGCTAATTGAATTATTTCTTCCCCTAGAAATTTTTTTAGCAAAATCGAATAATATTATTGCTTCCATGTCTAGTGGTTTACTACTACAAAACTGAATGAATGAATTACTGTCATTTTCACTGTTGGTTCCAATAATTGCAAGGCAGTCTTCTATTGTTATGACAAGTATTATAAAAGTTCTGGTACATTGACACAATGGAATTCCATAGAGTAATTGACATGTTTCGCAAGCCCCGATGTCTCGTTCTCCGATCACTCTTATCATCAAACTTGTATATGCTCGATGAGATTCTTCATCCGGGGTTCTCGATTCAATGATTTCTTGAAACATTTCCGTCAAATTTTTCGAAGCAGGTTCTGACTTTGAAGCATATTTGGATACATATTCAACCACCTGGTATAAGGAGGTGACTATACTAAAATCAGTATTTGCTCTCCACGTTTGTGCGATGACAGGATTATACTGATTCAGGAGTTCATCATTCCTTATTGTTGTATATATCCAAATACCTTTCTCATTTTTCTCTAGAAGAGATTGCTCTTGTAATTCTTTAGAATATTTGAACCTGCAAGTATATTCTTTGCAATTCCACTTAAAGCAATATCCTTTGATACATATGGTATGTCTTTGGAATCGATTCAGTAGTTCTGAAAGAGAACGATCGTTGTCGATAACAACATCACAACATCAGTTGACCTAATCCTTGAAGGATGCATAGTTGCCGGAGGAGTGAATGGCAAAGTACTGATTGCATTAACCAAATGGTCATAATACATCTTGGCACTCAAAATGTCTTCCTCAGATGCATTATCAAAAGTTCTTGGATCAGGAGCACCAGAGATCCAAAGAAGACCGTGTACATGACATGAACCACGATGCTGGAATTCGAAACGAAACCAATAATCTGAAACTGAGAATATCTTACAGACGATATTTTTTATGAATAAAGTTGCACGAAACGAAAAATAATCTTCAACAATTGAGGGATTCTCATTTATAAGTTTTTGCCTTTGCTGAGCGATTCTAGATTCATCTAACGTTTCCTCTTGCACGAAATTACAACCCATGAGTCGTGCCAGATCAGGCCACCAAAGATCAGCTGCACTCAAAGTAAAAAAACCCGTAGGAAGATTATCACACTGCTCAATCATTGATTCAAGTTCACCTTTTCGTTGAAACCAGTAAGATTTTGATCCTCTTATTTTTCCACACTAATAATATAAACTTCTTATTATTTGAGGATTACTCGACAGCGTGTTTCTCAGTTGCTGTATTGTTCCATTGAAATGAGATTTTCTAGCAAATATTGTCCCTCGTTGAATAGCTTGATGACGCTGAACAGTGTTCAATGCAAAAAATCTGAACGTAGGATGTTGTGCAAAACGTCGGTCTTTATATTGCATCAAAAACTGAAAATATTCAAGTGCTGTAAGTTTCATACTACTTGCTCGAGTATTATCATTTAGTTCAGCAGATCCGTAAGGTAGTAAAGCGGGAATGCCATGCTTACATATCCTTCGCACGAGAATTCATTTATGATATCAGTACCTTGAGGCCATGGAATTACATTATTTACTGCAGATTGGAGTCGATCAACTTCTGTGATTCTAATATTCTCCGGGATCATACTTTCATAAATTTCTTTAGAAAAAGAAAAGTTGTCTTCATCTGCATTCACCTCAGGTAAATCAACAGTGGGTATCATTCCATAAATACTGTCATTTAATGGAAGTTGAGATATTTGTTCCACATCAATGATGATATCACTATAGAATGGATTATTCATTTTCAAAAAATTGAGTGCTTGTAAAATTTTGTCACGTCTCACATGAAAATCCCGATGTCCATTAACACTTTCCTTTCTTACAGCTCAGTGAAGCGGGTGTAGGGGGCAAGGAACTAACAATCTCCGTTATATTTTGACCAATATTTATAATATTTCCCTTATAAGCATATTGACCGGGAAAGCCTCTCGATTTCACCCTATACACATGCATCACTGGTTGTACTCTTGCTATCAAGAGTTGTTCTACATAAGTGAGATCCATCAGTTCTATAGGTAGGCTACATCTTCAGGATCCATACGATTAACTTCAGTAAACTTATTTGGGTTTCGCTTACACTGCAGACACATATCAAAAAATGTTTGCTGCATCAACAATCGAGAACAATTTACACATTCATAGAATTCTAGAGATCGTAAATTATCTTCAAATTCATTCTGAAGATTCCTATATCCTGTGTTGTTTTGTTCATATAACACATGATTCATGTTATGTTTTGCAGGGCCTTCAACAGTTGCTGCAGCAACATTTTGTCGCTCTCTCATCCGTCTTTGATTTGTTGTTAAACGACCAATATTTGGACCTCTTCTCCGTCGAGGCATACTATAAATAATACGTATATATAAATTGATGAAGAAGAATGTATAGAATATGCGTATAACAGAAAAAAGTACTTAAACAAAAAGTACAAAATTGAATAAAAAGTATAAGAATAATAATTTTAATCGAATTTGGAAAATTGAATACAGAAGTATAAGAATAATTTTTCAGTGAAGGGTTAGTGAGGATCGGTAAAAAATAACACAATTTTTAACTTATTTGTGTAGACGTTTCGACAATGTTTATTGTCATCATCAGGACCTGTGTATGAATTCAAAAGAAATGTCAAACACAACAGAACAATTCTTTTGGTGAACGTGTTCGTGTATGTGCGTGTGTGTGCACACGCGTGTGCGTGCGTTTGTATGTATCATTGTATATGTGAAGGAGTTGAGATAATTTGTTTACATCTTCAAATGTTTCTTTAAGAAAACGAGAAAATTATAATATTACAGAACTTAATTTATACATTATTACAATTTAATATTACAATGTACACGTGTCACTTTCATTTCCTTAAAAAGTCAAATAATGTACAAGCGTCATCTGGTTCTGTTTTATAAATAGGGCGGTTGATCTAGGAAAATTTACAGTTGTGTGTTTGGCGTCAGCAACAATTGTTAAGTGCCTCACTGATCTTATTATTTAGTATTAGCTAGGTGAACATATAGCAATTCTTTAAGCCTAGTCCACACCAGGACTCAATGTTGCGCGTCTTTGTTGCGGGGCTGAATCGAGTCTGAATCGGCACTGCTGCGATTCAGACCCGCAACATGTCCCCGTGTCCCCGGAGTGTAATGCGGGTCTACGTGATACAAGATTTTGAGCCCCATCGAAAAGGGATTCTCTGAAACAAAGTTGCGCAACATTGCAAGTCTGGACGTGTTCGGGGGAAGTTTGGCTCAGTCTGGCACATAGTTGTCACAGTGTTATTGTCGTCTGACGTGGTTTTTGTTGTATTTTATATTTTTCAATATGTGGACGACTGAAGTTACTTTAAAACTAATTGAAGATCTTCAAATTAACAACTTTGTCACACGTATTCAGTACAGAAACCGCGACAAACTAGGACAGGCATTAAAAAGTTTGTCGGAAAAGTTTGATGTTTCAATAGTGGAACTGGAAAAAAAAATTCACACTATGAAAAGCCAGTTTCGGCGGGAACACAAGAAATTAGAGGAAAGCAGGAAGAGTGGGGCTTCTCCTAAAAAATGTTCATGGTTCGGATATGAACCTCTCATGTTTCTCCTACCTGCCAATCAATCAAGAGGAAGTCGTAGCACTGATGTAGAAGAATATAAGGTAAGATAATATAAAATTAATAATTGTTATGAACTTCCAATCACATTTATTTTTAGAAATACAGAACAAGAACTAGGAAAAAGTAGCTTATATATATTTTCAAATCATTTCATCCTGCCAAGGCACTGAATCTTCAGATGATATAAAGTAATCTCGAAATTCATTTCTGATTTCCTGCACTTCATTTGGAGATCTCCTCGGTACAGTTTGTAGCCCTAGAAGGTGTGATTCTCGTATTTCTAATCTCCACGCTACAGGTATAAAGTTCCCATCAGAATTTTCCTTGTCAAAAGTGCCAGGTGGAGTGTAATTTTTTTTTTGAATGGCATCGTAAAAAATTATGCAAGTAGGCACTTGCAAGAACCACTGTTTCCACTTTACTGGGATGGCTTCACACACTTCTGGGATAAATAAAGATATACTTTGTTTAGAAATCTTGAAAGTATACATGAGACTTGTAAAGGAATCTCCACTAGCAAGGTACCGTACCGGAGGGTTGTTGCAAGCCTCACGATTGGCGAAATTGAAATTCTAAAATTCGTATTTTGTTTACTGATCTTGCATCCAACCATTTGTAGAAGGTATTCAAAATCACTGGGTGTCATCCTTAAAAAATTGACAAATCCACTGCCATCTTCCAGTTTTAATGTATCCAGGAGATCCTGGCATGGCTCATTGGTAGCACTGAATAGCTTCCGTATCCACCATCTTTTCCGTTTTTGTTTATTTCGATTTTTAATTAGAATTAAAAGCGAAACAGAGAGACCTGCGTGGGCTAACTCCCGAGACATTTCGAGCAGAACTGCCCCTTGTAGTGTGGACGAGACTCATTGTTGCGGGGCTGTCCCTGAACAGACGCGGGACATTGAATCGGGGCAGCCCCGCAACAATGTTCCGGTGTGGACTTACCTTAGACACATATTCTGATTACTTTTAAACTCAGTACAGTGGTCATCTGCGTTCTGCATAATTTACACTTAGGTGACAAAAAAGAAGAGAATATAATTGTGTTATACTTATACTTCATAAGTATTGATGCTCGAGTGTGTAGTTGTGCTTGTGTGTGTATGTGTGTGTGTGTGTGTGTGTTGTGCGAGCGTGTGTGTGCGCACCGGCATTTGTGATACAGCAAAATCTTATCTTATCGGGCGACGGCGCCCGACGGGCCAGCACGGACGGCGGAAGCCGCACACGCACACGCACCGGCATTTGTGACACAGCATCTTATCTTATCGGGCGACAGCCAGAGATATCTCTATCTCTCTTCCTCTCACACGTTTAAGATAAGATTTTTAAAAAATCGTAATATCTTTTCAACCAAATAATTTAGAGAAATAAAAATTACATGTGTGCACTCTACAATACAGTCCGGATATGTATGCAAAATTTTTTAACATTCGGTTGAGTAGTTTTGGAGGAGTTCGCGGCCTAAGTTGTGCATCGAGTCATGGATAGAAGGCTATGCCTGATTTCGCTACGCTTATCAGGCTCCGCCCAATAATTATCAGCTTCTGGTCTCTTCTTCTACACTCTTCTTCTGGTTTCCTCATTCGTAAAACGATCTTGTCTAGAGGTTCTAGCGCTTTGTGAAGATCTCAACTAATCACTTCAATAGACTCACTTATGGATCTCTTATGGAAGTGCTTTTGTCTTTGTCAACACATGCTTATCCCATCAATCCTATCACTGTGCGACTGTTCTGTGTTTTGTGTTGTATGTCTGTTGCTGTTCCGGTCTATCCATGCATAGCCATTTTTCTTCAATTTCTCTCGCATCTTGCACATCAGAGGCTTCTGTTGTAACCCCTCTTTCCACTTTGTGCTTTTTTTTTTTGAAAAAATCTAAATTTTTTTTTTTGAAAGAGAGGTTACTAGTTATTTAGAACTAGGCAAGGGCCTAGAGAAGCCAAAAATGCGCTGGGTCCAGTATGACGGGACTTGCAAATGAAACTCTGCTTTAAGACAACAATAACAAGTTTTATTAGAATTATTTCTCTTGTACAATTAATTCCCCTGAGGTGTAAATATAACAATACGCTTGATATAAATTATTCTCAACATATTAATAATTCAGTTTAAGTAAGGCCATTGCAATTCCTCCCATATACACACACATATATATATATATATATATATATATATCTGGTTACTTAAATTCTATAAATAAACACCATATATCGGGCAACATCCTATAAATTATATAAATTCCCCCCCCCTTAAATAACACTTAACACTAACATCACATATTGAAACATAAAGACACATATACCCATAATATCATCACAATAAACTCATGTTCGACCTGGCAGACAGGCAGTATTTCTATAAAGCCCCAAAAACTGCAATCATAAAAATTTAAACTTCCAGCCACAGTTGGAATTAATCATTTAAAACCACAATCCCTTTACTCCATTAAAATGAAACCCAAAAAAAATTATTTTAAAACCGAAAGGATAATAATGACTAATAACTGCAAGATGATAGTGGCCTGGCAGCCATATAAATTTATAACGTCTAAGAAATTGCACATTATAAGTATATGAAAATCTTTAAGTTTCTTTGAACTGCATACAAGTGGTAAAACCCTTATCACCTAAGTTTAAAGAATTGGCATAATTTTCCAAAATGTTAATTGTTGTGTTACAAATATAGATGTATCCCTGTATCAGGAATTCGTTCTTTAATGATAATGATTTAATTCAACAGACAGGTCCAGCGAGCAAGTCAGAACCCAAGTTACAATAATCAGTAGCATCAGTATGATTTTACAATCTCAAAATTATTAGTATATGCCCACAAAAAAAAAAAAATTTTTAATGTCAGACATCTGTGTATAAATAATTTTAAAATAACAGCATGTTGTATTCTGGCAGCTGTGGAAGTGTGCCAGCATGTGCCAGACCAGGTCAGACAGGTATCCGGCCTGCATAAAACTGTATCAACGTGTGCCTAACTTGTGCCAAAAAAACCCATGTGAATTTTACCCCTGAAAACAGCCTGAAAAACGAAACCCCCAGCCCTTAAATGTTAAACAAAAATAAGAATAATATATGAACCCCGTCCTGAACCAGCCGGAACAGAACCAATAAACACATGACTTAAATATAGATTGTAAGTATACTAACTCTAAGGCCTTTGCAAAAAAAATTATGAAGAAAGCCAACATGAGCTCTGGCACGCTCCCCCAGTGAAGCACACAATTACAAGAATAGTACGTTAGAGTTATGGAATAATTTCATAATAGTTCAAATAATGTTCATAATGAATGTCCTGTTGACACACACTTGATCGGACTGTCTAGCGGCGTAAGCACATGGTTTAAAAAGGAAAACAATTTGTAACACGGATGAGCTGCGGGTCAGGCCAACGAGAAATAATAAAAGTTTATATCACCTCAATTGCATGAGTAGAGTTGCATCTTACAGTTGGTCAGCAAGCTCCCTCCTCAGAACAGGTGAGTGTTGGATGGTGAAGGCGTCAGTACACCAGCTGAGGCCAAATCTCCGTCTGGGTGCGAGAACCCTGAGGATTCACAAAGGATTAGAAATACTGTTCACTAAAATTTGCACCCTAGTCAAAGGTAATAACATCAGAACGGGACTCCCGACCAACTCAAAATAAATGCATAAAAGTTTTGGTTTTTGTTTTTTTTTGAAAATTGCCTGAGGAGTAATTAAGTTTTTTAAGGTAATCATGAACTCATAAAAAAAATAATATTAAAATGTATATAGCAAAGAGACACTCGCACCAATTTAACAAGTGCCGACAAAATCAAACAGGTTGGCCTCACCACGTGGCAACACAAATATCGTAATTTGTCAGAAAATGACCACACTAAAGGCACTTATAGTTACACAATTAAAAGATTTATAGTGTTTCATCTAAGGGTGGTCTCACAATTTATTTTCAACTGCCATAATTAAAAAAAGAACACTCTTCCGGTCCAGTGCGTGTACATACATAACCCACACGATTCAACTCTGTCTATACGTACTGGCTTTAGTTATAATTTTATACAGCAATTTAACAAATGATGAACAGTGATTATTGTACAATAATTAAACGAATTACTGGCTGTATATACTGAAACATCAATTAATTCTCTTACAATACACACACCCGTCCGATCGCATCACGTACATTCTACTCTCGCATTCGGCTGAATATATTTAAGTTTAATTATTACCTTATTATTCAATCATTTTATAGCATACTGTAAATCACTCACCGGGAAGTCTCGAAAAATTAGCCTGCCATCAGGACGAGAAGAAAATTACCCAATTAACTGTCCAAGGTCGGGAGCTTGTTGATTCCTTCAAAGTCTGCGTCGAACTGGACGTTACATCAGCAACGTAACGGACAACAGACCGCGCCGCGAGATGGCGCGGGCTGTCTAACAGTGCCGTCCAGATATCGGCGCTTTAACCGACATTAATACCCGATATTATTATTAACCAAAATTTATTATACCTTCAATTGCCGGGTTATGCAAACACCGGCACACCCCCACCCCAAAAGGACAACCTGGTTGCCCCACACTTGAACTCGGGAGGGTACCCTGCAGTGTACCCCCCCCCCCACAAGGTGATTCTAGTGGACTTGGTGATCATGGCGGCCCAGCAGTCCTTGCTCTCAGGAGAACAGAGGAACCTCACAACTGCGGCCATCCTCATGCGACCCTCTCCGCCATGCCAACCCCACGGGACCGCCCCAACACGTCACCCTCTCCGGTGACCTTCACCTACCGGTCCCACTCACATACCCGTCCGAAGACCAAACAAGGTATCACCCACCTTGGTATGTGAGTGACCGTACTACCTCTCGTCCATCTCTTGGACCGACCAGCCATATCCACCAACAAGGCATCTCCGTCCTTGCCATATGGCTGGCCCACATCCCTACACTAGGGCGGACGGCCCCACTTAGCCAGACAGAGAGGACCGCATCAAGGGCACGCGAACATTAATCTCAACTTTTACTTAACCTTTTATTCACACACCATGACTAGCAAGGGGTTTTCACTTCTCTGCCGACGTCGATACACAATAAATACAACCCTCTCTCTCAACAAAAACACCCGGGAAACAACCGGAGAATGCGGCATGGCTCGGATCCTACAACGATCAATAAACAAATTCAACTACTATTAACAATGAAACAACAGCACATAACTTCTCCATCTTACTTTTAGAACAGGGGAAACTGACGACCACGACAATCTAAGGGCACTCTCCAACTCTCTAACTTTCTCCATGATAACCTTCCAGAACAGGGGAAACTGACAATCTCCAGGACCACAATCTAATCACTTTCGGCAAGGTTCTCTAACTCCTTATTGATAGATTTTTTTTTTTCAAAGGGGAGGGGTAGGAAAATCGGGAAGACGAAACGGGGCAAGGATCATTGAAAGGTCAATAGCTAGGACTAAGGGTAAGGACATGGTTCCCTCCGAAAAGGAGAATGACTGGAGAAAACCAAGGCTCGCGTGGGCAGGGGCGCAACCCTGAAGTAGACGAACACCACTGCGACTGTGGGGAACATCTACCCGCTACCCGTTAACCGCTTCTTCTTACCTTTCTATGACGGACTTTAGGCACTCTTTCCTTCTGGACACCACTCTCGGCGAAATTATTTCGTGTTGAGCTGTACTGGCTGGTTTCCTCTGAATCAGCATTAAGGCAACTTACCTCACTACTTTCACTCCGCTTTGGATTATGCTCATCACCTAACTCCTCTATTTGTCTTTCTTCCAATCCTTCATTCTCTTCTTCCTCTTCTACAATTTCCCCTTTTCCATCCCCATAATCCAAATCACCATCACGACACTGCACATCCTCAGCATCTTCCAGTTGCTCCTCTGATCCATCTTCAACCGCATCTTCCCTCAGCTCCTCACCAATTTCTTCATCACACTCGTCACCAGCTCCTTCACAAGCTTCTTCACCCACTTCTTCTCCAATCTCATTGACATCCTCCTTTTCATCAACACGTTCATCATCAACATCATCGCCATCACATCCACTACCACCATCCGAACACTGCACATCCTCATCCTCTTCTAGTTGCTCATCTGGTCCACCTGGAACTTCTTTCCGCTCTTCGTAATCCTCAACTCTACTTACAGAAGGCGTCTGCACATCTTCACACACTACATCATTCTCACTCACACACTCCACAACGCTGCCACCAAATTTCTCCTCAACTTCTACCTCATCTACTTCTACCACACTTGCGGCATGGACATCCCCTTGTCCATCCACAACCTCAGAAACACTTGCAGCCTGGACATCCTGGACATCCCCGTGTCCATCTGCAAACTCAGACTCTTCAGTCTCCCTAACACCTATAAATATACTTCCCTGTGCAGCATCCGCAGACCACTCTTCTGCCTTTCTGTCGATTCCACTCCTTCACCACTTTCCGCAACTACAACGTCCTCACCATTTTCCACCCTGGAATCCAGCTGTCCAGGTTCATGTGCAATGACTAAATTAATTTCTACTGGCGATGGTAAAGGTACACCATCAAGTGACTTCTCATATACCGGCGTAGGCGATGATGATGTTACAGGATCTGGATCCCTCACGAACCGAGATGGAGATACTGGAACAAATTCAGCGGCATCTGGATTCAACCATGACGTCCTCTTTGAGTCCTGTAACTCAGTAATAACTGACGTGTTCTTAGGCTCTTGTATTGATCCACAGAAGTTATTCTGCTTTTCTTCTTCTGCTTCACCTTCTTCATTCACTACTCTCTTAGGCACTTGTACTTCCTCTGGAACCTTTAAAGTGTCCTTTTTCTCCGAATAGGAATAACGCCTTGCTACCGGCTCCCTACTTGCCGATGTTGGTTCCCTAACATAATTTCTTCTTCCCCTGTTAATTTCATACTTATTTCTTTTCTGCGCTGTGGCTGTTGTGACCGTCTTCTCACTTGCCACCCCCTTGTAGCCTCCATTACTTCCGGAATATTCAGGCTTTCTGACAGTCTCTTGTGTTCTCCTCCAACCACCATGTTTGTACCTTTTAGGTCTTCCTAACAAACCACTGGAGCATTGGGCATCTGTAGCAGCTCTTCCCCGGGACTCGTCAACCTCCTGGACCGTTCTTGAAACCACACAGAGCCGTTCAAGGTCCGCAAAACAACGTGGATGGTCCGCGAATATCAAACGAGATCTCTCTTGGGGATTCAGTCCTTCCAGAATTGCTTGTATAACTTCTGTCTCGGGCAACCCCAACCTTAACACCCGGGCAGCTTTCCGTATACCGCGCACGAAGTCCCCTAACGCCTCTCCGTTGGCCTGTAGGCGATAGAATAACTCAAACTTAAGCTGGGCACGTCGTCGAATGGGTAGGCAGAAGTTCAACACCTCCCCATGGAAAGCATCAACACTGTCACCCCGACGCAGAGTGTTGGTGACCAGCTCAGCCAACGGACCCCGGCAATACGGGTATATAAGAGACAAGACCTCCCCATCGGACACCCCCGGGAAATCTGCCAACTGCAGCACCAGGTCCAAGAAAACCAGCAGCTGGTCCTCATCAACTCCATTCACCACCGAAAATTTCTGGAGAACGCCTGAAATGGGATGGGGCAACTTCTGATAGCATACCGCCGCCAGAATTGCACAATTCAGAACAAACAATAATAAAACAAATCCCCACTAAACACCTAATACAAACATGACCTACAAAAACATATTCACAAGAATCAGAAAAAAACTCAAGTACTATCCTTCCTTTGAGCGACCCGCGGGTTCTCTAGCGCTGCGGAGACCTGGCCTACTTCTGAACCACCTATTAACACCACAGAAGGAAACAAGCAACAACCAACAAAAACTTAACATACTTAACACCAAACACCAACCCGACACACACGTCTCACCAACACATAACTAGCAAACACAAACTAGTAATCAGAATTCCGAAACCTCGCAACACAGGAATTAAGTCGGTGACGGTACCGACTTCCGATCGGGCCATACCGCATCCCGCTAATGCCACACGCTATACTCCGACCTTGAATCACCAATATACTATCACCCAGGCCACGCTCGAGACCCCCCGGCAGTTCAACATCTCAAATTTTCCAACCACGAATACCCGCCCCGTGGTGCGATCAGACTCACAAATTAAGCAACCTAACATAGCATACACGGGCATACACCTAAAGAACAATAGCATGACAATAGTATAGTATTTCCGAGTTTGCAAGCCCCGTCACACCCAAGGACCCAAGGGTTCAACCCCAGAATCAACCGCGCTCTGCTACCATTTGTAACCCCTCTTTCCACTTTGTGCTTTTTTTTTTGAAAAAATCTAAATTTTTTTGAAAGAGAGGCCACTAGTTATTTAGGACTAGGCAAGGGCCTAGAGAAGCCAAAAATGCGCTGGGTCCAGTATGACGGGACTTGCAAATGAAACTCTGCTTTAAGCAACAATAACAAGTTTTATTAGAATTATTTCTCTTGTACAATTAATTCCCCTGAGGTGTAAATATAACAATACGCTTGATATAAATTATTCTCAACATATTAATAATTCAGTTTAAGTAAGGCCATTGCAATTCCTCCCATATACACACATATATATATATATATATATATATATATATCTGGTTACTTAAATTCTATAAATAAACACCATATATCGGGCAACATCCTATAAATTATATAAATTCCCCCCCCTTAAATAACACTTAACACTAACATCACATATTGAAACATAAAGACACATATACCCATAATATCATCACAATAAACTCATGTTCGACCTGGCAGACAGGCAGTATTTCTATAAAGCCCCAAAAACTGCAATCATAAAAATTTAAACTTCCAGCCACAGTTGGAATTAATCATTTAAAACCACAACCCCTTTACTCCATTAAAATGAAACCCAACAAAAAATTATTTTAAAACCGAAAGGATAATAATGACTAATAACTGCAAGATGATAGTGGCCTGGCAGCCATATGAATTTATAACGTTTAAGAAATTGCACATTATAAGTATATGAAAATCTTTAAGTTTCTTTGAACTGCATACAAGTGGTAAAACCCTTATCACCTAAGTTTAAAGAATTGGCATAATTTTCCAAAATGTTAATTGTTGTGTTACAAATATAGATGTATCCCTGTATCAGGAATTCGTTCTTTAATGATAATGATTTAATTCAACAGACAGGTCCAGCGAGCAAGTCAGAACCCAAGTTACAATAATCAGTAGCATCAGTATGATTTTACAATCTCAAAATTATTAGTATATGCCCACAAAAAAAAAATAAATTTTTAATGTCAGACATCTGTGTATAAATAATTTTAAAATAACAGCATGTTGTATTCTGGCAGCTGTGGAAGTGTGCCAGCATGTGCCAGACCAGGTCAGACAGGTATCCGGCCTGCATAAAACTGTATCAACGTGTGCCTAACGTGTGCCAAAAAAAACCCATGTGAATTTTACCCCTGAAAACAGCCTGAAAAACGAAACCCCCAGCCCTTAAATGTTAAACAAAAATAAGAATAATATATGAACCCCGTTCTGAACCAGCCGGAACAGAACCAATAAACACATGACTTAAATTTAGATTGTAAGTATACTAACTCTAAGGCCTTTGCAAAAAAAATTATGAAGAAAGCCAAAATGAGCTCTGGCACGCTCCCCCAGTGAAGCACACAATTACAAGAATAGTACGTTAGAGTTATGGAATAATTTCATAATAGTTCAAATAATGTTCATAATGAATGTCCTGTTGACACACACTTGATCGGACTGTCTAGCGGCGTAAGCACATGGTTTAAAAAGGAAAACGATTTGTAACACGGATGAGCTGCGGGCCAGGCCAACGAGAAATAATAAAAGTTTATATCACCTCAATTGCATGAGTAGAGTTGCATCTTACAGTTGGTCAGCAAGCTCCCTCCTCAGAACAGGTGAGTGTTGGATGGTTCATGACTGGTGAAGGCGTCAGTACACCAGCTGAGGCCAAATCTCCGTCTGGGTGCGAGAACCCTGAGGATTCACAAAGGATTAGAAATACTGTTCACTAAAATTTGCACCCTAGTCAAAGGTAATAACATCAGAACAGGACTCCCGACCAACTCAAAATAAATGCATAAAAGATTTGGTTTTTTTTTTTTTTTTTTTTTTGAAAATTGCCTGAGGAGTAATTAAGTTTTTTAAGGTAATCATGAACTCATAAAAAAAAATAATATTAAAATGTATATAGTAAAGAGACACTCGCACCAATTTAACAAGTGTCGACATAATCAAACAGGTTGGCCTCACCACGTGGCAGCACAAATATCGTAATTTGTCAGAAAATGACCACACTAAAGGCACTTATAGTTACACACAATTAAAAGATTTATAGTGTTTCATCTAAGGGTGGTCTCACAATTTATTTTCAACTGCCATAATTAAAAAAAGAACACTCTTCCGGTCCAGTGCGTGTACATACATAACCCACACGATTCAACTCTGTCTATACGTACTGGCTTTAGTTATAATTTTATACAGCAATTTAACAAATGATGAACAGTGATTATTGTACAATAATTAAACGAATTACTGGCTGTATATACTGAAACATCAATTAATTCTCTTACAATACACACACCCGTCCGATCGCATCACGTACATTCTACTCTCGCATTCGGCTGAATATATTTAAGTTTAATTATTACCTTATTATTCAATCATTTTATAGCATACTGTAAATCACTCACCGGGAAGTCTCGAAAAATTAGCCTGCCATCAGGACGAGAAGAAAATTACCCAATTAACTGTCCAAGGTCGGGAGCTTGTTGATTCCTTCAAAGTCTGCGTCGAACTGGACGTTACATCAGCAACGTAACGGACAACAGACCACGCCGCGAGATGGCGCGGGCTGTCTAACAGTGCCGTCCAGATATCGGCACTTTAACCGACATTAATACCCGATATTATTATTAACCAAAATTTATTATACCTTCAATTGCCGGGTTATGCAAACACCGGCACACCCCCACCCCAAAAGGACAACCTGGTTGCCCCACACTTGAACTCGGGAGGGTACCCTGCAGTGTACCCCCCCAAGGTGATTCTAGTGGACTTGGTGATCATGGCGGCCCAGCAGTCCTTGCTCTCAGGAGAACAGAGGAACCTCACAACTGCGGCCATCCTCATGCGACCCTCTCCGCCATGCCAACCCCACGGGACCGCCCCAACACGTCACCCTCTCCGGTGACCTTCACCTACCGGTCCCACTCACATACCCGTCCGAAGACCAAACAAGGTAACACCCACCTTGGTATGTGAGTGACCGTACTACCTCTCGTCCATCTCTTGGACCGACCAGCCATATCCACCAACAAGGCATCTCCGTCCTTGCCATATGGCTGGCCCACATCCCTACACTAGGGCGGACGGCCCCACTTAGCCAGACAGAGAGGACCGCATCAAGGGCACGCGAACATTAATCTCAACTTTTACTTAACCTTTTATTCACACACCATGACTAGCAAGGGGTTTTCACTTCTCTGCCGACGTCGATACACAATAAATACAACCCTCTCTCTCAACAAAAACACCCGGGAAACAACCGGAGAATGCGGCATGGCTCGGATCCTACAACGATCAATAAACAAATTCAACTACTATTAACAATGAAACAACAGCACATAACTTCTCCATCTTACTTTTAGAACAGGGGAAACTGACGACCACGACAATCTAAGGGCACTCTCCAACTCTCTAACTTTCTCCATGATAACCTTCCAGAACAGGGGAAACTGACAATCTCCAGGACCACAATCTAATCACTTTCGGCAAGGTTCTCTAACTCCTTATTGATAGATTTTTTTTTTTTCAAAGGGGAGGGGTAGGAAAATCGGGAAGACGAAACGGGGCAAGGATCATTGAAAGGTCAATAGCTAGGACTAAGGGTAAGGACATGGTTCCCTCCGAAAAGGAGAATGACTGGAGAAAACCAAGGCTCGCGTGGGCAGGGGCGCAACCCTGAAGTAGACGAACACCACTGCGACTGTGGGGAACATCTACCCGCTACCCGTTAACCGCTTCTTCTTACCTTTCTATGACGGACTTTAGGCACTCTTTCCTTCTGGACACCACTCTCGGCGAAATTATTTCGTGTTGAGCTGTACTGGCTGGTTTCCTCTGAATCAGCATTAAGGCAACTTACCTCACTACTTTCACTCCGCTTTGGATTATGCTCATCACCTAACTCCTCTATTTGTCTTTCTTCCAATCCTTCATTCTCTTCTTCCTCTTCTACAATTTCCCCTTTTCCATCCCCATAATCCAAATCACCATCACGACACTGCACATCCTCAGCATCTTCCAGTTGCTCCTCTGATCCATCTTCAACCGCATCTTCCCTCAGCTCCTCACCAATTTCTTCATCACACTCGTCACCAGCTCCTTCACAAGCTTCTTCACCCACTTCTTCTCCAATCTCATTGACATCCTCCTTTTCATCAACACGTTCATCATCAACATCATCGCCATCACATCCACTACCACCATCCGAACACTGCACATCCTCATCCTCTTCTAGTTGCTCATCTGGTCCACCTGGAACTTCTTTCCGCTCTTCGTAATCCTCAACTCTACTTACAGAAGGCGTCTGCACATCTTCACACACTACATCATTCTCACTCACACACTCCACAACGCTGCCACCAAATTTCTCCTCAACTTCTACCTCATCTACTTCTACCACACTTGCGGCATGGACATCCCCTTGTCCATCCACAACCTCAGAAACACTTGCAGCCTGGACATCCTGGACATCCCCGTGTCCATCTGCAAACTCAGACTCTTCAGTCTCCCTAACACCTATAAATATACTTCCCTGTGCAGCATCCGCAGACCACTCTTCTGCCTCTTCTGTCGATTCCACTCCTTCACCACTTTCCGCAACTACAACGTCCTCACCATTTTCCACCCTGGAATCCAGCTGTCCAGGTTCATGTGCAATGACTAAATTAATTTCTACTGGCGATGGTAAAGGTACACCATCAAGTGACTTCTCATATACCGGCGTAGGCGATGATGATGTTACAGGATCTGGATCCCTCACGAACCGAGATGGAGATACTGGAACAAATTCAGCGGCATCTGGATTCAACCATGACGTCCTCTTTGAGTCCTGTAACTCAGTAATAACTGACGTGTTCTTAGGCTCTTGTATTGATCCACAGAAGTTATTCTGCTTTTCTTCTTCTGCTTCACCTTCTTCATTCACTACTCTCTTAGGCACTTGTACTTCCTCTGGAACCTTTAAAGTGTCCTTTTTCTCCGAATAGGAATAACGCCTTGCTACCGGCTCCCTACTTGCCGATGTTGGTTCCCTAACATAATTTCTTCTTCCCCTGTTAATTTCATACTTATTTCTTTTCTGCGCTGTGGCTGTTGTGACCGTCTTCTCACTTGCCACCCCCTTGTAGCCTCCATTACTTCCGGAATATTCAGGCTTTCTGACAGTCTCTTGTGTTTTCCTCCAACCACCATGTTTGTCCCTTTTAGGTCTTCCTAACAAACCACTGGAGCATTGGGCATCTGTAGCAGCTCTTCCCCGGGACTCGTCAACCTCCTGGACCGTTCTTGAAACCACACAGAGCCGTTCAAGGTCCGCAAAACAACGTGGATGGTCCGCGAATATCAAACGAGATCTCTCTTGGGGATTCAGTCCTTCCAGAATTGCTTGTATAACTTCTGTCTCGGGCAACCCCAACCTTAACACCCGGGCAGCTTTCCGTATACCGCGCACGAAGTCCCCTAACGCCTCTCCGTTGGCCTGTAGGCGATAGAATAACTCAAACTTAAGCTGGGCACGTCATCGAATGGGTAGGCAGAAGTTCAACACCTCCCCATGGAAAGCATCAACACTGTCACCCCGACGCAGAGTGTTGGTGACCAGCTCAGCCAACGGACCCCGGCAATACGGGTATATAAGAGACAAGACCTCCCCATCGGACACCCCCGGGAAATCTGCCAACTGCAGCACCAGGTCCAAGAAAACCAGCAGCTGGTCCTCATCAACTCCATTCACCACCGAAAATTTCTGGAGAACGCCTGAAATGGGATGGGGCAACTTCTGATAGCATACCGCCGCCAGAATTGCACAATTCAGAACAAACAATAATAAAACAAATCCCCACTAAACACCTAATACAAACATGACCTACAAAAACATATTCACAAGAATCAGAAAAAAACTCAAGTACTATCCTTCCTTTGAGCGACCCGCGGGTTCTCTAGCGCTGCGGAGACCTGGCCTACTTCTGAACCACCTATTAACACCACAGAAGGAAACAAGCAACAACCAACAAAAACTTAACATACTTAACACCAAACACCAACCCGACACACACGTCTCACCAACACATAACTAGCAAACACAAACTAGTAATCAGAATTCCGAAACCTCGCAACACAGGAATTAAGTCGGTGACGGTACCGACTTCCGATCGGGCCATACCGCATCCCGCTAATGCCACACGCTATACTCCGACCTTGAATCACCAATATACTATCACCCAGGCCACGCTCGAGACCCCCCGGCAGTTCAACATCTCAAATTTTCCAACCACGAATACCCGCCCCGTGGTGCGATCAGACTCACAAATTAAGCAACCTAACATAGCATACACGGGCATACACCTAAAGAACAATAGCATGACAATAGTATAGTATTTCCGAGTTTGCAAGCCCCGTCACACCCAAGGACCCAAGGGTTCAACCCCAGAATCAACCGCGCTCTGCTACCATTTGTAACCCCTCTTTCCACTTTGTGCTTTTTTTTTTGAAAAAATCTAAATTTTTTTGAAAGAGAGGCCACTAGTTATTTAGGACTAGGCAAGGGCCTAGAGAAGCCAAAAATGCGCTGGGTCCAGTATGACGGGACTTGCAAATGAAACTCTGCTTTAAGCAACAATAACAAGTTTTATTAGAATTATTTCTCTTGTACAATTAATTCCCCTGAGGTGTAAATATAACAATACGCTTGATATAAATTATTCTCAACATATTAATAATTCAGTTTAAGTAAGGCCATTGCAATTCCTCCCATATACACATATATATATATATATATATATAAATCTGGTTACTTAAATTCTATAAATAAACACCATATATCGGGCAACATCCTATAAATTATATAAATTCCCCCCCCTTAAATAACACTTAACACTAACATCACATATTGAAACATAAAGACACATATACCCATAATATCATCACAATAAACTCATGTTCGACCTGGCAGACAGGCAGTATTTCTATAAAGCCCCAAAAACTGCAATCATAAAAATTTAAACTTCCAGCCACAGTTGGAATTAATCATTTAAAACCACAACCCCTTTACTCCATTAAAATGAAACCCAAAAAAAATTATTTTAAAACCGAAAGGATAATAATGACTAATAACTCCAAGATGATAGTGGTCTGGCAGCCATATGAATTTATAACGTCTAAGAAATTGCACATTATAAGTATATGAAAATCTTTAAGTTTCTTTGAACTGCATACAAGTGGTAAAACCCTTATCACCTAAGTTTAAACAATTAGCATAATTTTCCAAAATGTTAATTGTTGTGTTACAAATATAGATGTATCCCTGTATCAGGAATTCGTTCTTTAATGATAATGATTTAATTCAACAGACAGGTCCAGCGAGCAAGTCAGAACCCAAGTTACAATAATCAGTAGCATCAGTATGATTTTACAATCTCAAAATTATTAGTATATGCCCACAAAAAAAAAATAAATTTTTAATGTCAGACATCTGTGTATAAATAATTTTAAAATAACAGCATGTTGTATTCTGGCAGCTGTGGAAGTGTGCCAGCATGTGCCAGACCAGGTCAGACAGGTATCCGGCCTGCATAAAACTGTATCAACGTGTGCCTAACTTGTGCCAAAAAAACCCATGTGAATTTTACCCCTTAAAACAGCCTGGAAAACGAAACCCCCAGCCCTTAAATGTTAAACAAAAATAAGAATAATATATGAACCCCGTCCTGAACCAGCCGGAACAGAACCAATAAACACATGACTTAAATTTAGACTGTAAGTATACTAACTCTAAGGCCTTTGCAAAAAAAATTATGAAGAAAGCCAAAATGAGCTCTGGCACGCTCCCCCAGTGAAGCACACAATTACAAGAATAGTACGTTAGAGTTATGGAATAATTTCATAATAGTTCAAATAATGTTCATAATGAATGTCCTGTTGACACACACTTGATCGGACTGTCTAGCGGCGTAAGCACATGGTTTAAAAAGGAAAACAATTTGTAACACGGATAAGCTGCGGGTCAGGCCAACGAGAAATAATAAAAGTTTATATCACCTCAATTGCATGAGTAGAGTTGCATCTTACAGTTGGTCAGCAAGCTCCCTCCTCAGAACAGGTGAGTGTTGGATGGTTCATGACTGGTGAAGGCGTCAGTACACCAGCTGAGGCCAAATCTCCGTCTGGGTGCGAGAACCCTGAGGATTCACAAAGGATTAGAAATACTGTTCACTAAAATTTGCACCCTAGTCAAAGGTAATAACATCAGAACGGGACTCCCGACCAACTCAAAATAAATGCATAAAAGTTTTGGTTTTTGTTTTTCTTTGAAATTGCCTGAGGAGTAATTAAGTTTTTTAAGGTAATCATGAACTCATAAAAAAAATAATATTAAAATGTATATAGCAAAGAGACACTCGCACCAATTTAACAAGTGCCGACAAAATCAAAAAGGTTGGCCTCACCACGTGGCAACACAAATATCGTAATTTGTCAGAAAATGACCACACTAAAGGCACTTATAGTTACACAATTAAAAGATTTATAGTGTTTCATCTAAGGGTGGTCTCACAATTTATTTTCAACTGCCATAATTAAAAAAAGAACACTCTTCCGGTCCAGTGCGTGTACATACATAACCCACACGATTCAACTCTGTCTATACGTACTGGCTTTAGTTATAATTTTATACAGCAATTTAACAAATGATGAACAGTGATTATTGTACAATAATTAAACGAATTACTGGCTGTATATACTGAAACATCAATTAATTCTCTTACAATACACACACCCGTCCGATCGCATCACGTACATTCTACTCTCGCATTCGGCTGAATATATTTAAGTTTAATTATTACCTTATTATTCAATCATTTTATAGCATACTGTAAATCACTCACCGGGAAGTCTCGAAAAATTAGCCTGCCATCAGGACGAGAAGAAAATTACCCAATTAACTGTCCAAGGTCGGGAGCTTGTTGATTCCTTCAAAGTCTGCGTCGAACTGGACGTTACATCAGCAACGTAACGGACAACAGACCGCGCCGCGAGATGGCGCGGGCTGTCTAACAGTGCCGTCCAGATATCGGCGCTTTAACCGACATTAATACCCGATATTATTATTAACCAAAATTTATTATACCTTCAATTGCCGGGTTATGCAAACACCGGCACACCCCCACCCCAAAAGGACAACCTGGTTGCCCCACACTTGAACTCGGGAGGGTACCCTGCAGTGTACCCCCCCCACAAGGTGATTCTAGTGGACTTGGTGATCATGGCGGCCCAGCAGTCCTTGCTCTCAGGAGAACAGAGGAACCTCACAACTGCGGCCATCCTCATGCGACCCTCTCCGCCATGCCAACCCCACGGGACCGCCCCAACACGTCACCCTCTCCGGTGACCTTCACCTACCGGTCCCACTCACATACCCGTCCGAAGACCAAACAAGGTATCACCCAACTTGGTATGTGAGTGACCGTACTACCTCTCGTCCATCTCTTGGACCAACCAGCCATATCCACCAACAAGGCATCTCCGTCCTTGCCATATGGCTGGCCCACATCCCTACACTAGGGCGGACGGCCCCACTTAGCCAGACAGAGAGGACCGCATCAAGGGCACGCGAACATTAATCTCAACTTTTACTTAACCTTTTATTCACACACCATGACTAGCAAGGGATTTTCACTTCTCTGCCGACGTCGATACACAATAAATACAACCCTCTCTCTCAACAAAAACACCCGGGAAACAACCGGAGAATGCGGCATGGCTCGGATCCTACAACGATCAATAAACAAATTCAACTACTATTAACAATGAAACAACAGCACATAACTTCTCCATCTTACTTTTAGAACAGGGGAAACTGACGACCACGACAATCTAAGGGCACTCTCCAACTCTCTAACTTTCTCCATGATAACCTTCCAGAACAGGGGAAACTGACAATCTCCAGGACCACAATCTAATCACTTTCGGCAAGGTTCTCTAACTCCTTATTGATAGATTTTTTTTTTTCAAAGGGGAGGGGTAGGAAAATCGGGAAGACGAAACGGGGCAAGGATCATTGAAAGGTCAATAGCTAGGACTAAGGGTAAGGACATGGTTCCCTCCGAAAAGGAGAATGACTGGAGAAAACCAAGGCTCGCGTGGGCAGGGGCGCAACCCTGAAGTAGACGAACACCACTGCGACTGTGGGGAACATCTACCCGCTACCCGTTAACCGCTTCTTCTTACCTTTCTATGACGGACTTTAGGCACTCTTTCCTTCTGGACACCACTCTCGGCGAAATTATTTCGTGTTGAGCTGTACTGGCTGGTTTCCTCTGAATCAGCATTAAGGCAACTTACCTCACTACTTTCACTCCGCTTTGGATTATGCTCATCACCTAACTCCTCTATTTGTCTTTCTTCCAATCCTTCATTCTCTTCTTCCTCTTCTACAATTTCCCCTTTTCCATCCCCATAATCCAAATCACCATCACGACACTGCACATCCTCAGCATCTTCCAGTTGCTCCTCTGATCCATCTTCAACCGCATCTTCCCTCAGCTCCTCACCAATTTCTTCATCACACTCGTCACCAGCTCCTTCACAAGCTTCTTCACCCACTTCTTCTCCAATCTCATTGACATCCTCCTTTTCATCAACACGTTCATCATCAACATCATCGCCATCACATCCACTACCACCATCCGAACACTGCACATCCTCATCCTCTTCTAGTTGCTCATCTGGTCCACCTGGAACTTCTTTCCGCTCTTGGGAATCCTCAACTCTACTTACAGAAGGCGTCTGCACATCTTCACACACTACATCATTCTCACTCACACACTCCACAACGCTGCCACCAAATTTCTCCTCAACTTCTACCTCATCTACTTCTACCACACTTGCGGCATGGACATCCCCTTGTCCATCCACAACCTCAGAAACACTTGCAGCCTGGACATCCTGGACATCCCCGTGTCCATCTGCAAACTCAGACTCTTCAGTCTCCCTAACACCTATAAATATACTTCCCTGTGCAGCATCCGCAGACCACTCTTCTGCCTCTTCTGTCGATTCCACTCCTTCACCACTTTCCGCAACTACAACGTCCTCACCATTTTCCACCCTGGAATCCAGCTGTCCAGGTTCATGTGCAATGACTAAATTAATTTCTACTGGCGATGGTAAAGGTACACCATCAAGTGACTTCTCATATACCGGCGTAGGCGATGATGATGTTACAGGATCTGGATCCCTCACGAACCGAGATGGAGATACTGGAACAAATTCAGCGGCATCTGGATTCAACCATGACGTCCTCTTTGAGTCCTGTAACTCAGTAATAACTGACGTGTTCTTAGGCTCTTGTATTGATCCACAGAAGTTATTCTGCTTTTCTTCTTCTGCTTCACCTTCTTAATTCACTACTCTCTTAGGCACTTGTACTTCCTCTGGAACCTTTAAAGTGTCCTTTTTCTCCGAATAGGAATAACGCCTTGCTACCGGCTCCCTACTTGCCGATGTTGGTTCCCTAACATAATTTCTTCTTCCCCTGTTAATTTCATACTTATTTCTTTTCTGCGCTGTGGCTGTTGTGACCGTCTTCTCACTTGCCACCCCCTTGTAGCCTCCATTACTTCCGGAATATTCAGGCTTTCTGACAGTCTCTTGTGTTCTCCTCCAACCACCATGTTTGTACCTTTTAGGTCTTCCTAACAAACCACTGGAGCATTGGGCATCTGTAGCAGCTCTTCCCCGGGACTCGTCAACCTCCTGGACCGTTCTTGAAACCACACAGAGCCGTTCAAGGTCCGCGAAACAACGTGGATGGTCCGCGAATATCAAACGAGATCTCTCTTGGGGATTCAGTCCTTCCAGAATTGCTTGTATAACTTCTGTCTCGGGCAACCCCAACCTTAACACCCGGGCAGCTTTCCGTATACCGCGCACGAAGTCCCCTAACGCCTCTCCGTTGGCCTGTAGGCGATAGAATAACTCAAACTTAAGCTGGGCACGTCGTCGAATGGGTAGGCAGAAGTTCAACACCTCCCCATGGAAAGCATCAACACTGTCACCCCGACGCAGAGTGTTGGTGACCAGCTCAGCCAACGGACCCCGGCAATACGGATATATAAGAGACAAGACCTCCCCATCGGACACCCCCGGGAAATCTGCCAACTGCAGCACCAGGTCCAAGAAAACCAGCAGCTGGTCCTCATCAACTCCATTCACCACCGAAAATTTCTGGAGAACGCCTGAAATGGGATGGGGCAACTTCTGATAGCATACCGCCGCCAGAATTGCACAATTCAGAACAAACAATAATAAAACAAATCCCCACTAAACACCTAACACAAACATGACCTACAAAAACATATTCTCAAGAATCAGAAAAAAACTCAAGTACTATCCTTCCTTTGAGCGACCCGCGGGTTCTCCAGCGCTGCGGAGACCTGGCCTACTTCTGAACCACCTATTAACACCAGAGAAGGAAACAAGCAACAACCAACAAAAACCTAACATACATAACACCAAACACCAATCCGACACACACGTCTCACCAACACATAACTAGCAAACACAAACTAGTAATCAGAATTCCGAAACCTCGCAACACAGGAATTAAGTCGGTGACGGTACCGACTTCCGATCGGGCCATACCGCATCCCGCTAATGCCACACGCTATACTCCGACCTTGAATCACCAATATACTATCACCCAGGCCACGCTCGAGACCCCCCGGCAGTTCAACATCTCAAATTTTCCAACCACGAATACCCGCCCCGTGGTGCGATCAGACTCACAAATTAAGCAACCTAACATAGCATACACGGGCATACACCTAAAGAACAATAGCATGACAATAGTATAGTATTTCCGAGTTTGCAAGCCCCGTCACACCCAAGGACCCAAGGGTTCAACCCCATAATCAACCGCGCTCTGCTACCATTTGTAACCCCTCTTTCCACTTTGTGCTTTTTTTTTTGAAAAAATCTAAATTTTTTTGAAAGAGAGGCCACTGGTTATTTAGAACTAGGCAAGGGCCTAGAGAAGCCAAAAATGCGCTGGGTCCAGTATGACGGGACTTGCAAATGAAACTCTGCTTTAAGCAACAATAACAAGTTTTATTAGAATTATTTCTCTTGTACAATTAATTCCCCTGAGGTGTAAATATAACAATACGCTTGATATAAATTATTCTCAACATATTAATAATTCAGTTTAAGTAAGGCCATTGCAATTCCTCCCATATACACACACATATATATATATATCTGGTTACATAAATTCTATAAATAAACACCATATATCGGGCAACATCCTATAAATTATATAAATTCCCCCCCCCTTAAATAACACTTAACACTAACATCACATATTGAAACATAAAGACACATATACCCATAATATCATCACAATAAACTCATGTTCGACCTGGCAGACAGGCAGTATTTCTATAAAGCCCCAAAAACTGCAATCATAAAAATTTAATCTTCCAGCCACAGTTGGAATTAATCATTTAAAACCACAACCCCTTTACTCCATTAAAATGAAACCCAAAAAAAATTATTTTAAAATCGAAACGATAATAATGACTAATAACTGCAATATGATAGTGGCCTGGCAGCCATATGAATTTATAACGTCTAAGAAATTGCACATTATAAGTATATGAAAATCTTTAAGTTTCTTTGAACTGCATACAAGTGGTAAAACCCTTATCACCTAAGTTTAAAGAATTGGCATAATTTTCCAAAATGTTAATTGTTGTGTTACAAATATAGATGTATCCCTGTATCAGGAATTCGTTCTTTAATGATAATGATTTAATTCAACAGACAGGTCCAGCGAGCAAGTCAGAACCCAAGTTACAATAATCAGTAGCATCAGTATGATTTTACAATCTCAAAATTATTAGTATATGCCCACAAAAAAAAAATAAATTTTTAATGTCAGACATCTGTGTATAAATAATTTTAAAATAACAGCATGTTGTATTCTGGCAGCTGTGGAAGTGTGCCAGCATGTGCCAGACCAGGTCAGACAGGTATCCGGCCTGCATAAAACTGTATCAACGTGTGCCTAACTTGTGCCAAAAAAACCCATGTGAATTTTACCCCTGAAAACAGCCTGAAAAACGAAACCCCCAGCCTTTAAATGTTAAACAAAAATAAGAATAATATATGAACCCCGTCCTGAACCAGCCGGAACAGAACCAATAAACACATGACTTAAATTTAGATTGTAAGTATACTAACTCTAAGGCCTTTGCAAAAAAAATTATGAAGAAAGCCAAAATGACCTCTGGCACGCTCCCCCAGTGAAGCACACAATTACAAGAATAGTACGTTAGAGTTATGGAATAATTTCATAATAGTTCAAATAATGTTCATAATGAATGTCCTGTTGACACACACTTGATCGGACTGTCTAGCGGCGTAAGCACATGGTTTAAAAAGGAAAACAATTTGTAACACGGATGAGCTGCGGGTCAGGCCAACGAGAAATAATAAAAGTTTATATCACCTCAATTGCATGAGTAGAGTTGCATCTTACAGTTGGTCAGCAAGCTCCCTCCTCAGAACAGGTAAGTGTTGGATGGTTCATGACTGGTGAAGGCGTCAGTACACCAGCTGAGGCCAAATCTCCGTCTGGGTGCGAGAACCCTGAGGATTCACAAAGGATTAGAAATACTGTTCACTAAAATTTGCACCCTAGTCAAAGGTAATAACATCAGAACGGGACTCCCGACCAACTCAAAATAAATGCATAAAAGTTTTGGTTTTTGTTTTTTTTTGAAAATTGCCTAAGGAGTAATTAAGTTTTTTAAGGTAATCATGAACTCATAAAAAAAAATAATATTAAAATGTATATAGTAAAGAGACACTCGCACCAATTTAACAAGTGCCGACATAATCAAACAGGTTGGCCTCACCACGTGGCAACACAAATATCGTAATTTGTCAGAAAATGACCACACTAAAGGCACTTGTAGTTACACAATTAAAAGATTTATAGTGTTTCATCTAAGGGTAGTCTCACAATTTATTTTCAACTGCCATAATTAAAAAAAGAACACTCTTCCGGTCCAGTGCGTGTACATACATAACCCACACGATTCAACTCTGTCTATACGTACTGGCTTTAGTTATAATTTTATACAGCAATTTAACAAATGATGAACAGTGATTATTGTACAATAATTAAACGAATTACTGGCTGTATATACTGAAACATCAATTAATTCTCTTACAATACACACACCCGTCCGATCGCATCACGTACATTCTACTCTCGCATTCGGCTGAATATATTTAAGTTTAATTATTACCTTATTATTCAATCATTTTATAGCATACTGTAAATCACTCACCGGGAAGTCTCGAAAAATTAGCCTGCCATCAGGACGAGAAGAAAATTACCCAATTAACTGTCCAAGGTCGGGAGCTTGTTGATTCCTTCAAAGTCTGCGTCGAACTGGACGTTACATCAGCAACGTAACGGACAACAGACCGCGCCGCGAGATGGCGCGGGCTGTCTAACAGTGCCGTCCAGATATCGGCGCTTTAACCGACATTAATACCCGATATTATTATTAACCAAAATTTATTATACCTTCAATTGCCGGGTTATGCAAACACCGGCACACCCCCACCCCAAAAGGACAACCTGGTTGCCCCACACTTGAACTCGGGAGGGTACCCTGCAGTGTACCCCCCCCCCCACAAGGTGATTCTAGTGGACTTGGTGATCATGGCGGCCCAGCAGTCCTTGCTCTCAGGAGAACAGAGGAACCTCACAACTGCGGCCATCCTCATGAGACCCTCTCCGCCATGCCAACCCCACGGGACCGCCCCAACACGTCACCCTCTCCGGTGACCTTCACCTACCGGTCCCACTCACATTCCCGTCCGAAGACCAAACAAGGTATCACCCACCTTGGTATGTGAGTGACCGTACTACCTCTCGTCCATCTCTTGGACCGACCAGCCATATCCACCAACAAGGCATCTCCGTCCTTGCCATATGGCTGGCCCACATCCCTACACTAGGGCGGACGGCCCCACTTAGCCAGACAGAGAGGACCGCATCAAGGGCACGCGAACATTAATCTCAACTTTTACTTAACCTTTTATTCACACACCATGACTAGCAAGGGGTTTTCACTTCTCTGCCGACGTCGATACACAATAAATACAACCCTCTCTCTCAACAAAAACACCCGGGAAACAACCGGAGAATGCGGCATGGCTCGGATCCTACAACGATCAATAAACAAATTCAACTACTATTAACAATGAAACAACAGCACATAACTTCTCCATCTTACTTTTAGAACAGGGGAAACTGACGACCACGACAATCTAAGGGCACTCTCCAACTCTCTAACTTTCTCCATGATAACCTTCCAGAACAGGGGAAACTGACAATCTCCAGGACCACAATCTAATCACTTTCGGCAAGGTTCTCTAACTCCTTATTGATAGATTTTTTTTTTCAAAGGGGAGGGGTAGGAAAATCGGGAAGACGAAACGGGGCAAGGATCATTGAAAGGTCAATAGCTAGGACTAAGGGTAAGGACATGGTTCCCTCCGAAAAGGAGAATGACTGGAGAAAACCAAGGCTCGCGTGGGCAGGGGCGCAACCCTGAAGTAGACGAACACCACTGCGACTGTGGGGAACATCTACCCGCTACCCGTTAACCGCTTCTTCTTACCTTTCTATGACGGACTTTAGGCACTCTTTCCTTCTGGACACCACTCTCGGCGAAATTATTTCGTGTTGAGCTGTACTGGCTGGTTTCCTCTGAATCAGCATTAAGGCAACTTACCTCACTACTTTCACTCCGCTTTGGATTATGCTCATCACCTAACTCCTCTATTTGTCTTTCTTCCAATCCTTCATTCTCTTCTTCCTCTTCTACAATTTCCCCTTTTCCATCCCCATAATCCAAATCACCATCACGACACTGCACATCCTCAGCATCTTCCAGTTGCTCCTCTGATCCATCTTCAACCGCATCTTCCCTCAGCTCCTCACCAATTTCTTCATCACACTCGTCACCAGCTCCTTCACAAGCTTCTTCACCCACTTCTTCTCCAATCTCATTGACATCCTCCTTTTCATCAACACGTTCATCATCAACATCATCGCCATCACATCCACTACCACCATCCGAACACTGCACATCCTCATCCTCTTCTAGTTGCTCATCTGGTCCACCTGGAACTTCTTTCCGCTCTTGGGAATCCTCAACTCTACTTACAGAAGGCGTCTGCACATCTTCACACACTACATCATTCTCACTCACACACTCCACAACGCTGCCACCAAATTTCTCCTCAACTTCTACCTCATCTACTTCTACCACACTTGCGGCATGGACATCCCCTTGTCCATCCACAACCTCAGAAACACTTGCAGCCTGGACATCCTGGACATCCCCGTGTCCATCTGCAAACTCAGACTCTTCAGTCTCCCTAACACCTATAAATATACTTCCCTGTGCAGCATCCGCAGACCACTCTTCTGCCTCTTCTGTCGATTCCACTCCTTCACCACTTTCCGCAACTACAACGTCCTCACCATTTTCCACCCTGGAATCCAGCTGTCCAGGTTCATGTGCAATGACTAAATTAATTTCTACTGGCGATGGTAAAGGTACACCATCAAGTGACTTCTCATATACCGGCGTAGGCGATGATGATGTTACAGGATCTGGATCCCTCACGAACCGAGATGGAGATACTGGAACAAATTCAGCGGCATCTGGATTCAACCATGACGTCCTCTTTGAGTCCTGTAACTCAGTAATAACTGACGTGTTCTTAGGCTCTTGTATGGATCCACAGAAGTTATTCTGCTTTTCTTCTTCTGCTTCACCTTCTTCATTCACTACTCTCTTAGGCACTTGTACTTCCTCTGGAACCTTTAAAGTGTCCTTTTTCTCCGAATAGGAATAACGCCTTGCTACCGGCTCCCTACTTGCCGATGTTGGTTCCCTAACATAATTTCTTCTTCCCCTGTTAATTTCATACTTATTTCTTTTCTGCGCTGTGGCTGTTGTGACCGTCTTCTCACTTGCCACCCCCTTGTAGCCTCCATTACTTCCGGAATATTCAGGCTTTCTGACAGTCTCTTGTGTTCTCCTCCAACCACCATGTTTGTACCTTTTAGGTCTTCCTAACAAACCACTGGAGCATTGGGCATCTGTAGCAGCTCTTCCCCGGGACTCGTCAACCTCCTGGACCGTTCTTGAAACCACACAGAGCCGTTCAAGGTCCGCAAAACAACGTGGATGGTCCGCGAATATCAAACGAGATCTCTCTTGGGGATTCAGTCCTTCCAGAATTGCTTGTATAACTTCTGTCTCGGGCAACCCCAACCTTAACACCCGGGCAGCTTTCCGTATACCGCGCACGAAGTCCCCTAACGCCTCTCCGTTGGCCTGTAGGCGATAGAATAACTCAAACTTAAGCTGGGCACGTCGTCGAATGGGTAGGCAGAAGTTCAACACCTCCCCATGGAAAGCATCAACACTGTCACCCCGACGCAGAGTGTTGGTGACCAGCTCAGCCAACGGACCCCGGCAATACGGATATATAAGAGACAAGACCTCCCCATCGGACACCCCCGGGAAATCTGCCAACTGCAGCACCAGGTCCAAGAAAACCAGCAGCTGGTCCTCATCAACTCCATTCACCACCGAAAATTTCTGGAGAACGCCTGAAATGGGATGGGGCAACTTCTGATAGCATACCGCCGCCAGAATTGCACAATTCAGAACAAACAATAATAAAACAAATCCCCACTAAACACCTAACACAAACATGACCTACAAAAACATATTCACAAGAATCAGAAAAAAACTCAAGTACTATCCTTCCTTTGAGCGACCCGCGGGTTCTCTAGCGCTGCGGAGACCTGGCCTACTTCTGAACCACCTATTAACACCAGAGAAGGAAACAAGCAACAACCAACAAAAACCTAACATACATAACACCAAACACCAATCCGACACACACGTCTCACCAACACATAACTAGCAAACACAAACTAGTAATCAGAATTCCGAAACCTCGCAACACAGGAATTAAGTCGGTGACGGTACCGACTTCCGATCGGGCCATACCGCATCCCGCTAATGCCACACGCTATACTCCGACCTTGAATCACCAATATACTATCACCCAGGCCACGCTCGAGACCCCCCGGCAGTTCAACATCTCAAATTTTCCAACCACGAATACCAGCCCCGTGGTGCGATCAGACTCACAAATTAAGCAACCTAACATAGCATACACGGGCATACACCTAAAGAACAATAGCATGACAATAGTATAGTATTTCCGAGTTTGCAAGCCCCGTCACACCCAAGGACCCAAGGATTCAACCCCAGAATCAACCGCGCTCTGCTACCATTTGTAACCCCTCTTTCCACTTTGTGCTTTTTTTTTTGAAAAAATCTAAATTTTTTTGAAAGAGAGGCCACTAGTTATTTAGAACTAGGCAAGGGCCTAGAGAAGCCAAAAATGCGCTGGGTCCAGTATGACGGGACTTGCAAATGAAACTCTGCTTTAAGCAACAATAACAAGTTTTATTAGAATTATTTCTCTTGTACAATTAATTCCCCTGAGGTGTAAATATAACAATACGCTTGATATAAATTATTCTCAACATATTAATAATTCAGTTTAAGTAAGGCCATTGCAATTCCTCCCATATACACACATATATATATATATATATATATCTGGTTACTTAAATTCTATAAATAAACACCATATATCGGGCAACATCCTATAAATTATATAAATTCCCCCCCCCCTTAAATAACACTTAACACTAACATCACATATTGAAACATAAAGACACATATACCCATAATATCATCACAATAAACTCATGTTCGACCTGGCAGACAGGCAGTATTTCTATAAAGCCCCAAAAACTGCAATCATAAAAATTTAAACTTCCAGCCACAGTTGGAATTAATCATTTAAAACCACAACCCCTTTACTCCATTAAAATGAAACCCAACAAAAATTATTTTAAAACCGAAAGGATAATAATGACTAATAACTGCAAGATGATAGTGGCCTGGCAGCCATATGAATTTATAACGTCTAAGAAATTGCACATTATAAGTATATGAAAATCTTTAAGTTTCTTTGAACTGCATACAAGTGGTAAAACCCTTATCACCTAAGTTTAAACAATTGGCATAATTTTCCAAAATGTTAATTGTTGTGTTACAAATATAGATGTATCCCTGTATCAGGAATTCGTTCTTTAATGATAATGATTTAATTCAACAGACAGGTCCAGCGAGCAAGTCAGAACCCAAGTTACAATAATCAGTAGCATCAGTATGATTTTACAATCTCAAAATTATTAGTATATGCCCACAAAAAAAAAAAAAAATTTTTAATGTCAGACATCTGTGTATAAATAATTTTAAAATAACAGCATGTTGTATTCTGGCAGCTGTGGAAGTGTGCCAGCATGTGCCAGACCAGGTCAGACAGGTATCCGGCCTGCATAAAACTGTGTCAACGTGTGCCTAACTTGTGCCAAAAAAAACCCATGTGAATTTTACCCCTGAAAACAGCCTGAAAAACGAAACCCCCAGCCCTTAAATGTTAAACAAAAATAAGAATAATATATGAACCCCGTCCTGAACCAGCCGGAACAGAACCAATAAACACATGACTTAAATTTAGATTGTAAGTATACTAACTCTAAGGCCTTTACAAAAAAAATTATGAAGAAAGCCAAAATGAGCTCTGGCACGCTCCCCCAGTGAAGCACACAATTACAAGAATAGTACGTTTGAGTTATGGAATAATTTCATAATAGTTCAAATAATGTTCATAATGAATGTCCTGTTGACACACACTTGATCGGACTGTCTAGCGGCGTAAGCACATGGTTTAAAAAGGAAAACGATTTGTAACACGGATGAGCTGCGGGCCAGGCCAACGAGAAATAATAAAAGTTTATATCACCTCAATTGCATGAGTAGAGTTGCATCTTACAGTTGGTCAGCAAGCTCCCTCCTCAGAACAGGTGAGTGTTGGATGGTGAAGGCGTCAGTACACCAGCTGAGGCCAAATCTCCGTCTGGGTGCGAGAACCCTGAGGATTCACAAAGGATTAGAAATACTGTTCACTAAAATTTGCACCCTAGTCAAAGGTAATAACATCAGAACGGGACTCCCGACCAACTCAAAATAAATGCATAAAAGTTTTGGTTTTTGTTTTTTTTTTAAAATTGCCTAAGGAGTAATTAAGTTTTTTAAGGTAATCATGAACTCATAAAAAAAAATAATATTAAAATGTAAATAGTAAAGAGACACTCGCACCAATTTAACAAGTGCCGACATAATCAAACAGGTTGGCCTCACCACGTGGCAACACAAATATCGTAATTTGTCAGAAAATGACCACACTAAAGGCACTTATAGTTACACAATTAAAAGATTTATAGTGTTTC
Source organism: Magicicada septendecula (assembly GCA_034769895.1). Classification (NCBI taxonomy): domain Eukaryota; kingdom Metazoa; phylum Arthropoda; class Insecta; order Hemiptera; family Cicadidae; genus Magicicada; species Magicicada septendecula. The sequence continues at coordinate 123,071,178 of CM068370.1, read as the reverse complement.
ATCTAAGGGTGGTCTCACAATTTATTTTCAACTGCCATAATTAAAAAAAGAACACTCTTCCGGTCCAGTGCGTGTACATACATAACCCACACGATTCAACTCTGTCTATACGTACTGGCTTTAGTTATAATTTTATACAGCAATTTAACAAATGATGAACAGTGATTATTGTACAATAATTAAACGAATTACTGGCTGTATATACTGAAACATCAATTAATTCTCTTACAATACACACACCCGTCCGATCGCATCACGTACATTCTACTCTCGCATTCGGCTGAATATATTTAAGTTTAATTATTACCTTATTATTCAATCATTTTATAGCATACTGTAAATCACTCACCGGGAAGTCTCGAAAAATTAGCCTGCCATCAGGACGAGAAGAAAATTACCCAATTAACTGTCCAAGGTCGGGAGCTTGTTGATTCCTTCAAAGTCTGCGTCGAACTGGACGTTACATCAGCAACGTAACGGACAACAGACCGCGCTGCGAGATGGCGCGGGCTGTCTAACAGTGCCGTCCAGATATCGGCGCTTTAACCGACATTAATACCCGATATTATTATTAACCAAAATTTATTATACCTTCAATTGGCGGGTTATGCAAACACCGGCACACCCCCACCCCAAAAGGACAACCTGGTTGCCCCACACTTGAACTCGGGAGGGTACCCTGCAGTGTACCCCCCCCCACAAGGTGATTCTAGTGGACTTGGTGATCATGGCGGCCCAGCAGTCCTTGCTCTCAGGAGAACAGAGGAACCTCACAACTGCGGCCATCCTCATGCGACCCTCTCCGCCATGCCAACCCCACGGGACCGCCCCAACACGTCACCCTCTCCGGTGACCTTCACCTACCGGTCCCACTCACATTCCCGTCCGAAGACCAAACAAGGTATCACCCACCTTGGTATGTGAGTGACCGTACTACCTCTCGTCCATCTCTTGGACCGACCAGCCATATCCACCAACAAGGCATCTCCGTCCTTGCCATATGGCTGGCCCACATCCCTACACTAGGGCGGACGGCCCCACTTAGCCAGACAGAGAGGACCGCATCAAGGGCACGCGAACATTAATCTCAACTTTTACTTAACCTTTTATTCACACACCATGACTAGCAAGGGGTTTTCACTTCTCTGCCGACGTCGATACACAATAAATACAACCCTCTCTCTCAACAAAAACACCCGGGAAACAACCGGAGAATGCGGCATGGCTCGGATCCTACAACGATCAATAAACAAATTCAACTACTATTAACAATGAAACAACAGCACATAACTTCTCCATCTTACTTTTAGAACAGGGGAAACTGACGACCACGACAATCTAAGGGCACTCTCCAACTCTCTAACTTTCTCCATGATAACCTTCCAGAACAGGGGAAACTGACAATCTCCAGGACCACAATCTAATCACTTTCGGCAAGGTTCTCTAACTCCTTATTGATAGATTTTTTTTTTTCAAAGGGGAGGGGTAGGAAAATCGGGAAGACGAAACGGGGCAAGGATCATTGAAAGGTCAATAGCTAGGACTAAGGGTAAGGACATGGTTCCCTCGGAAAAGGAGAATGACTGGAGAAAACCAAGGCTCGCGTGGGCAGGGGCGCAACCCTGAAGTAGACGAACACCACTGCGACTGTGGGGAACATCTACCCGCTACCCGTTAACCGCTTCTTCTTACCTTTCTATGACGGACTTTAGGCACTCTTTCCTTCTGGACACCACTCTCGGCGAAATTATTTCGTGTTGAGCTGTACTGGCTGGTTTCCTCTGAATCAGCATTAAGGCAACTTACCTCACTACTTTCACTCCGCTTTGGATTATGCTCATCACCTAACTCCTCTATTTGTCTTTCTTCCAATCCTTCATTCTCTTCTTCCTCTTCTACAATTTCCCCTTTTCCATCCCCATAATCCAAATCACCATCACGACACTGCACATCCTCAGCATCTTCCAGTTGCTCCTCTGATCCATCTTCAACCGCATCTTCCCTCAGCTCCTCACCAATTTCTTCATCACACTCGTCACCAGCTCCTTCACAAGCTTCTTCACCCACTTCTTCTCCAATCTCATTGACATCCTCCTTTTCATCAACACGTTCATCATCAACATCATCGCCATCACATCCACTACCACCATCCGAACACTGCACATCCTCATCCTCTTCTAGTTGCTCATCTGGTCCACCTGGAACTTCTTTCCGCTCTTCGGAATCCTCAACTCTACTTACAGAAGGCGTCTGCACATCTTCACACACTACATCATTCTCACTCACACACTCCACAACGCTGCCACCAAATTTCTCCTCAACTTCTACCTCATCTACTTCTACCACACTTGCGGCATGGACATCCCCTTGTCCATCCACAACCTCAGAAACACTTGCAGCCTGGACATCCTGGACATCCCCGTGTCCATCTGCAAACTCAGACTCTTCAGTCTCCCTAACACCTATAAATATACTTCCCTGTGCAGCATCCGCAGACCACTCTTCTGCCTCTTCTGTCGATTCCACTCCTTCACCACTTTCCGCAACTACAACGTCCTCACCATTTTCCACCCTGGAATCCAGCTGTCCAGGTTCATGTGCAATGACTAAATTAATTTCTACTGGCGATGGTAAAGGTACACCATCAAGTGACTTCTCATATACCGGCGTAGGCGATGATGATGTTACAGGATCTGGATCCCTCACGAACCGAGATGGAGATACTGGAACAAATTCAGCGGCATCTGGATTCAACCATGACGTCCTCTTTGAGTCCTGTAACTCAGTAATAACTGACGTGTTCTTAGGCTCTTGTATTGATCCACAGAAGTTATTCTGCTTTTCTTCTTCTGCTTCACCTTCTTCATTCACTACTCTCTTAGGCACTTGTACTTCCTCTGGAACCTTTAAAGTGTCCTTTTTCTCCGAATAGGAATAACGCCTTGCTACCGGCTCCCTACTTGCCGATGTTGGTTCCCTAACATAATTTCTTCTTCCCCTGTTAATTTCATACTTATTTCTTTTCTGCGCTGTGGCTGTTGTGACCGTCTTCTCACTTGCCACCCCCTTGTAGCCTCCATTACTTCCGGAATATTCAGGCTTTCTGACAGTCTCTTGTGTTCTCCTCCAACCACCATGTTTGTACCTTTTAGGTCTTCCTAACAAACCACTGGAGCATTGGGCATCTGTAGCAGCTCTTCCCCGGGACTCGTCAACCTCCTGGACCGTTCTTGAAACCACACAGAGCCGTTCAAGGTCCGCAAAACAACGTGGATGGTCCGCGAATATCAAACGAGATCTCTCTTGGGGATTCAGTCCTTCCAGAATTGCTTGTATAACTTCTGTCTCGGGCAACCCCAACCTTAACACCCGGGCAGCTTTCCGTATACCGCGCACGAAGTCCCCTAACGCCTCTCCGTTGGCCTGTAGGCGATAGAATAACTCAAACTTAAGCTGGGCACGTCGTCGAATGGGTAGGCAGAAGTTCAACACCTCCCCATGGAAAGCATCAACACTGTCACCCCGACGCAGAGTGTTGGTGACCAGCTCAGCCAACGGACCCCGGCAATACGGGTATATAAGAGACAAGACCTCCCCATCGGACACCCCCGGGAAATCTGCCAACTGCAGCACCAGGTCCAAGAAAACCAGCAGCTGGTCCTCATCAACTCCATTCACCACCGAAAATTTCTGGAGAACGCCTGAAATGGGATGGGGCAACTTCTGATAGCATACCGCCGCCAGAATTGCACAATTCAGAACAAACAATAATAAAACAAATCCCCACTAAACACCTAACACAAACATGACCTACAAAAACATATTCACAAGAATCAGAAAAAAACTCAAGTACTATCCTTCCTTTGAGCGACCCGCGGGTTCTCTAGCGCTGCGGAGACCTGGCCTACTTCTGAACCACCTATTAACACCACAGAAGGAAACAAGCAACAACCAACAAAAACCTAACATACATAACACCAAACACCAATCCGACACACACGTCTCACCAACACATAACTAGCAAACACAAACTAGTAATCAGAATTCCGAAACCTCGCAACACAGGAATTAAGTCGGTGACGGTACCGACTTCCGATCGGGCCATACCGCATCCCGCTAATGCCACACGCTATACTCCGACCTTGAATCACCAATATACTATCACCCAGGCCACGCTCGAGACCCCCCGGCAGTTCAACATCTCAAATTTTCCAACCACGAATACCCGCCCCGTGGTGCGATCAGACTCACAAATTAAGCAACCTAACATAGCATACACGGGCATACACCTAAAGAACAATAGCATGACAATAGTATAGTATTTCCGAGTTTGCAAGCCCCGTCACACCCAAGGACCCAAGGGTTCAACCCCAGAATCAACCGCGCTCTGCTACCATTTGTAACCCCTCTTTCCACTTTGTGCTTTTTTTTTTGAAAAAATCTAAATTTTTTGAAAGAGAGGCCACTAGTTATTTAGAACTAGGCAAGGGCCTAGAGAAGCCAAAAATGCGCTGGGTCCAGTATGACGGGACTTGCAAATGAAACTCTGCTTTAAGCAACAATAACAAGTTTTATTAGAATTATTTCTCTTGTACAATTAATTCCCCTGAGGTGTAAATATAACAATACGCTTGATATAAATTATTCTCAACATATTAATAATTCAGTTTAAGTAAGGCCATTGCAATTCCTCCCATATACACACATATATATATATATATATATCTGGTTACTTAAATTCTATAAATAAACACCATATATCGGGCAACATCCTATAAATTATATAAATTCCCCCCCCCCTTAAATAACACTTAACACTAACATCACATATTGAAACATAAAGACACATATACCCATAATATCATCACAATAAACTCATGTTCGACCTGGCAGACAGGCAGTATTTCTATAAAGCCCCAAAAACTGCAATCATAAAAATTTAAACTTCCAGCCACAGTTGGAATTAATCATTTAAAACCACAACCCCTTTACTCCATTAAAATGAAACCCAACAAAAATTATTTTAAAACCGGAAGGATAATAATGACTAATAACTGCAAGATGATAGTGGCCTGGCAGCCATATGAATTTATAACGTCTAAGAAATTGCACATTATAAGTATATGAAAATCTTTAAGTTTCTTTGAACTGCATACAAGTGGTAAAACCCTTATCACCTAAGTTTAAACAATTGGCATAATTTTCCAAAATGTTAATTGTTGTGTTACAAATATAGATGTATCCCTGTATCAGGAATTCGTTCTTTAATGATAATGATTTAATTCAACAGACAGGTCCAGCGAGCAAGTCAGAACCCAAGTTACAATAATCAGTAGCATCAGTATGATTTTACAATCTCAAAATTATTAGTATATGCCCACAAAAAAAAAAAAAATTTTTAATGTCAGACATCTGTGTATAAATAATTTTAAAATAACAGCATGTTGTATTCTGGCAGCTGTGGAAGTGTGCCAGCATGTGCCAGACCAGGTCAGACAGGTATCCGGCCTGCATAAAACTGTATCAACGTGTGCCTAACTTGTGCCAAAAAAAACCCATGTGAATTTTACCCCTGAAAACAGCCTGAAAAACGAAACCCCCAGCCCTTAAATGTTAAACAAAAATAAGAATAATATATGAACCCCGTCCTGAACCAGCCGGAACAGAACCAATAAACACATGACTTAAATTTAGATTGTAAGTATACTAACTCTAAGGCCTTTACAAAAAAAATTATGAAGAAAGCCAAAATGAGCTCTGGCACGCTCCCCCAGTGAAGCACACAATTACAAGAATAGTACGTTTGAGTTATGGAATAATTTCATAATAGTTCAAATAATGTTCATAATGAATGTCCTGTTGACACACACTTGATCGGACTGTCTAGCGGCGTAAGCACATGGTTTAAAAAGGAAAACGATTTGTAACACGGATGAGCTGCGGGCCAGGCCAACGAGAAATAATAAAAGTTTATATCACCTCAATTGCATGAGTAGAGGTGCATCTTACAGTTGGTCAGCAAGCTCCCTCCTCAGAACAGGTGAGTGTTGGATGGTGAAGGCGTCAGTACACCAGCTGAGGCCAAATCTCCGTCTGGGTGCGAGAACCCTGAGGATTCACAAAGGATTAGAAATACTGTTCACTAAAATTTGCACCCTAGTCAAAGGTAATAACATCAGAACGGGACTCCCGACCAACTCAAAATAAATGCATAAAAGTTTTGGTTTTTGTTTTTTTTTGAAAATTGCCTAAGGAGTAATTAAGTTTTTTAAGGTAATCATGAACTCATAAAAAAAAATAATATTAAAATGTATATAGTAAAGAGACACTCGCACCAATTTAACAAGTGCCGACATAATCAAACAGGTTGGCCTCACCACGTGGCAACACAAATATCGTAATTTGTCAGAAAATGACCACACTAAAGGCACTTATAGTTACACAATTAAAAGATTTATAGTGTTTCATCTAAGGGTGGTCTCACAATTTATTTTCAACTGCCATAATTAAAAAAAGAACACTCTTCCGGTCCAGTGCGTGTACATACATAACCCACACGATTCAACTCTGTCTATACGTACTGGCTTTAGTTATAATTTTATACAGCAATTTAACAAATGATGAACAGTGATTATTGTACAATAATTAAACGAATTACTGGCTGTATATACTGAAACATCAATTAATTCTCTTACAATACACACACCCGTCCGATCGCATCACGTACATTCTACTCTCGCATTCGGCTGAATATATTTAAGTTTAATTATTACCTTATTATTCAATCATTTTATAGCATACTGTAAATCACTCACCGGGAAGTCTCGAAAAATTAGCCTGCCATCAGGACGAGAAGAAAATTACCCAATTAACTGTCCAAGGTCGGGAGCTTGTTGATTCCTTCAAAGTCTGCGTCGAACTGGACGTTACATCAGCAACGTAACGGACAACAGACCGCGCCGCGAGATGGCGCGGGCTGTCTAACAGTGCCGTCCAGATATCGGCGCTTTAACCGACATTAATACCCGATATTATTATTAACCAAAATTTATTATACCTTCAATTGCCGGGTTATGCAAACACCGGCACACCCCCACCCCAAAAGGACAACCTGGTTGCCCCACACTTGAACTCGGGAGGGTACCCTGCAGTGTACCCCCCCCAAGGTAATTCTAGTGGACTTGGTGATCATGGCGGCCCAGCAGTCCTTGCTCTCAGGAGAACAGAGGAACCTCACAACTGCGGCCATCCTCATGCGACCCTCTCCGCCATGCCAACCCCACGGGACCGCCCCAACACGTCACCCTCTCCGGTGACCTTCACCTACCGGTCCCACTCACATTCCCGTCCGAAGACCAAACAAGGTATCACCCACCTTGGTATGTGAGTGACCGTACTACCTCTCGTCCATCTCTTGGACCGACCAGCCATATCCACCAACAAGGCATCTCCGTCCTTGCCATATGGCTGGCCCACATCCCTACACTAGGGCGGACGGCCCCACTTAGCCAGACAGAGAGGACCGCATCAAGGGCACGCGAACATTAATCTCAACTTTTACTTAACCTTTTATTCACACACCATGACTAGCAAGGGGTTTTCACTTCTCTGCCGACGTCGATACACAATAAATACAACCCTCTCTCTCAACAAAAACACCCGGGAAACAACCGGAGAATGCGGCATGGCTCGGATCCTACAACGATCAATAAACAAATTCAACTACTATTAACAATGAAACAACAGCACATAACTTCTCCATCTTACTTTTAGAACAGGGGAAACTGACGACCACGACAATCTAAGGGCACTCTCCAACTCTCTAACTTTCTCCATGATAACCTTCCAGAACAGGGGAAACTGACAATCTCCAGGACCACAATCTAATCACTTTCGGCAAGGTTCTCTAACTCCTTATTGATAGATTTTTTTTTTTCAAAGGGGAGGGGTAGGAAAATCGGGAAGACGAAACGGGGCAAGGATCATTGAAAGGTCAATAGCTAGGACTAAGGGTAAGGACATGGTTCCCTCCGAAAAGGAGAATGACTGGAGAAAACCAAGGCTCGCGTGGGCAGGGGCGCAACCCTGAAGTAGACGAACACCACTGCGACTGTGGGGAACATCTACCCGCTACCCGTTAACCGCTTCTTCTTACCTTTCTATGACGGACTTTAGGCACTCTTTCCTTCTGGACACCACTCTCGGCGAAATTATTTCGTGTTGAGCTGTACTGGCTGGTTTCCTCTGAATCAGCATTAAGGCAACTTACCTCACTACTTTCACTCCGCTTTGGATTATGCTCATCACCTAACTCCTCTATTTGTCTTTCTTCCAATCCTTCATTCTCTTCTTCCTCTTCTACAATTTCCCCTTTTCCATCCCCATAATCCAAATCACCATCACGACACTGCACATCCTCAGCATCTTCCAGTTGCTCCTCTGATCCATCTTCAACCGCATCTTCCCTCAGCTCCTCACCAATTTCTTCATCACACTCGTCACCAGCTCCTTCACAAGCTTCTTCACCCACTTCTTCTCCAATCTCATTGACATCCTCCTTTTCATCAACACGTTCATCATCAACATCATCGCCATCACATCCACTACCACCATCCGAACACTGCACATCCTCATCCTCTTCTAGTTGCTCATCTGGTCCACCTGGAACTTCTTTCCGCTCTTCGGAATCCTCAACTCTACTTACAGAAGGCGTCTGCACATCTTCACACACTACATCATTCTCACTCACACACTCCACAACGCTGCCACCAAATTTCTCCTCAACTTCTACCTCATCTACTTCTACCACACTTGCGGCATGGACATCCCCTTGTCCATCCACAACCTCAGAAACACTTGCAGCCTGGACATCCTGGACATCCCCGTGTCCATCTGCAAACTCAGACTCTTCAGTCTCCCTAACACCTATAAATATACTTCCCTGTGCAGCATCCGCAGACCACTCTTCTGCCTCTTCTGTCGATTCCACTCCTTCACCACTTTCCGCAACTACAACGTCCTCACCATTTTCCACCCTGGAATCCAGCTGTCCAGGTTCATGTGCAATGACTAAATTAATTTCTACTGGCGATGGTAAAGGTACACCATCAAGTGACTTCTCATATACCGGCGTAGGCGATGATGATGTTACAGGATCTGGATCCCTCACGAACCGAGATGGAGATACTGGAACAAATTCAGCGGCATCTGGATTCAACCATGACGTCCTCTTTGAGTCCTGTAACTCAGTAATAACTGACGTGTTCTTAGGCTCTTGTATTGATCCACAGAAGTTATTCTGCTTTTCTTCTTCTGCTTCACCTTCTTCATTCACTACTCTCTTAGGCACTTGTACTTCCTCTGGAACCTTTAAAGTGTCCTTTTTCTCCGAATAGGAATAACGCCTTGCTACCGGCTCCCTACTTGCCGATGTTGGTTCCCTAACATAATTTCTTCTTCCCCTGTTAATTTCATACTTATTTCTTTTCTGCGCTGTGGCTGTTGTGACCGTCTTCTCACTTGCCACCCCCTTGTAGCCTCCATTACTTCCGGAATATTCAGGCTTTCTGACAGTCTCTTGTGTTCTCCTCCAACCACCATGTTTGTACCTTTTAGGTCTTCCTAACAAACCACTGGAGCATTGGGCATCTGTAGCAGCTCTTCCCCGGGACTCGTCAACCTCCTGGACCGTTCTTGAAACCACACAGAGCCGTTCAAGGTCCGCAAAACAACGTGGATGGTCCGCGAATATCAAACGAGATCTCTCTTGGGGATTCAGTCCTTCCAGAATTGCTTGTATAACTTCTGTCTCGGGCAACCCCAACCTTAACACCCGGGCAGCTTTCCGTATACCGCGCACGAAGTCCCCTAACGCCTCTCCGTTGGCCTGTAGGCGATAGAATAACTCAAACTTAAGCTGGGCACGTCGTCGAATGGGTAGGCAGAAGTTCAACACCTCCCCATGGAAAGCATCAACACTGCCACCCCGACGCAGAGTGTTGGTGACCAGCTCAGCCAACGGACCCCGGCAATACGGGTATATAAGAGACAAGACCTCCCCATCGGACACCCCCGGGAAATCTGCCAACTGCAGCACCAGGTCCAAGAAAACCAGCAGCTGGTCCTCATCAACTCCATTCACCACCGAAAATTTCTGGAGAACGCCTGAAATGGGATGGGGCAACTTCTGATAGCATACCGCCGCCAGAATTGCACAATTCAGAACAAACAATAATAAAACAAATCCCCACTAAACACCTAACACAAACATGACCTACAAAAACATATTCACAAGAATCAGAAAAAAACTCAAGTACTATCCTTCCTTTGAGCGACCCGCGGGTTCTCTAGCGCTGCGGAGACCTGGCCTACTTCTGAACCACCTATTAACACCACAGAAGGAAACAAGCAACAACCAACAAAAACCTAACATACATAACACCAAACACCAATCCGACACACACGTCTCACCAACACATAACTAGCAAACACAAACTAGTAATCAGAATTCCGAAACCTCGCAACACAGGAATTAAGTCGGTGACGGTACCGACTTCTGATCGGGCCATACCGCATCCCGCTAATGCCACACGCTATACTCCGACCTTGAATCACCAATATACTATCACCCAGGCCACGCTCGAGACCCCCCGGCAGTTCAACATCTCAAATTTTCCAACCACGAATACCCGCCCCGTGGTGCGATCAGACTCACAAATTAAGCAACCTAACATAGCATACACGGGCATACACCTAAAGAACAATAGCATGACAATAGTATAGTATTTCCGAGTTTGCAAGCCCCGTCACACCCAAGGACCCAAGGGTTCAACCCCAGAATCAACCGCGCTCTGCTACCATTTGTAACCCCTCTTTCCACTTTGTGCTTTTTTTTTTGAAAAAATCTAAATTTTTTGAAAGAGAGGCCACTAGTTATTTAGAACTAGGCAAGGGCCTAGAGAAGCCAAAAATGCGCTAGGTCCAGTATGACGGGACTTGCAAATGAAACTCTGCTTTAAGCAACAATAACAAGTTTTATTAGAATTATTTCTCTTGTACAATTAATTCCCCTGAGGTGTAAATATAACAATACGCTTGATATAAATTATTCTCAACATATTAATAATTCAGTTTAAGTAAGGCCATTGCAATTCCTCCCATATACACACATATATATATATATATATATCTGGTTACTTAAATTCTATAAATAAACACCATATATCGGGCAACATCCTATAAATTATATAAATTCCCCCCCCTTAAATAACACTTAACACTAACATCACATATTGAAACATAAAGACACATATACCCATAATATCATCACAATAAACTCATGTTCGACCTGGCAGACAGGCAGTATTTCTATAAAGCCCCAAAAACTGCAATCATAAAAATTTAAACTTCCAGCCACAGTTGGAATTAATCATTTAAAACCACAACCCCTTTACTCCATTAAAATGAAACCCAACAAAAATTATTTTAAAACCGAAAGGATAATAATGACTAATAACTGCAAGATGATAGTGGCCTGGCAGCCATATGAATTTATAACGTCTAAGAAATTGCACATTATAAGTATATGAAAATCTTTAAGTTTCTTTGAACTGCATACAAGTGGTAAAACCCTTATCACCTAAGTTTAAACAATTGGCATAATTTTCCAAAATGTTAATTGTTGTGTTACAAATATAGATGTATCCCTGTATCAGGAATTCGTTCTTTAATGATAATGATTTAATTCAACAGACAGGTCCAGCGAGCAAGTCAGAACCCAAGTTACAATAATCAGTAGCATCAGTATGATTTTACAATCTCAAAATTATTAGTATATGCCCACAAAAAAAAAAAAAATTTTTAATGTCAGACATCTGTGTATAAATAATTTTAAAATAACAGCATGTTGTATTCTGGCAGCTGTGGAAGTGTGCCAGCATGTGCCAGACCAGGTCAGACAGGTATCCGGCCTGCATAAAACTGTATCAACGTGTGCCTAACTTGTGCCAAAAAAAACCCATGTGAATTTTACCCCTGAAAACAGCCTGAAAAACGAAACCCCCAGCCCTTAAATGTTTAACAAAAATAAGAATAATATATGAACCCCGTCCTGAACCAGCCGGAACAGAACCAATAAACACATGACTTAAATTTAGATTGTAAGTATACTAACTCTAAGGCCTTTACAAAAAAAATTATGAAGAAAGCCAAAATGAGCTCTGGCACGCTCCCCCAGTGAAGCACACAATTACAAGAATAGTACGTTAGAGTTATGGAATAATTTCATAATAGTTCAAATAATGTTCATAATGAATGTCCTGTTGACACACACTTGATCGGACTGTCTAGCGGCGTAAGCACATGGTTTAAAAAGGAAAACGATTTGTAACACGGATGAGCTGCGGGCCAGGCCAACGAGAAATAATAAAAGTTTATATCACCTCAATTGCATGAGTAGAGTTGCATCTTACAGTTGGTCAGCAAGCTCCCTCCTCAGAACAGGTGAGTGTTGGATGGTGAAGGCGTCAGTACACCAGCTGAGGCCAAATCTCCGTCTGGGTGCGAGAACCCTGAGGATTCACAAAGGATTAGAAATACTGTTCACTAAAATTTGCACCCTAGTCAAAGGTAATAACATCAGAACGGGACTCCCGACCAACTCAAAATAAATGCATAAAAGTTTTGGTTTTTGTTTTTTTTTGAAAATTGCCTAAGGAGTAATTAAGTTTTTTAAGGTAATCATGAACTCATAAAAAAAAATAATATTAAAATGTATATAGTAAAGAGACACTCGCACCAATTTAACAAGTGCCGACATAATCAAACAGGTTGGCCTCACCACGTGGCAACACAAATATCGTAATTTGTCAGAAAATGACCACACTAAAGGCACTTATAGTTACACAATTAAAAGATTTATAGTGTTTCATCTAAGGGTGGTCTCACAATTTATTTTCAACTGCCATAATTAAAAAAAGAACACTCTTCCGGTCCAGTGCGTGTACATACATAACCCACACGATTCAACTCTGTCTATACGTACTGGCTTTAGTTATAATTTTATACAGCAATTTAACAAATGATGAACAGTGATTATTGTACAATAATTAAACGAATTACTGGCTGTATATACTGAAACATCAATTAATTCTCTTACAATACACACACCCGTCCGATCGCATCACGTACATTCTACTCTCGCATTCGGCTGAATATATTTAAGTTTAATTATTACCTTATTATTCAATCATTTTATAGCATACTGTAAATCACTCACCGGGAAGTCTCGAAAAATTAGCCTGCCATCAGGACGAGAAGAAAATTACCCAATTAACTGTCCAAGGTCGGGAGCTTGTTGATTCCTTCAAAGTCTGCGTCGAACTGGACGTTACATCAGCAACGTAACGGACAACAGACCGCGCCGCGAGATGGCGCGGGCTGTCTAACAGTGCCGTCCAGATATCGGCGCTTTAACCGACATTAATACCCGATATTATTATTAACCAAAATTTATTATACCTTCAATTGCCGGGTTATGCAAACACCGGCACACCCCCACCCCAAAAGGACAACCTGGTTGCCCCACACTTGAACTCGGGAGGGTACCCTGCAGTGTACCCCCCCCAAGGTAATTCTAGTGGACTTGGTGATCATGGCGGCCCAGCAGTCCTTGCTCTCAGGAGAACAGAGGAACCTCACAACTGCGGCCATCCTCATGCGACCCTCTCCGCCATGCCAACCCCACGGGACCGCCCCAACACGTCACCCTCTCCGGTGACCTTCACCTACCGGTCCCACTCACATTCCCGTCCGAAGACCAAACAAGGTATCACCCACCTTGGTATGTGAGTGACCGTACTACCTCTCGTCCATCTCTTGGACCGACCAGCCATATCCACCAACAAGGCATCTCCGTCCTTGCCATATGGCTGGCCCACATCCCTACACTAGGGCGGACGGCCCCACTTAGCCAGACAGAGAGGACCGCATCAAGGGCACGCGAACATTAATCTCAACTTTTACTTAACCTTTTATTCACACACCATGACTAGCAAGGGGTTTTCACTTCTCTGCCGACGTCGATACACAATAAATACAACCCTCTCTCTCAACAAAAACACCCGGGAAACAACCGGAGAATGCGGCATGGCTCGGATCCTACAACGATCAATAAACAAATTCAACTACTATTAACAATGAAACAACAGCACATAACTTCTCCATCTTACTTTTAGAACAGGGGAAACTGACGACCACGACAATCTAAGGGCACTCTCCAACTCTCTAACTTTCTCCATGATAACCTTCCAGAACAGGGGAAACTGACAATCTCCAGGACCACAATCTAATCACTTTCGGCAAGGTTCTCTAACTCCTTATTGATAGATTTTTTTTTTTCAAAGGGGAGGGGTAGGAAAATCGGGAAGACGAAACGGGGCAAGGATCATTGAAAGGTCAATAGCTAGGACTAAGGGTAAGGACATGGTTCCCTCCGAAAAGGAGAATGACTGGAGAAAACCAAGGCTCGCGTGGGCAGGGGCGCAACCCTGAAGTAGACGAACACCACTGCGACTGTGGGGAACATCTACCCGCTACCCGTTAACCGCTTCTTCTTACCTTTCTATGACGGACTTTAGGCACTCTTTCCTTCTGGACACCACTCTCGGCGAAATTATTTCGTGTTGAGCTGTACTGGCTGGTTTCCTCTGAATCAGCATTAAGGCAACTTACCTCACTACTTTCACTCCGCTTTGGATTATGCTCATCACCTAACTCCTCTATTTGTCTTTCTTCCAATCCTTCATTCTCTTCTTCCTCTTCTACAATTTCCCCTTTTCCATCCCCATAATCCAAATCACCATCACGACACTGCACATCCTCAGCATCTTCCAGTTGCTCCTCTGATCCATCTTCAACCGCATCTTCCCTCAGCTCCTCACCAATTTCTTCATCACACTCGTCACCAGCTCCTTCACAAGCTTCTTCACCCACTTCTTCTCCAATCTCATTGACATCCTCCTTTTCATCAACACGTTCATCATCAACATCATCGCCATCACATCCACTACCACCATCCGAACACTGCACATCCTCATCCTCTTCTAGTTGCTCATCTGGTCCACCTGGAACTTCTTTCCGCTCTTCGGAATCCTCAACTCTACTTACAGAAGGCGTCTGCACATCTTCACACACTACATCATTCTCACTCACACACTCCACAACGCTGCCACCAAATTTCTCCTCAACTTCTACCTCATCTACTTCTACCACACTTGCGGCATGGACATCCCCTTGTCCATCCACAACCTCAGAAACACTTGCAGCCTGGACATCCTGGACATCCCCGTGTCCATCTGCAAACTCAGACCCTTCAGTCTCCCTAACACCTATAAATATACTTCCCTGTGCAGCATCCGCAGACCACTCTTCTGCCTCTTCTGTCGATTCCACTCCTTCACCACTTTCCGCAACTACAACGTCCTCACCATTTTCCACCCTGGAATCCAGCTGTCCAGGTTCATGTGCAATGACTAAATTAATTTCTACTGGCGATGGTAAAGGTACACCATCAAGTGACTTCTCATATACCGGCGTAGGCGATGATGATGTTACAGGATCTGGATCCCTCACGAACCGAGATGGAGATACTGGAACAAATTCAGCGGCATCTGGATTCAACCATGACGTCCTCTTTGAGTCCTGTAACTCAGTAATAACTGACGTGTTCTTAGGCTCTTGTATTGATCCACAGAAGTTATTCTGCTTTTCTTCTTCTGCTTCACCTTCTTCATTCACTACTCTCTTAGGCACTTGTACTTCCTCTGGAACCTTTAAAGTGTCCTTTTTCTCCGAATAGGAATAACGCCTTGCTACCGGCTCCCTACTTGCCGATGTTGGTTCCCTAACATAATTTCTTCTTCCCCTGTTAATTTCATACTTATTTCTTTTCTGCGCTGTGGCTGTTGTGACCGTCTTCTCACTTGCCACCCCCTTGTAGCCTCCATTACTTCCGGAATATTCAGGCTTTCTGACAGTCTCTTGTGTTCTCCTCCAACCACCATGTTTGTACCTTTTAGGTCTTCCTAACAAACCACTGGAGCATTGGGCATCTGTAGCAGCTCTTCCCCGGGACTCGTCAACCTCCTGGACCGTTCTTGAAACCACACAGAGCCGTTCAAGGTCCGCAAAACAACGTGGATGGTCCGCGAATATCAAACGAGATCTCTCTTGGGGATTCAGTCCTTCCAGAATTGCTTGTATAACTTCTGTCTCGGGCAACCCCAACCTTAACACCCGGGCAGCTTTCCGTATACCGCGCACGAAGTCCCCTAACGCCTCTCCGTTGGCCTGTAGGCGATAGAATAACTCAAACTTAAGCTGGGCACGTCGTCGAATGGGTAGGCAGAAGTTCAACACCTCCCCATGGAAAGCATCAACACTGTCACCCCGACGCAGAGTGTTGGTGACCAGCTCAGCCAACGGACCCCGGCAATACGGGTATATAAGAGACAAGACCTCCCCATCGGACACCCCCGGGAAATCTGCCAACTGCAGCACCAGGTCCAAGAAAACCAGCAGCTGGTCCTCATCAACTCCATTCACCACCGAAAATTTCTGGAGAACGCCTGAAATGGGATGGGGCAACTTCTGATAGCATACCGCCGCCAGAATTGCACAATTCAGAACAAACAATAATAAAACAAATCCCCACTAAACACCTAACACAAACATGACCTACAAAAACATATTCACAAGAATCAGAAAAAAACTCAAGTACTATCCTTCCTTTGAGCGACCCGCGGGTTCTCTAGCGCTGCGGAGACCTGGCCTACTTCTGAACCACCTATTAACACCACAGAAGGAAACAAGCAACAACCAACAAAAACCTAACATACATAACACCAAACACCAATCCGACACACACGTCTCACCAACACATAACTAGCAAACACAAACTAGTAATCAGAATTCCGAAACCTCGCAACACAGGAATTAAGTCGGTGACGGTACCGACTTCCGATCGGGCCATACCGCATCCCGCTAATGCCACACGCTATACTCCGACCTTGAATCACCAATATACTATCACCCAGGCCACGCTCGAGACCCCCCGGGAGTTCAACATCTCAAATTTTCCAACCACGAATACCCGCCCCGTGGTGCGATCAGACTCACAAATTAAGCAACCTAACATAGCATACACGGGCATACACCTAAAGAACAATAGCATGACAATAGTATAGTATTTCCGAGTTTGCAAGCCCCGTCACACCCAAGGACCCAAGGGTTCAACCCCAGAATCAACCGCGCTCTGCTACCATTTGTAACCCCTCTTTCCACTTTGTGCTTTTTTTTTTGAAAAAATCTAAATTTTTTTGAAAGAGAGGCCACTAGTTATTTAGAACTAGGCAAGGGCCTAGAGAAGCCAAAAATGCGCTGGGTCCAGTATGACGGGACTTGCAAATGAAACTCTGCTTTAAGCAACAATAACAAGTTTTATTAGAATTATTTCTCTTGTACAATTAATTCCCCTGAGGTGTAAATATAACAATACGCTTGGTATAAATTATTCTCAACATATTAATAATTCAGTTTAAGTAAGGCCATTGCAATTCCTCCCATATACACATATATATATATATATCTGGTTACTTAAATTCTATAAATAAACACCATATATCGCGCAACATCCTATAAATTATATAAATTCCCCCCCCTTAAATAACACTTAACACTAACATCACATATTGAAACATAAAGACACATATACCCATAATATCATCACAATAAACTCATGTTCGACCTGGCAGACAGGCAGTATTTCTATAAAGCCCCAAAAACTGCAATCATAAAAATTTAAACTTCCAGCCACAGTTGGAATTAATCATTTAAAACCACAACCCCTTTACTCCATTAAAATGAAACCCAACAAAAATTATTTTAAAACCGAAAGGATAATAATGACTAATAACTGCAAGATGATAGTGGCCTGGCAGCCATATGAATTTATAACGTCTAAGAAATTGCACATTATAAGTATATGAAAATCTTTAAGTTTCTTTGAACTGCATACAAGTGGTAAAACCCTTATCACCTAAGTTTAAACAATTGGCATAATTTTCCAAAATGTTAATTGTTGTGTTACAAATATAGATGTATCCCTGTATCAGGAATTCGTTCTTTAATGATAATGATTTAATTCAACAGACAGGTCCAGCGAGCAAGTCAGAACCCAAGTTACAATAATCAGTAGCATCAGTATGATTTTACAATCTCAAAATTATTAGTATATGCCCACAAAAAAAAAATAAATTTTTAATGTCAGACATCTGTGTATAAATAATTTTAAAATAACAGCATGTTGTATTCTGGCAGCTGTGGAAGTGTGCCAGCATGTGCCAGACCAGGTCAGACAGGTATCCGGCCTTCATAAAACTGTATCAACGTGTGCCTAACTTGTGCCAAAAAAAACCCATGTGAATTTTACCCCTGAAAACAGCCTGAAAAACGAAACCCCCAGCCCTTAAATGTTAAACAAAAATAAGAATAATATATGAACCCCGTCCTGAACCAGCCGGAACAGAACCAATAAACACATGACTTAAATTTAGATTGTAAGTATACTAACTCTAAGGCCTTTGCAAAAAAAATTATGAAGAAAGCCAAAATGAGCTCTGGCACGCTCCCCCAGTGAAGCACACAATTACAAGAATAGTACGTTAGAGTTATGGAATAATTTCATAATAGTTCAAATAATGTTCATAATGAATGTCCTGTTGACACACACTTGATCGGACTGTCTAGCGGCGTAAGCACATGGTTTAAAAAGGATGAGCTGCGGGTCAGGCCAACGGGAAATAATAAAAGTTTATATCACCTCAATTGCATGAGTAGAGTTGCATCTTACAGTTGGTCAGCAAGCTCCCTCCTCAGAACAGGTGAGTGTTGGATGGTTCATGACTGGTGAAGGCGTCAGTACACCAGCTGAGGCCAAATCTCCGTCTGGGTGCGAGAACCCTGAGGATTCACAAAGGATTAGAAATACTGTTCACTAAAATTTGCACCCTAGTCAAAGGTAATAGCATCAGAACGGGACTCCCGACCAACTCAAAATAAATGCATAAAAGTTTTGTTTTTGTTTTTTTTTGAAAATTGCCTGAGGAGTAATTAAGTTTTTTAAGGTAATCATGAACTCATAAAAAAAAATAATATTAAAATGTATATAGTAAAGAGACACTCGCACCAATTTAACAAGTGCCGACAAAATCAAACAGGTTGGCCTCACCACGTGGCAACACAAATATCGTAATTTGTCAGAAAATGACCACACTAAAGGCACTTATAGTTACACACAATTAAAAGATTTATAGTGTTTCATCTAAGGGTGGTCTCACAATTTATTTTCAACTGCCATAATTAAAAAAAGAACACTCTTCCGGTCCAGTGCGTGTACATACATAACCCACACGATTCAACTCTGTCTATACGTACTGGCTTTAGTTATAATTTTATACAGCAATTTAACAAATGATGAACAGTGATTATTGTACAATAATTAAACGAATTACTGGCTGTATATACTGAAACATCAATTAATTCTCTTACAATACACACACCCGTCCGATCGCATCACGTACATTCTACTCTCGCATTCGGCTGAATATATTTAAGTTTAATTATTACCTTATTATTCAATCATTTTATAGCATACTGTAAATCACTCACCGGGAAGTCTCGAAAAATTAGCCTGCCATCAGGACGAGAAGAAAATTACCCAATTAACTGTCCAAGGTCGGGAGCTTGTTGATTCCTTCAAAGTCTGCGTCGAACTGGACGTTACATCAGCAGCGTAACGGACAACAGACCGCGCCGCGAGATGGCGCGGGCTGTCTAACAGTGCCGTCCAGATATCGGCGCTCTAACCGACATTAATACCCGATATTATTATTAACCAAAATTTATTATACCTTCAATTGCCGGGTTATGCAAACACCGGCACACTGTTCCAATCACCATGCTGCAAGCCTTTTTCTCCATTTGATCGATTATGTCCTCCTTCCACGACCTCCTGGTTCTACCCCATTTCAGTCGCCTAAGTGCGCCCAAGGATCCATTCCACGTAGCCATACCATACGAGACGGTTCATATTTGAGGTGTCTAAAGTTGTTTTGTCAATATGAAGTTGCCTCCTGATATCCTCATTTACAATGCACTCTATAGTGACATATCTTTCGTTGTTAAAACTCAAAAGTATTTATATGCAAGAAATTTTCAAATCGATCATCAGAAGGTGATACTAAATATTGGTTTTGTAAGCTCCTATTTATTGTTAGCCCTGTACAGTCTCCGTATCATAAAGTCAAGTTCAAATTACCTAGCAATTAACATTTGTTGCTCGAAAAATTAAAACCAGCCGTCTCCTATTTGCAATTCTTCTGCAAGTTCTTTTTCATTACTCGATTTCCAGATAGAGGTTGGTTAATAAGGAGGATAGTCAAAATACTACATCTAACATTTTAGGTAACATAGTTTAGATGAAAATATAATTGAAAATTTACTGATAATTTTGAATTAATTTGCATTCCACCCAATTTTATTTAAATAATCTAGGGATCCAGGCATCCCATAACAATTTCAAGTTTGTCTTATCTGCTTAACATAACCCTGGTTATTTTCTGTATCAGCTGTTATTACATTCTTATTTCCATGAGTAAAAAAAAAAAATAAATAATAATAATATTGTAGAAGATATACGGGGAAAACTCAAAAAGTAAAGGGGAAATTTTCATTCCTTCCCGATCAGGTAGAAGTCAGCACTGATTGCTTTGTTCAAAGTTATAACCTAAGAGTGTCTATTAATTGGAATTATTGTTTCATTAATAGCGGTTTGCATTTTTGTTTAGAAGTTAATTTAGATTTCTTCGTTGCTCGACTTCACCAAAGGAAGAAATACAACAAGTGATAAGTTATCTAAACTCAGAGGGGAGAAACTTTCAGAGATTATTTGTAGACTGCAATAAGAATATGGAGAGAGTTGTTTGAATAGTAGCAAGATGTACGAGTAGAATGACTGCTTTAAAAGTAACCGGATTGCTCTTAGTGGTGAACAACAGAATGTCAGGTCTTCTATTTCCAAGAATAATGACGATATCGAAGCGAATGCACAAACGTTAATTGACAAATTAAAATGCCTCATACAACTGACAAAGCAAACCTCTGTCTTCAAGATCTTGGTTCGCGATGCTAATTAAACACCACTGAATATAGTACTAACTGCTCGGAATGTGTCCGCCAGTTGACGATCCAGGTGAAGCCAGAGGTACTTGATACCGGGAGACCAGGGCAGGGGAGTATCGCGTACGTAGAGTCTGTGGGGAAACCTTCTGCGTCTGGAGAAGACTACAGCTGTGCTCTTGGCCGCGTTAATGGCGACCCTCCATTTCTCTTGCCCACTCAACGTTGGTAAAGAGATATACTAACTGAATTAGAAATAAGAAAACATTAAGTGGAAAAAACACACGTTCCATGTGTAAAAGTGGAAATGACAACGACATTTAAAAATTTCGTTTACTTTTTGACTTAACTTCGTACTATTCATAGTTGGAGAACTAGCTGTGTTAGTACCTACTAGTAAAGCAGAACAAGTTGTTTCATGCAAGTAAAATTCAGTGGAAAGTGTTTACAGTGTTCAAAACCCACTGACCTCAAAATAAACTAACCTATCCACTTGTGATGCCTCAGTTTTTTTTTTAAATATAAAATTCCAATATTGTTAAGGTAAACACAATTATATTGAGCCGGGGTGACACCAACTCGCCAATGAGATTTCCTTAGGCCACCAACAACAAACAAGAAGTTGTTTACAAATGTTTGTACAAAAATACGGTAATCCATGATACACCTTAATTTGTCAAATTAAAAATTGTTGAAATCTTTTGTGTCGTCACGAAATGAGGAAGCGTGTGTCCACTAACAATAACGGGTGTTATCTAATCTGTTGAATCGTGTTGGCGCCTACTACACGCTCGTGGGAACTGCCATTGACACGAATGACCTGTTTTGCTTAACGCTATGTGAAGTGAAACGCGCGCGCATCCACGCATAACATACGCATATAAATTGAAATTCTTATTGCGGACACAAAAGCAGTAAATAGCTTATGTATACATACTTATCAATCTATTGATACACCAATGACCGTGTGTGAAGCTCAGCGAATTGTCTAGTCATTTACAATGACACGATTTGATCATCCTTTTTATATACTGGTTATTTCTAGTTGTTCCGTTTGCATGTATTATGTAGTTTTCATTTTCCGTGTGTAAATTTACGTACTTCTATTTTTGGTCAGGAGCTATTGTTAACTTGATAGATAAGGAGGCCATCTCAACAAGATGTCAAATGGTCACAGTATATCTTGGAGAACGGAAGAAATTCAATAAATGTGAACACGTACCTGTAATAGTAAACAGTAAATTGATACCATAGAGACGGGATTTATAAGAAGAGTGAAAGAAGGACAAAATTTGATAAAAATAAGAAATTAAGACACAGGGTGAAAATTAAACATACAAACGTGAATGACAGAATCAATAGTTATAAGGAAACATGGAAAGCCCACATAAAAAGAATACCAGAAAACAAATTACCAATGACAATACGAGAATATAAACCCCTCGAAGAAGTGGTGTGGGGAAACCTAGGGAAAAGATGGACAGACTAATGTTTGAATCCTTGAAGATAGGCCGAGCACTATATCTAATACCTGAAGCAAAGAAGAAGAAAGAGAAGAAAACAGAACAGTGACAAGTACTTACTTATTGATGGAATTATGTATATGACAGGCATTTCGGCTTCGTTTTGTTTTCGTCTGATGCTAGGCCGTCATCTGTTGTTGGTACTTGATATGCATCTAAAGGTTGCAGCTATAACTGCGATAGTGCGTCTTCAGTGTTTATGTTGACACTGTCAGCGACAATGGTCAATTCGCTAATCCAATCCAATCCGATCGTAGGGGCAGCAGCTGGATGTGCCCCAGTGGTTGCAATGTCCGGGCAAACCCGATGACTGCCGGACGTTACAGTTGCCCTGAGTAGCCATGCGCTTGTTTGAGGATGAATCCTCTTAGTTTGGAGGGATGGAGGCTGTTAATGAGGTTCTGGACCACAGAGCGATCCGCAACAGCTTTTTTCCATGGATTGAGACGGACGATGAGGGATGGTTAAGAATATTATTTTTTGTTTATATTTAAGATAAAGGAATGACTGATTTGTAGACTGTTTAGTGGAAAATGGATGGGCGGTCAAGCGTCGCAAGCAGAAGAGTGCTTATGGGGGGTCATCGAGCAAGGCTCGGGGGCGTTTATGTCTTTGTGGAGGTGGGCCTTCGTTTGCACTAAGGCGGCGGAGGTAAGAGATATACTAACTGAATTAGAAGTAGGAAGAAATTAGGTAGAAAATAACACTTGTTCTATTTGTAAAAGTGGAAATGTCAAAAATGTTTAAAATTTTTAAAACTTCGTACTATTCATAGTCGGGGGACTAGCTGTGTTATTACTAGTAACGCAGAATAAGTTGGTCCATGCAAATAAAAATCAGTGGAAAGTGTTTACAGTGTATAGGTCGATAGGTCGTTGTAGAGGTTCGTGTAAACAGTTTGAGCACAAGGGAGCGGAAAAACTCATCGATGGAAGGAACCTTCAACCCTCGCCTAATAACGTCATTTCTGACGTACCAGGGAGAATTGGGGATGTAGTGGAGGGTGCGGAATTGGAAAGATTCCAAGTGCGCAGTGACGTAGGGAAGAAGCAGGGACCAAAATGCGGGCGCTGCGATGTCAGGGCGGCTCTAAGAAAGAACATGTAAATAGAGAGTTTAGTGCGCATAGGCACTGATCTTCGATTTGATAAGAAGGGAAATGGGTTGGCTTTGACGCTGTGGGCTCGCTGGAGACACTGTGAGACTTGGGCTGCGAAGCTAAGACGTAAGTCAAGAGTGACGCCTAAGTACTTCACAGATCGTTCCATTCTATCGGGATCCCGTTTAGAGAGAGGAGCTGAATTCGCTGACTTCCGCTAGCTACTTATGTTAATTGATTTAGCAGTCTGCGTTTTTGATTGGCGGAGACTTTTTCAGTCAGAGACAGATATCTGTCCAATCGTATGATAGATATATGTCGTAGGCGAAATAGTTTATTAGTTGACTCCGGCCGTAAAAAAATTATAACCAAGTAAATGCATTGTCCCATAGGTCGCAGAAGAACAGGTGAAGCTGTGCCGGCACTACAGCTGGTCAGGCGAGGTTACGCAACATCTGCTACAGAAAGTTATTTAAGAAATTATTCTGCCTGTAGGAATGTATTTAGTAAATTCAGAAAGTATTTTCAGATTTCAAAATTATTTTCAAAGTAAATTTTCAAAAGTATTTTCCGAAAGTAAATACACTGAAACAGTGTGTGTTTGCGCGCGCGTGGATGATTATGTCTACTGTCATTACACCCTAATGACATTCAGTTTTTTTCTACGATGTGCAGAACTAGGAAAACGAGAAAGATGTTGTCTGCTTATTTCTGTGGTATCTTATAAATGCCAAGTGGCTGTTATGAAGTAGTGGCGGAAATAGGGCTCGCGGCTTTCAGGACAACGCTGTTGCCACTGGTTCCAACACTGCTCTGTACTTTTGTTTGGCTGAATGTTATTTGCTTCCCATCGATTATGTGTAGGATTCACAAAGTTGTAGGACCATGATAGTTGGAGACCTATAAAGTTACTTTTAGTGGCAAACCTTAAAAATGTATGTAGTTTTGTGGCAAGTTTTATTTTGATTCTACCAATAGTCGAAATAACTGTACATCCTGTCAAAAAACTCTCTTGAATAGTTGAGGTCCATTTATTTTCGATTGCGTATGAAAATCAAACTTTCATTTCGCGCTAATTCCCCCCTCCACTAGACACACAGTTGCTGTAAACTCTACCAACTTGATTTCTGCTACTAAAGAACAAACGCATCTACACGACAGTTAAATCTATCCCACAAATTTTAATTATATTCCTCCGCTGCTCACGTTCAACTGACTGCAGTAATCAACAAAATTCATTTCACCGTGGTAACCGGTTGAATAGTATTTACTACGTATGGCTGGGCGAATATTCTTTCAGGTAAGACAAACCGTTTTAGGTATTTGTAGGTCTGTTTTCCAGTTACACGCGTGTTTTTCTGTTGTACGAATTATAAAGTTGTACTCGTAGAGTCATAAAGAGGGATACCAGTGGCACTGTTCTATAACGGATACGATCCCAGTTATGCTGCGTCATTTTATTGTTATAAAAGATGATTTAATAACAGTGTTTTGATGAGATACTCGAGATGTGACTGTTGCGGCTATGATTTGATTGGCGTTGAGCATTTAGCGATAGCAAAACTTGCCAGTCATGACGTGTTTCATACACACAAACACGCGCGCGCGCACTTAGTCTTTTCTGGACCTCTGCGTATTTAAATTTAAAATTGTTTTCTAATGTAAATGTGTTAACGCTATACACGACGCAAATAGAGTATAGGCTTACAACACGACTATACATACTTCGTTCGTAATATTTTGTACATTTTTGTATTGCATAGACTACCATTGTCTGGTTGTGTGTGACAAGTGAATGATTATATTGAAAACGCGAATTATAGAAAGTTAGAATAAACAAAGAAAATGTACTTCGAGATATATATATATATATATATATATATATATATTCACAATAATGTAACAGAAAATAATTTGTAAATCATAATGAAAAAATACAACAAAATGGTCGAAAGAAGAAGTCAGAAGGTATTTGTCGCATGCGTTATTTTAGTACGAATTAATGAAAAATAAATTAAGACCACATTTGCCTTGACGTCATTGGGGGCTTGATTGCTTAATCTCACTAATTTAAATCGTCTGATAGATTGACGTTAATCGTGGAACCGATTCCCGGTATTCAGTGACAAGCTGTAAACAAGTAAAACTTATTGAAGTCACATCACCTCCCTCTGACAATGATTTGGCCACCAAAATTACCTCGCTACAAGCGCTATCACATCTTCGTCACAACGAAATTTTAATTCTTGTCGGGAAGCGTACGTGTCGACTGGAACGTGTCAACAGAGGAGCTGCTCCTGGCAAGAATAGAGACGAAACAGGGATCTGGAGAAGCGTCCTGTAAAACGTAGTCAGGCTTGAGGTGCTCACTGACATGGTTACATTTCCGCCATAAATTGTGATCGTAGCGTACTTGTCAGTCCTCCTAAAGACTGGAAAGCATTCAGCGTAAGGAGGTTATGTTAACTCGACAAAACTTTGTGACATGTCCAGTGGCGTCTGGTGGTTCCTAATTTTGGTGGTTGCAGTAGTTGGTTGAGTGGATCGAAGAGGGGTTAAAAGACATTGAACTATCATAATCACAGTTTGATAATAGTAAATTATTACTATAATTTTATAACCTCAAATAACGGATAACGTTTACCTTGAACCAACGTAAACATTAAACCTGACACAACTTATAAATCAAGAAGGTTGTGCTGATTTCATACACAAAGTTGCGCTGCAGCGCTACTAGTGGAGCGTTGCAGAAACTTTGCAACCACCAAGCTTATAGTATTGGAAACACAGGGCAGTTGTGAAGAGTAGCGCACGTCCTCCCATATGTTTGTGTAGTAAGCTCTGCCATTTACTATTGAAGTTGCAAGCAGCCTACAACCACCTGCCTGCGCGCCACATTTGAATTGTACGCGAACATTTCCGCGTAGAATCTGATACGCTCTCCGTTTGAAAATGACACTTTTAGCTGCTTAGTGTTTCCGTATATTATTTTATAGTTCAGTTATTCTACATTGGTGGTTGTGCAACGCTGAAACCATAACACCAGCCGCCACTGGACATGTCTCCAAATGACTAGAACACTAAGGCTCGAAGATCCGTTTACAGTGTGGACGGTGAAGATAACTGAAAAATTTGTGGAGGTTCGAGGTGACGAAATCGGAGGATCTTGAAGTCTGTCTCTCGAATTATTTCCTACGAACTCATGTGGCAACTGCACGGGTTGTCTGAAACCTAAGTCTGTTGCTGAGGCACCTAAGTCACTCGTTCATCTTGTTATTTGAATTAGCAGTCTCTGTACTTCCAACTTTGTCGTGTTTACTTGCTGAACTGCTACTTGTCGTGTTCAGGACAAGGCCTTTCAGTGCTTCCAACATTTTCAAGTCCTCCGCCACGACCTAGGACTGAAAATTCGTGGTTTAGGACTTGAAAATGGTAAAAACACTGGAAGACCTCGTCCGGAACATGACAAGCAGTAGTAGTTCAGCAAGTAAACACGACAATGTACTACGTCACTTAATAAGCTGCGCGTAATCTCTTCCCATTAGGAAGACAATTTGTCCATTGGTCGCCAGTGTAACATCTAACGGATGCTTTCACTTAACGTGAAAACTTTTCAGCCCTTCCAATAAATTTGTAATTAAAATTGTTAATTGAATACTTTGTCGTGTAAACAACGTTGCCTTGTCAGTGATAATTTTGGGGCCGCTAATAGCCGATCACTCGATTATTTCAGCCTGCTCTCAACGTCGAACGGTCTCTCTGTATCCCATATTCATGATATAAACTCTAACTTAGGAGGGGGGTGGCGATAGTATACATTTTTAAATGGCAACAGCCATATTACGAAGGACTAGCCCGTCTGATTCTAATCAGACCTGTAGTAACATATGCAAGCGAGATATGGGTGCTTAAGTTGGAAGACATGAAAAACCTTAGTGTTTTCGAGAGGAAAATTCTGAGAAGAATTTATGGACCAGTGTAGGACGGAGAGATGTGGAGCATAAGAAAGAATCGTGAGCTAAGAGACCTTTTTGGAGAAGCGGACATAGTTGGGGCAGTGAAGGCGCAAAGGTTGAGATGGTTGGGGCACGTGGTGAGAATGAGAAGTGATCGAGGCCCAAAAATTGAATTGAAAATGGCCGGAGGGAGTAAGGAGGAGAGGACCACTGAGGAGGAGATAGTGTGAAGAAGTGGAAGGGGATATGAGGGAGATGCGAGTTGTAGGTTGGAGGAATAAGAATCTGGACAGAGAAGAATGGAGGAAAATCATTGAGCAGGCCAGGGTTCCACAGGGACCTTAGTGGCAGAAGAGAGAGAAAGCCCACCTGATTCACACACATTGAGCACGCTAGTTCAAATACGTCAGTTTTCGGCAGTTTTTCTGTTGCCTCGGTCCGTAGTTAAATAACTTCTTATGTAATTGTGTAGTTTATGTGCTTACTTCCATATGTGTCCAAAATTTAGTTAGTTGTGGAGGAAAGTTAAGAATATTTCTGGGGCACATAGAAAAAAACTTTTAAGGTATATCTGCTCCATGAAGAGAGTATCAGCGAGCTGTACCCAGAAGAGGCTAACAGAGTATTCACAATTAGTCCCTACTAGTAACAGTATGGCAGAAGAATAGAGTAACATACGGAACCTTTTGGAGAAAGTGGCTAATGAAGTGCTTAGAAAGAAACGAAGGGAAAGAGGTTCAAAAATATGGAACGAAGAGACAGAGCAAGCGGTACAAGAAAAGCAATCGGTTTATGACAGATACATTCAGACAAGAACCAGTGAAGATCTGGAAACGTAATGCTGTAAAATACATTATCCGGGAAGATTATTTGTCTTGGAATAGGTTATTAATATATGGAGGAATACATACATGGACGCCAAATGAATGAAGCGTCTCAATCAAGAAGAGAGGGAAGAATCTGGCGTTCATCGGACTACAACCCGGACAACGGAAACAGACCAGGGCACAAGACGTCCTACGAAACGTCTGTCCGTCTGTCTGTCTGTATACAGTTATAACTACATAAGCATAACTATTAAATATAAAAAAGTCAAGTTTATTAAGAAAATGCAGGTTTATTGAAAACAATATAAATATATAACTTGTCCAAAAAGTCTTCGCGTCGGCAAGTACATCATCGCGTAGTCATAATCTTCCTACTCCACTTAGGACAAGCATTCTTCCTGTGGTGTCTCCTTGGGCCAAGACCTTCTCCAATTGTATACTTCTAGGCATGTCTCTTTCCTGTGATGTGAATACTTCGTGTGGTACCCAGAGTACCATCCGCCGTCCTTGGGTACTCAGACAGGAGGCATCGTCAACAGACCTGAAAAATATTCATTATACGTAATAAGTTAACAATTCGATTTATTTTGAAAACACAAATAAATCATGTGTTGATGAAACGTGGGATATGTGATAACGAGAGTGCAAGACCACATGAGGCCACGAAGAAAGGAGACACAGAGAAATAAGCAAATTTTATTTGAAGAAACGTCGATAATTGCAAAGATTCATAACAATTTTCCGCGGGTGATAGGCCTAAGAGAAGCGATACAAACTTACAAAATTAGAAGAATTTTAAAACAGGAGATAGTTATAAGTTGCCGGGAGTTTTTGAGATGATGGTTTCATATTTAACTAACAAGATTTGCGGGATTAATCTTGTTGACTGAACAGTAATGGATTCGCGTAATAGACGAATTGGTCTCGCTACTATTGCTTGAAGGCGCAAAACAGCTGTCAGCACCTCCTGGACTGTGTAGACAGCTTTGGAGGGGGAAATCAGTATACGCAAAATTACATTCAACAGTCGCTAATCCCGAGTCTTAGCGATAGAAACGAATAGTTCCGACGAGGGGCGAACCGCACTGACCGGGAATTTTAACATTTTCATAATACCGCCATTCGCCATTATTATGATTTTTACCACATGATTTGTCCGTTTACCATCAGTTTGTGTCAGATTTCTCTATTTCATTTAGAATTCAAATAAAAAAGTGAAAAATAGAATAAAAAAGTAATAAAAATAAAATAAAATAATGAAGTAATTGTATTCCGGAAATAAAGTGTGTTAATGAAGTCATTAAATAATTGTATTAACGTTAAACTGATCGAAGCGTGCATAACCTTCAAAGTGTTTTCTGGTATTTTTGTGTGTTAAGTGTTTAGGTATTTCTTTTTTTTTGTGTTCAGTTCATTGATTTGGTAAAATGAATAGTGTTTAATCTATTTTAAAAACAAATTTTTCTTCTCTCTCTCTCTCTCTCTCTCTCTCTCCCTATTAAAGATAAATGCAAAATTAAGGAACTCGGTAGGCCGCTTCCCGTTTTAAATATTAAATTTTTAGATTAATTTACAAACAGCATAAATACAACTTAATATTAGTCCTAGTAAAAGCTGTCAGTAGTTGTGTCTTTATGTTGAGACCCAGCCCGTGTTTTACTTGGAATGGGATAATTGTTTTTATCTTAGTAGAAACATTCAGACATTGAACCCCCGACTGTCAGAGCCACGAGCCGCCACTGATCAACAGTGTACACTGAGGAAAGTCTGATAACGTTTAAGCAGTCTTTATAAAGGATGAATGTGAAGTTTGATTCTGGATATAGCAACACCCGAATACCGATCGTTGTTACCTCTGGTGAAAGAGTGGAAAGGTTATATTACTGACTTCATCGTATCTTAAATATTCATATCATAAATTCTTGTTTTTAGTGCAAAATGTATTAAATGTCTTTCTACTTTGTTTTCTTAACTTGTTTCTAATTGTTTATTAAATAAACAATTGAATGTTTGGGTGCAAATGTATCAACTAAAAACGATTTTAGAATTGGGATGCTATTTGAGGAAAGGTTTGTCAAAGGCTGTCATACTGCTGGCGGGTCCATCAATAGCACCGTCTGCCAGAGATTCTTATGGAATTTGTTATTTTACTTTTCTCAGCGTTTTTCATGAATAAATTTTTGATAGAAGTTTTCTGTGGAAAATAATATTCGCGAATATGTCAAAAAGATCGGTTTTAGAACTCATAAGTACAGCTCTTTACCTACGGTGTCGAGTTAAGTCTGAGGTTGTAATTAAATACATTTAACCTCACTTTTTTAGGCTGACAACCTGATTCGTATTTAATTGCTCAACTAAATAATTTTATTTATATTACGTTTTTTATAATGTACTTACAATGTTCCGCGATTAGTAACACGTATGTTATTTTAATGTATGGATTTTAAAAGAAATTAAATAAATATTTACCGAGATCTTTTCCCGGTATTTAATTTATTTACTTAATTAAATAAGTAAGAAATTTGTTGGGACCGGGCCTTTTCTTATTAAATAGAACTTACCGTATGAAACGTTTTAGTCTTAGTGTATGAAACGTTGCTTATTGTGTTCTCATCTACTGTCCTATCATTAACACTGGGTTGTGTTAAATAATGTCAACGCTCAACTCACTTCTCCCGTCTTGTGTCTATTCTATTTTTTACGAGTACTCCATTATTTAAATATAATTAGTCTGGTGCAGTAACGAGAGAATGTCAATGGTGCAAACGGAGTCTGACAAATTGGACTGCTTTCTTGTAAACAAATTTCTGTTTCGTCTCGGTTCGTTTTCACTTCATTCGCACCTCAAGTTAGAATGCTGTCTCCTTGTTGTTTGTATAGAGTTTTTTTAAGCCATTCATTTTATTATAACATGTTTATTATTATAAGGTTGTAAGAAACATGTCGTCTATTGTTTAAACTTGGTCGTCCATTTTCTGTCGCGTGTTGTTAATGGGTATTGAAATTTGACGCTTGTCAATTGCAGGCAATTTCGGTTCGATCACGTAGTCGCTCGTTTCGATGCTTTCACAAATCTTCTATTGTTTAGACAATATGTTTTTTAATGACCAGTATCAGTAATTATGGTAATTTAAGAACTTTAGAAAAATTATTATAAATAATAAAGAATAATAATTGAAAAAGAATTTTTTCGCGAAAAAGTGTTAAAAGTGGAAGGAGTCCAGGGCAGGAGAGAGAAAAACGCAGGTTCAAAGTGGACTGAAGACAGGAAGAAGAGACACAGTGAAAAGATGAAAGAATATTGGAGAAAAAGAAAAGAACAAGGAATAAAGAATTGAAATTGGCATGTGGTCCTCAGATGGCCGATACAAATAGAAAAAAAAGAATAATAGTATAATTTTATAAGAATAAAAGAATTAGTATAATTATTATTAACTACTATTATTACAGTTATTAATATTAATAATATTTATTATTATAATTATAATCTTTAAACAATATCATAATGACATGTTCCACCCGCGACATCCATTTCTTGAATTTAGTAATACATTGGCGCCAAATGCGTCCTTGTTTCGAATTAAGGAGGTACAGTTTGCACGTTGGACTAGGAGCTCAAAGCAGATTGGGCGGGTATTCAGAGCAGAATAAGCATCATAACGTCTTTACATTATTTGCGAAGATCTCCAGAGACGGTACCAAAGACGTGGTTATTCCCATATCAGGTTCGCAGATTCTCAACCGTCTTTCTCTATTCCATCCAGTCTCTCACTCTCTCGTTTCACCCCGTCACTATCGTAATTATCAAGTATCCAAATAAATGATCTTCCCATCTCGTTCTTAATTTTCCTTTGCGTCTCTTTTTCTGCGCCTTCCATTTTAAGATCGTTTAGAAATGAGGGTTCTTATTTTATCCGTGTAGGTGTTTGAACCATCTGAGTCTTGAGGCTTTAATATACCCCATAACGTTTTCATTAGTTTTTCAATCTCCTGATTTGTGAGTTAACCCTATATGGTACGAAAATGTCTGTACTATGCTATGGTGAAGAGGTAGTAAACGACTACGCCTTATTGTTTGAAAGGAGTTTTTAAGCCTATCAGTACTTCTTTGGCCGCAACTGTAATAATATGTACAAAAGACGTGGATGGGCAGCAAGTCTCAACCAACAGGGTGTGTTCATAATTCTACGTGAACTAAAAGAGACGCAGAAGTGATCTTCACCTTGTGTGAGGGTGCAGGGAAGTTACAACTTTTTATTAGGTGATTAAGTGGTAACCATTACGCATGGACAAGGCGGCGAGTTACTACAAAGGGCCGTGTCTAGACAGGTTTCTCCCCTAACGACGCAAGATTTATATGATGATGGTTTACTGCAGTACACCACAGATGAGGGCTGAAACTAATACTAACCAAGCTGCTAGATTGTCTGTTGTACACGTTAGTTTACTCAAGTTTAGATATCCGTCAGAAACTCCTATATAGGTTATACAAAACATTAGTCGAGTCCTCGTACGTTTAATTATGCTGTTTAAAGAAAGTACTAAATCTTTGCATACTTTAATGTGCTTTGAACAAGAAATACCCGTTTTAACAACTTGGATTTTGGATCAGTTTATTCTACTAATCTCCTCAGCATCTGGATCGCATGTTTTAATACTTTCTGTTGTAGTTTTGTACAGTTTTATTATTATTTTTTATTAATTATTTCCGTACTCCATTCCAATGAGATATCTGATTTCAGTCCTAGCTTCCCTATTAGACGTTTCTTCATTATTACCCCCATTTTTCGTTATTCTCATTTCAACGTATTTATTTTGTGACGTGTTTCGTACATCTTTGAAATATTTCACAAATCTTTCTCTTTATTGCCAATAAAATATTTTGTTGTTTTTTTAAATCGATAGTCAAGATATATTCTTCGTATTGTTCTGGTAGCTTCTGCAGCAGGTAGTTAATTTCCAATTAATTGTCAGCTTAGATGACTTGATAATCTGCAACATGCTTGATATTTAAATAGCTTTTCATCTGCAATTTTATCCATACTGCTACATTTGCCCAGAACCCGTTAATATACATTTTAAGTAACGTGGAGCTTTGAAAAAGACGGATTTTTCAAGTAAAGTTACTGACCCAACCTTGTATAACAGTAAAATAATACACATTTAAGTAAGGAAAGTTTTACTTTCTACAGTCCTGTATTTTTAGCGATCTCCGTCTTCCTTTCTTTTAATTCAGTCGATTTAGTCACGCGTTTTAGTGATAGTTCCAACCGTAAATTGCACACACTGTCATTATGTTTTTTTGTACCTAACCTAACCGAGTCAAGTTCAAGTGTGTATGTGTGGCTGACAGGTCTTTGTATTCATACAACGAAAAATGTCACGAACTTTCTACTGCGAGTCTCAATCCCGTGGCTAATACGGTTTGTTCCGACAGCGAGGTCTATGTTTTCTTTTTCTCATTTAATGTAAGTCTTCTTTGTACTTCATTTCTTATTTAATTTATTTCAGAATTCTCCGCCATCCTAACATCAAGTATCCCAACCCTAATTTGGCTTACAACTTGATTTTGATCATCGATGTCTGTTGGACTCTAGTGCTTAGTATGGTTAATGGACGCTTCGTTGTAGATCAGATTGTGAATAAGAATCGATTTATAGGAGGGATGTAATAATATATTATGTTTATGTAATAATATACCAGTCTCAATACGATGTCAAGGTAATCCAGTGTCAACAAAGTTTATCATAATTGTAGGTGACATTTGTGCATTTGTGTTGTACATAGATCCTATGTAAATCACCTCAAGCAATGCATCCTTAACAAAAAGGTGAAGCTAGGATGGGTAACGTGTGGCAAGTTATATTATATATTAAAAAAAAAAGAAAAACAGAAAGAAGTCATCAAACTTAAGAACTAAAGTATGCAATGAATATTCTTCTTCCGTTGCTTATATCTAGCGTACATACCTAGATCTATATCAAGTAAAATACAGTAAAATTATCAAACACGTAACTGGCAGTGGAACGATCATTTTTTTTAAATTAATATTTGGGTTAGATAAAAAACAAGGGTAGCTGATATAACAAACGTGTACCAGGATTTAAGTAAAGATTTGTAGGGCCATAACGTGAGAAAAACATAACCGTAGCAATTCGAAGAAAGTACAATTTCATCTTTGTTTGATAAGTAGACAGCGAAGCAAGAAGTGGATGAACGACATAACACGAAGTGTGAGATTTGCGTGTAGG
This sequence comes from Magicicada septendecula, assembly GCA_034769895.1. NCBI lineage: Eukaryota > Metazoa > Arthropoda > Insecta > Hemiptera > Cicadidae > Magicicada > Magicicada septendecula. The sequence goes on along the minus strand of CM068370.1, from coordinate 123,036,288 downwards.
TGATTGGCGATGGACTGACTCAAGATGGAAGAAGGCAGAGGACTGTTAGGTGGGAAGATGGATTGAAGAAGTTTGAAAGAAGAAGGAGAGATAAATGTACGTTCTAGTGTCATAAGTGATTAGTATCTAAGTTATCATCACTTAACTTAAAAAAAAAACTTGGTCGTAATGGCTTAAAATGTTTCTTGTTTTGTATATGTAAAGACATTATTACTAATTAATTTCTGTAAAATTTGTGAAGAAACGGGAAAGAACTAATGAAGGCCTACATTATGATTAACATAATCATCATTATTGAAGACTCTAGACCCATCATCATCATCGTCGTCGTCGTCTTTTTCTTCTTCTTCAAAGATCAAAACCACTGTTCCGTTTTTACTTTATGCCTGTTTATACACCGATTTCATTTCTTGATGACCTACGCATCTTGTTTCCTGAGTTCGCTTTTTCTGTCCAGACGTGTTCATTTTTTTTCCTCCATCTTACCTACGTTGTATTCCAGTGACATATAGCTTCTCGTCTAAAGCCTTCAGTTTGTTTTCTATCATTCTTGTTTTCTGTTAAGAAGTCAATTTCTGCCCTTTTTATTCTTCTTTTGAGGCATTTTGTTAGTCTCCATTTTTGGCTCCTTTAAGACCGTAGCATCAATCAAAACCATAACCTTATAACATTTCAACAAAGTAGTTTTACGTTTTTCTCAAGCAAAGTGTAGGTGTAAATCTCGCCAATAAAGCGTAAAGGATAAGACGGTTGGATACTACACAGGTAAGACAAGAAATCTAGTTTGAAGAAGATCATAAAATGGAAGACGAACAAGCCAAATATGAGGTGGCAAATTTTGTGTAATCTGTGAAATTGTTTGTTCTTTTATACTTACGCATACTTTTGTTTGAACAGTATTACATCTTTTAAAAGCTATTAAATTTGCTTTATTTACTTTTTTAAAGTTATGACTTAGCTATTTTATATCCTAGCTAATCATGACCTTCTTCCTTGCAGGTTATCCTCTGACTTCGCCAACAAAATTTGATCATCTTAATTCTAAGATAACATCTTTTTCGGGTTTTTACTTCGAAACGATTCAATAACATTGTCACAAAGTAGCGAAATAACGTACTTTCAAGACATGTTCTTCAGGTTAAATTAAAGAAAGAAACATGTATGGAAATGCATTGTTTTTAAATTATTTTACAGTGAATTTTTTATCGACCTCCGAAATATTTAGTCCAGAAATTGACGTAGAAGTGTAACTTGGAATTTAAATCACACACACACACACACGCGCGCGCGCGCGCGCGTTACTTTGATAAAGCAACTGATGAATTTAGATTTCTAAACAAAATGGAATTTAGATGTTACAGTTCAAAGCCTATAACTTAACAGTATGTCAGTAAACTCATAAATAAAAGGACAATACAAGACTTAAACGTTTAAAACTGAATATCTGTAAATTTTTTTTTTAACACAATTATCTTCTACTAAATAATGAAAAACGTAAGCGAATGTTTCTATCTAGTTTATGTAAATAAACTGAACGAAAGTTAAAAAAAGTACTGTTTTTGTTTCAAGCAATTAACATGTTAAAAGTTACACGTGTAAAGGTCACATCATGATACATAATTCTTTAGCTGATAACCACACAGATATCGCAAAAATAAAATTGGGAATCAAAATTAATCACTCGGTTAAACAATTTTTAAAAACGATAAAATATTAACGATTATAGTTACAACCTCAGAATAAAACCTTCAACTGATTACAAATTTATTATAAAATGATTACAAACATTTTAAAAACTAATTAACTGATTACAAAAGTGTTAATGATTCAAAACGTCATTCATCACTGTTTGAACATAACACCAAACGATCAATAGATCACTGTGTGGATTTCTGCTTAGTATCATCATTGTTTTGTGACTTTTGGAATTGAGCTATTCACTCGATCTTTCAAGTTTTATTTTTCAAAAGGTAAATTATTTTGAGAACTTATTAGACTGTCGGGTTTTTTTCTTTTCACACGTGGACTATGTCCTGCGGAATACTTCCGTTACTCCAAGAACGTTAAAGGGAAAGTAAGACCTGGTCTGTCTTTTGGAGCTGATAAATCTTTTTATACTTTTCAACAAGTACTTAAAAAAATATTAAATGTAGAGCTATAAAGAGCTATAAAATCCATTTTATTTAATATTTCAGGTGAAACGATATAAGGAACGACTAATTTTGTCCATAATTTGTGTTCTAGGAATTTTTTGGACTTTAAACTCAATCTTCAAGCAATCCTAAAAATCCTGACCCTGTGAAATCTCTGACCTCAGACGAATTTCTTGATAAGTAAATCGTTTAAGATTACACTAAAAACTCGTTAATCCGAATTTGATGGGACCGCGCCCGTTTCGGATAAACGAAATTTCGGATAAACCGAAACTTCTATTTAAATAATAATACATATGTAAGTACAGTAACTTTATTTAATAATAATAATTTAAAAGTTACAGTGAATGTGACACAATAAACTATAAAGCGGCACCGCACTGTAAATTATAGTTTCTACATTACTGAAACAGTCCTATTGCTTGTTCGTACAGTAATAAATCATAGTTTTTTGCCTAAGCTTTGAAGCTCGTTTGCTGGCTGCCCGATCTCGAAGTCGTTTCATTGTTAGAACTTCTGCAGGGGAAATTTCAATGTTTACATTTAAGTTTATGTTACTTTATGCGTACAATATATGAACATAATACTTTATGTTCGAAAATCCGAACAAGTCGATCATTCGGAGTTCCCCTTATCCCAGTTAGTTCTGATTATTGACTTTCTACTTTATATCACGTGGAATCGCTTGTCTACGCTATTAAATATAGATTATAGCGACAGGAAAATGCTTTTGTGTATTTTTAAAATTTACTAAAATTGTTTCGGATAAACGCGATTCGGATAAACGAGTTTTTAGTGTATTTTTTAAAATACTGATTATTTGTAATTTTGATCATTTTGGTAATTGCTTAGACGGCATTTTTGCGTGTTTTTTTATAGATATTTTAATGTGTGATTTACTTTTATTAACTCACGCGAAGTCAATCCCAATTATCAGTGATCTAAACGCTAGGTTTATTTACGTTTAGGCCTATTAACGATGGAAGTTGTTCGAAACAACATACTTTACTTAATAACACTACCATATAGACTCTTCAAATATTGTGTTAGTTTAAATGTTTGATAAATGTCTCATTATTTCCGTGTATTTTGCCCAGACAGATTATGTTCGTTGTAGTTCTACAAGTTTTAAATAATTACCAGAATCCAAAGAAATCTAAGAAAATGTTAATAACTAGACAACTAAATTAAACATAAACGATCTTTAAAAACCACGAAGTTACTATACCTATAATAAGTTACGTGTACCACGAAGTTACCTTATTAATTCAATAATAAGGTTATACTTCTATATAAATTCGAAATATGACAGTTGAATGATAACTTAAAAGAGGCGACTTGAGCTACAGATATGAGATTGATAATGCTCAACAAGGGTATCAAGACTACAACCGATACGTGAAAAAGCAGGCAGGGGCGTATTTATGGGGGGGGGACCCCCTGAGGTTCGAAAAAAGTTGACGAATTCTGCTATTCTCTTAATTTTTAGGCTATTTTATTATTATTTTTTTCAGCCGTGTACGCTAATATAGGCCTAGTAGTAACCCGTTTTTAAATATACACACACGTTTATTACACAGAATTTGCGTATACGTTTGAAATATGCAATATAGGAAAATCAAGTCAGTCACATGTCTTGTAAACTTTGTTTTAATAACGCGTATTTTTATTGTGTTATTACTGTTTACTTTAATGGATTGATTTCAGGATTTTATCACACGTTTTTCATCCACTTTAAAGGTAGTAATTTTGGTTACTCTTAACTTTTTTTCTTTTGTATGAAGCCGACTCGACCGGACCCCCCAGGCTAAATTCTAGATACGCCACTGATCTTGACAGCCTTGTATTCTGACATAAGTCGTATCCAAGTAACAGAAGTGTAGTTCCTACGAGCTGACAAGAGCTGGACTATAATATATAGCGTAATAAGAATATTCGTGTGGAGTCTAAGATATTTTCTATTTACGATCAAATCTGTGAATATAGGTGCAAATGGAAAATTCATATGGATATAATACCGGATGACTCTATCGACAAGAATATTCTAATTATAGTTAATATATAGAAGAAGCGTTGGAATACCAAGCACGTCGTGGGGGTAACAAGTCTACAGGCCTATTGTTCTTGAAGGTGAAGAATCAGTAACTAGAATGGGGTGCTGCTTTGCCGTTCTCTTTAATGGGATTGATTTCGGGATGTTAGCACACGCTTTTCAACCACTTTGAAGACAGTAACGTTGATTAGTCTTAACTTGTTTCTTCTTCTGTATAGAAGTTACTTATTTCTGTAACTTGTTTCCACCACCCCCCCCACAAAGAAACAAATTCTAGATACGCCACTGAAAAGAAGTCGCGAAATAAGCGTAGACAGAAGACTCACAGAAATTAATAAATACAGAAACAACTACAGTGTTACAGACATGTTAAGCGAACGGATACATATATATATAGCCAGCGAAGACTCTAGCACGGAAACCCACTGAAAGATTGTGACGATTTAATTGAAACTGTAATCTTAAATAAATAAGAATTAAATTTGCGAGCGATTAAGTTTTTTTAAATCGCACTATTAAACCTAAAGCCCCTGTACTAAATCAGAATGAGAATGAGAAGTGAATGAAAATTAACAGAAGCACTAATAAAAAGTCGAATTGTAAAAAAACTTATTAATATCACAATTAACCCTTTGCTAGTCATCATGCGGTGACCTGTTAGTTCCGGACTCAACGTGTTTATCGAGTCGTCTGTAATTTAGGAAGATATAAAAATCATAATGTTTGTAATTAGAAATTTGAAGGCACGAGTAGTAGTTAAAATAATTCACTTAAATTATATATGTATAATTAATATATTGTTTTTGGTAATAAGAATGTCAATTTAAATAAAAATAGGAACTATATTGTCGCGGAGTACTTGCCCCTCTCCGTTGTTATGTGCCAGTCGAATCTAGTAGAGAGTCACTATGCTGCCGTCAGACATAACAGACGTATGAGCGAGAGCTCCACGAAAATGCATTTGTTTTTTTAATTTAATTTTAAAATGTTAGCTACCACTGCTAAACGTAGCGAGCGTTGTGTAATGTGTGAATGATATAAAGATGTGTTAAGAAGAAAAATGTAATAAGTAGAACGAAAACTTAACTAGTATTAAACAAGATGACGTCTCCCCTCAAGAGGTAAATACAAGTACAACCTTATACATGAAGATGTGATCTGCATAAATTTCATAAAAACACGTATATGATGCATAAGACGCTGACGAGGACCTCCGTGGATCTACACCTACTTTCACAAAAGAAACTTCAATCTCCGCAGTGAACATCCTATCTAGTACTTGCCGAAGACACGAACCAGATGATGATGCCGACTTCAAGAATTCCAAAGAGAGACACACCAGGACGAGGTTACTACGACCAATTGTAAAGGTGACTCGATAGCTTGCCTATCGAGAGTTAATCATATTTGATACCCAACTCACATTAAAAAGAGACTTTTCAAAGACTATAAATTTTGTTTAAAATTAAAATGAGACAAGCTAAGAGTTTACTATAAGATTCAATATCGTACGTTGTAACGCCTTAAATGTAAATGTAATTTATAAACACTTTAAGTAATAATACCATTCTTCAAATGGAAAAAGAAGTCTTGCAAGCGTCTAGATGAACTCAAAATACTTAGAAGTCTTTGCTATAAATACACTTAAAGTAAACTCGGATCCGAGGTAAAAGAATACATAATCAGTTTGATCCCTAAGTTTTTATGAAAAGCATTTAAATATTTTAATCTAATTAATGATGTCATGGGATCTTTGAGTAACAGTTGTTAATAAAGAGAAGTCATCTTGTTACACATGAAAATGAGTGCATAAATCAGTGAAATACCTTCCCTTGTTTCCTTATAATTATCTTATGTAATTTGTTCTATTAATTTGAGTTTAATAACAGTTCGTTACAACGTAGGCAGCCCATGTAATTGGCAAGTGTCAGTTAAGATGGGTTCCCTGGATTTGTAACGTGGCAATACGTTACAAGATGTAGACCAGATCATGCTAGAAGAAACTGGCAACAAGGTATAAATGATATAAGTTGGCGGTTAGAGCACTGACAGAAGAGATTATGGGGATTATGAGGGAGATCGGTTAGACTGAGAACCGGAAGACTTCACCGTTCCTTATAAATTGGAATAAATAAACGACTAAGATATCCACGTCCGCGTCGGTGTGTATTCCACCTATTAAGTTTCACCTTTAGTCATTCACTTGCTAGTAAAAAGTGTCATGTGAAATTTCACTGGCGGTACACATATAAAAATTATTTGATTTGTCGAACACAATGAAAGCATCCGGTCCGACGTTAGTTAGCATTGGCATCACGCGAGTTTAAGGAAAGCTTATTTTGGAAATCCAGACATGCGCGCCGGAGAAAGTTGGCAACATTTGCGCATACAGACACGCCAAACAGCTGATCGGACAACGTGTTTTATGTTACAGCCGTAACCATAAAACATGTCAGTAGAACGTTCATACTAGCTTACTGAATATCATAGTCGTGTGCATCATACAATAGGTAATAAAGTACAGAGTTCGATCCCCTTTATTAGTCTACAGACATTGAACGTGATCAATTGCTGTTTCCACTTGTTTCATTATTTTACTACAACAAGAATATTTACTTTTAACAAATACCCAAGTAAATATTGGTATTTATTGAGTAGGTTAAATAATGAGTAGGTGAACCTAAGTAAAACTATTTAGCCTACTAACTTATTATTAAGTTATTATCACTGACATCAACTTTCAACGATTAAACCAGCTAGGTTGGTTCCCGTCGCATGTCATTACGTCCCACGCATTATGGTGATATATATATATATATATATATATTACTTTTCTTCGTAAGTAACTCTTGATGTTTCTTGGTTTCTTGAAGGATTTGTAAATTTTATATGTTATCAAATAGTACTTGCTTCTGGAAATATGCAAATATATATTGTTTATTTTTGTGGCTGTATTTTCTATTTTTAGATAGAAATACATCAACATAAAATAAACAAAATGTACATGCAGAAGTAATTATTATTTGATAACATATATATATATATATATATATATACTGTATAATAGATATGTGTTTCATATTTATAATAACTTTACCTCAAGATGTTTTGTCCTTATTTGGAACATGTTTCGGGAAACTTATTGTTCCCATCCTCAGGCTTCTTAATTTTGAATCTTGTGGAGTACTTTCAAAATTAAGAAGGCTGAGAATGGGAACAATAAGTTTTCCGAAACATGTTCCAAATAAGGTAAACACATCTTGAGATAAAGTTATTATAAATATTAAATACATTAAGAAATAGACTGTAGTAAAAAGTGTTTGAATATAATAGATAATATATTTTATAATTATAGATGTTGTATATAAAACTCTTGAACACTTTTTAACAACTTTTAACTCCAGAAGATTAAAAAATATTTTTAGTGGCAATAAATAACATGTATACTGAGACACAGACATTTGTTTAAGTGATCAAGTAGAATTTGCTAGAACCGAAAATAGGCTATACAGAATCACGTGGTTTGGGAGACATTTCCAGGAGACGAAAGTTAATTATTTTTACAAGTTGCAACAGAACAGTTCAAAGTAACAAGTAGAAATGCGTTGATAGGAACGTGCGCGCGCGCACGCACACAATACAAACGATAAATAATACGTACTTCCTTAACAAACAGAAGAAAATAAATATATTTCTGCTTTAATTGTATTAAATTAATTTAATTCGCCAAAAAAAAATAAATGAAATTGAGCGAAGATAAGTTGTCAAAGTAATGTGGGAACCTAAAGTGAGTAAAACTACTGGTTAACTCTTTCTTTGTAGACCAGTTCCTACGACATTAAATATACACCTGATTATATGCCTAATATTTTTTTTGTTTGAAAAATGTTTTACGGCAAAAACTAAAAGTATAACTAAGTTAAACATAACTAAATATTGATAAGCAAGCACCGGCACGCGGTGTTCACCAAAGCAAGTTGTGTTATCCTTATCTGAAAATGTTATCTTAGCTACTCATGATTACCAATTTCAATTTACTTTACACGTATAATATTACTGTTTAACCTTCTACGGTCGACACCGGTCATTGATTCATCGGATGTTAAGTAAAACTGGCTATTAAATCGGAAACTGGTTCCACAAAATCACCATAAGCGTCTGTGTTAAAAGACGACCACTATTAAGTCACAAAACATCAGCTATTACGCAACGGTTTGTCTTGAAAACCATTATTTTTGGGTTTGTCAACATCAGGTTATAAATCCTCATCAAAATTACTTGCCACACGTTGATAGAAAGTAATGTCATCTATTCAGTAGTCATTTTGTACTCCCCGAAGCCAATCGGAAACGAGGCGCTGGATCGAGTCTGCGACTTTCGCGACACGCGTAAGAAGTAAAGACATGGTTGCAAAACACCCAAATTAACCCAAAATTAACTTACACGATCTTATTAACGACAAAGAGGTAACTTCATTTTTGTAATGCTACAATAATTTAATGCTTATTGACACCAATATTATGTTACAATAATGTGATATACACTCTATATGGCGGCTTCAGTGTCGTGTTGAAATACAACTGTTTGTTATGTTCATGTTATGCAAGGTGATATTGTTGCAGTTATTACTATGATTGGGTGTCAAAAGTGTGACCAACGTATAATTCTGATTTAGTTAACCGTAATTAACCCCCCACATACTTTCGCACAAACACGGTACAGGAAGGAACAACATTGTTAGTACGTTTACGTTTTATTGTTAACAGTAAACTACAGTAGTGTGCGTAAAATGGGAGAAAAAAGTATATTTGTTCTTACAAATTATGTAAAACGCGTATGATGGATATGCTCACGTATGAATATGAGATTAACAGCTTAAAAAAAACGAATCGTAAGTCTACAGATTAGATAAAATCACACACACACACACACACACACACACACACACACACACACACACACACACACACACACACACACACACACACACACACACACACACACACACACACACACACACACACACACACACACACACACACACACACACACACACACACACACACACACACACACACACACACACACACACACACACACACACACACACACACACACACACACACACAGGACTAACGGTTTGTACTAACTACAGTATAGAGAAATGGGTAAATTGGTATCGAGCCAAGGGGATATAGATCAGTTATTACCTGACCCAATTACGTACGTTCTGACCCAACTCTGGATATCCATACAGCAGTGGGGTGCCAGACAAAACACGCGTTCTTTAAGTTCCTGCGTTTTGACAAGGCCCGTTGGAGATTCAAGCACTTGCTGCGGGAGCTTCTGACTCCGGAGACTCTTAGAAGACTCTTCATGCTTACTTCCTTCCTTTATTTTAGTACATCTTCTGGTTACACTTCGTTGACGACATCGTACTACTAATTATAATGCATGTGAAAGAAGCACAGAGGCATACTCGACGATACTGTCCACAATGACAAATCGTTATCAGAATTCGCTGGCGGAGTCAGTCCATCAGTGGTATGACGCATGGCACTCAGCGGAAAACGTCAACCTTCCGTTAACGCTTTCCGTCGTAAAAGTAGTTCTCAAGAACCAAAGCTTTACTGATGTTTTAGCATTTATTTAGCTTTAGGTAACTTCATTTTAATTTACCCAGTTTAATTTAATTCATTTTATTTATCGGATTAATCACCGTTGTTAGATACAAGCAAATTTAAATATATAAGTTTGTTTAATACATTTCTTTAATACAAACTTTTCATTTGTCATTTTAATTCGAAATGGACATTCTTGCAAGCAAGGGTTTAAAATTGATATCTTTTAAATACACGAACATAAATATTCAAGGAAACGATGTTCAACTGTTTATTTATTACAAATATTTACATCACACTTATTCAATAATTACTAAACAAAAATCTAATAGGATTTTTTAGGAAATTTTTCCTAATTCCCGGATAAGCGAAACCATCGTTAACATTCACATATTACCGGTGGTCGTCTGTGTACCCCGCCTAGGGCTGTCTTGTCATTTGCCATAAAAAACGGCTCAAAATGGACTCATCAGGTGACTTAAGCTAACACTGAAGTTCGCCGCCGGCTCTTTTTCAGGTTAAGTACAGTGGCCTCTCTCTTATCCGACTTGGATGGGACCGGGTAACGGTCGGATAATGAAAAAGTCGGCTAACAGAACGGTAGCTCATTTACGTCATGACCGTCGAGAACAAAGAATTAAACAGCCTATATTTGAAGTACAACCCACTTTGTACTGTATCTATAAATGAAGTGCATACGATAAAATTGGATAAATGATTTAATTTTAATTGCTTTAATTATCTGTGAGTACAGTAAATAGAACAGTAAGTAAAGTATATACGGTCTTAATTATGAAAACAAGAAAGAAATTACGGTGTGCTTTCTTTTGGCTCATGTCGGTTCTAATTTATGAAGAAACGAAGATTTTGGGTGTTAAGTAAACTATGTAGGCAGACAATTAAAGTTGTAACATAAAAACGTTTGTATTTTTTATTATATTCATAAATAGTTAATTCAAGACTCATTTTCAAGACTCCAGCTGTTACCTAAATGCTTCTGTTTGCAATGTCAGTTCGTCAAAATACACATTGATTTGTGACACAATAAAATATTTCAACAGTAATAATCATTAAGCATAGTACAGTCGTCAGCAGAATATAATGTACGTACTGTACATAATCTTTATTAAAAATGATTAATAACGTATTATTAGTGTACGTATGTATAGTTAATTTTTCCACCCTCTCTAGTGAAACAGTCGGTTAATGGAATGGGCGGTTAAGAGATCGTCGATTAAGAGAGAGGCCACTGTATTAAACTAGGCAAGTACTTGTAATGTTGAGTACTTACTTTTACATCTTATCTGGCTGGACAATTAGTTGTAGTACGATAAAATTTAATACAGATTCAATAATCTGTTACATACGTTGGAAATAGTGCCTCGTTTAACCGTTATCCATCAGCATAAAAGCAGATGTTATCAGTGGTAATTAATTGACAAGTTTCTGCACATAGTGGAAAAAACGTCTACACCGGCAGCAGAATGACGACGACCCGACGATGCTGCTCCATTGAAGGTGATAAGCTGCAGTTGGTGAACGTTAATTATGGCAACCTCGCGTGGATTCAAAACGGTAATCTTATCTTACTAAAGGTGCAATCTGATTGGTGCACAGAGGCAGTGTTGCACAATTATGAACACATTATTACATCGAAGTCTTCCGTTTGTCATACTTTTGGCCGAGGCAGTATTGCCCGATACGATATCGAGGAGTTGGTGTTACGAACGAGATGTAACACATACCAGTTCTTCGATTGCATCCATTTCAACAACACCCGTTTTTAATACAGATTTACTGACATTATTGTTTTCATTAATTATAGTTACTGGTTCTTCTTCTTCTTCACCTTAATTTACTTCGCCATCAAGAGCAATACAATTGCATAATAATACAATTACTCCCACGACTTGCTTGCTATTCCAACGCTTCTTCTATGTGTTAACTATAATTAGACTTTGCTTGTGGATAGAGTCATCCGGTATTTCATCCATATGATACTTCCATTTACACCTATATACACAGATTTTATCGTGAATAGAAAATATTTTAGAATGCACATGAATATTCTTATTTCGCTGTATATTACCGTTACTTGGTAACGACTTATGTCAGAATACAAGGATGTCAGGCTCAGTGGCGTATCTAGAATTTGGCCTGGGGGGGGGTTAAGACTAATCAACATTACTATCTTTAAAGTGGCTGAAAAACGTGTGATAACATCCTGAAATCAATTTCATTAATGTAATTACACAATAAAAATATGATTTATTTATACAATGTTTACAAAATACTTATTGACTGACTTGATTTTCCTATATTTCATATTTCAAACGTATACTCAAATTCTGTGTAATAAACGTGTGTGTATATTTAAAAACGGGTTACTACTAGGCCTATATTAGCGTACACGGCTGAAAAAAATAATAATAAAATAGCCTAAAAATTAAGAGAGTAACAGAATTCGTCAACTTTTTTCGAACCTCTGGGGTCCGGTCCGTTCGTTCTCCCCCCCCCCCCCGTAAATACGCTCCTGGTCAGGATGTCAAGATACTGCATCAGATTCTAAGATCTACCGCCACGTATGAGAACTCGACTGTTTGCATTATTTTAACAAATTTATGTGGCACGATAAGTAACGTAATCACAAAAAACGCACTAATAGTAAAGTGAGGTAATATAAGTATAAAATAGATGGATATAGAACGGCATGAGTAAAGACGCGTAAGTAGAGTTCTTGAAATTTGGCAACGAATGTTGACAAAAAAGTGAAGGTACAGCAATAGGTGATCCGCCTGCCCCCGTGACGTAACTGGTGCGTCACTTAACCGGCAGATGGCAACTTGGTTTTGTTTAATTAGCTGAATAAAGTCCTTCATTAATTTAGATATAATCATTATCTTGTTGTTGCATCCTCTTCGTTCACTTATTAATTTAATAATATATATATACTTTCACTTATGAAGTTTACTTATGGAGTACTCAACCCACTGAAGAAGAGAAACAACATCTTGAAACGTTTGGGAAGTGACAATAGTAAGTTCATAAGTGAAAGTATATATATATTATTAGATATAATCAATGTAGAAACTATAAAGTTAGCTAAATGTTAAACTGGAATTCTCTTGTATCGGTGGCAAAAATGTTTATTGGGTGAAACCAATATTCTACGCTGTGACGTGTGTTGCTCAATGCGGTGAAATTTCATGAGTTCGTGAGGTTACGAGAACAGACTAAACCAAAGTAACTATTAATATTTTTTATTTTAATCGCGCAAGTAGTGGTGGTTTAAAACACAGTCTGCTTTGAACTCAAACAGCAGTGTCAATTGTCGCGTTTCTTTGGTTGTGTCAACCTGCAGCGAAAATAATACATTGAATATTTCTGAAACGTTGTTCCGTTACACGATTCCTCTTCTTCTCTACAAGTGATTGTAATAGCACTGAAATTGACATGGAAATGTACTATGTATAATTGTGTCATACATACCGTAGTTATGAAAAAAGAGATTATCTCTTATGGCTGATAGATGTAATGGGATGTTTATAGAAGAACAAATATAGAAAACGTAGAAGACAGATGGACTAAGAAAATTGTTAAATGAACGAATTTTTCCTGTCATACACGTTATTTGTATAGCGACGTAATTAGAGAGTGGAAGCAATAAACTACATTCTGTGTTGATTTGGAAAGGGCTTTAGTTGGCGGTATTGCATTGCATTGATCAACTACATCGTAAGAAATTGAGTACATTAGGATATACAAATTTCGTTAAAAAAGGCAAGGTGACAATATTTATTAAAAGCTATGGTCGATAGTTTTAAGGTAAACATATGACAGACATTCTACATTAGTCTTGTAATTACTGTAATTAGCAAATAAACCAAGAAAAAATTCATTAAAAATTCCGAGTTCCTTGATTTATTTTATACAGGTTTACTATTCCAACTTTGTCGTGTTTACTCGCTAAACTGCTACGTGTCACGTTCCGGACGAGGCCTTTCAGTGTTTCCAACATTTTCAAGTCCTAAACCACGACCTAGTGGAAACACTGAAAGGCCTCGTCCGGAACATGGCACGTAGCAGTTTAGCAGTAAACACGACAAAATTGGAATTACAGAGACTGCTATTTCAAATAACAAGACGAACAGGCTTACTATTACTACGTCAGCAAGAATATTAAATCTTTGGGTTCATTCACTATCCGTTCCCATTTTCCTTTCCTCATTGGAACCTGCCTTCAATCCTGACTTCCACAGCTCAGATTTATCCACCTCATTTCTTACACGTTATCTATCAGTATCTTCAGTGGGTTTTCTGTGTTACGCCTTTCGAGACTTACTATTTATTATTTTAGCTTCATTTGTTTTTGTTACTTCCATGTTCCATAAGGAAATGGAAGTATGTTGATGCCGAAAAAAAATCGTGTTCGAGAGAAGGGCTGATTCTGATTGTACTACCCTCAAAACATGAAGAAAAGTCATTTTTCGAAAAGTGTCTGTGTGTAGAATTTTTTCTATGGCAAACGATAACTGCCGCAAATTCAAACAGAATCAAATAATTTTGCATACCTGCCTGAGTTGTAGAGGACTCAAGGCCTATTGATTTTGGTGAAGATTGGTTAAGGGGAAGGGGTAGTTTACCTGCAACATTTTATGTTTTAACAAGAGTAATTTTTTCTATGACGAACGATAACTGCCGTAAATTCAAATAAAATCAAATAATTTTTTGCATATTTACCTGAGTTGTAGAGTACTCAAGGCCTGTTGATTTTGGAGAATATCGGTTAAGGGGAAGGGGTAGTTTACCTGCAACGTTTTACGTTTTAACAAGAGTAAAGTACTTAAAAATTCATTTAAACTTTTTCAAACAGTGGTAATTGAAAAAAAAAATAATTTTTTGCCAGAAAATAAAATCATAATTTTTTGATCAAGGAGGCGAGTTCTTAGGATTTAACTTGACTGTTCGGCATTTATCTGTCTGTCTGTCTAACTAATTCGGTATGTTTCACAATAATTTTTGTGGTAATTCACGAGAACGCATCAACCAATTTTACTAAAACTTGGCACACATGTCCACAGTTTACCCTTCAGAACCTTGTTTTGAGACTGATCACCCCGAAAATAGGACGTTGAGTGAAAATTGTGAAAACATCGCAAATCACATGTGAGGTATCAAATTAAAGGAAATTTAAACCACAATCTGAATATAGTATTCATAAATTTTCAAGGTTTTTTGGACGTCAGATCCTAAAACGTTTGCGAAATTTTTTATAAAATCACAAAAATTCATGTGGCATATTAAGTTAAAGCAATTTTGATTAAAATCTGAATGTAATGTTAAGTTTAAATTTTCAAAATATTTGGACTCTAAGAACCAGTAAAGATAACATTAAAAAAAAGTGAAAATCCAACTGGGTATCAGATTAAAAGGAATTGTAACCCAAATCCGAATGTTCCTAAGTGTTTGGGTTTATTGTATGATTGTGTGCTCTACAGTTGTTATATTACTAAAGAAATAGTAGAGTAATCAGAATGTATGTAATTTTCCCCCCAATTAGAATACTGTCTAATAACGAAATTAAGTAATAATAAATGTACTGCGTTCTCCGTTCATTACATAAATCATTAATGTAACAAATATACTTAAATAGAGTCCGATGTACGAACACACGAGACAATTGTAACATAGTTGAACATGTAATATAGCCTACACTTAAATTTTTGAGCTCATCAGAATTAGGCCTCCTTTAGGATTAGACGCCGTGAGCATGCTACTAGTTAAATATCTGATGATGAAGCATATGCTTTGAGGTGCGTCATCAACCGTAAACAAGGCGGATTGAAAAGGTTAGTTTATCTGTTCATACAAGTGAATAGGATACTACTGAAAACATGTATGATAAATTGCCTTTCATTACATAAATAAGTTTATTGTATTTCATAGACAATAAAGTAACAACACATAAAATCAAAATGTTCATATTGTTACGACGGTCTACTCGATCGTCGTAGGTACAGTGGAAACAAAATAAGTACAAGACAACAATTAAGTCACTAATCACACCTTTAATTTTTACAGTTAAACAGTTCATAATTAACAACACAGTGTCTACAACAAATCAAATGAAAATTGTTCACACGCAATAAAATGTCCACTAATATTAAAACTCAATTGTATTACAATTATACCGTCCGAATATAAAACGCAACACTTCACTAATAACTACTTGAACGTACACAGTAATAACTCGAAACGCTCTGTAAATATCTCGCACTAAAACTGAAAAAAACTAAGGCCGCTACCGCCATGTATTTATAGTCCCGCTCACACACCAGAAGCTTCCAAACTGGTCTTATCTCTCGTGTGAACTACGTAATTAACTGCGGCCTTGACACAGGCCGAGCGCCCGAGCGAAGCCCGGCACAGTCGAGAAGATTCTCGCAAAATGCGTCTAGTAGCACTTACGCCACACGCTTACATTCTGGATCTCTCTGGAAGTTCGATAAACACGTAGATTGTTCTGTGACGTCGTAAAACTGCCTCCTCCTTAAGCCTGTTCGTCCCGAACTGGCAAACCGTCTCTAAAGTTGTACTTAGCCAGGCGATCTAGGTGGACGACCTTGAACTTTCGCTGTCCTTCCTGTTGAATCCGATAAACAACATCGTTAATTCTTTTTTTCACAGTGTAGGGTCCTTCCCAGTTAGATTGAAGCTTAGGTGAGCGACCACGACGGCGCTTTGGATTGAACAACCAGACCTGATCTCCTTCTTGGAAACCCACACTATTGCTGCGAATGTCATACCGAGTTTTCATTTTATCACTGGCAATCTTCAGCCGTCCTCTTACCAAGCGATTTATTTCTCGCAGTTGGTTTTCTAATTGCGAGGAATAGTTCTGCGGCTCTTGGGACTGAGTCTCAGGTGATCCCAACATTAAGTTCCCAGGAAGACGAAACTCCCGCCCAAACACCAATTTTGCTGGAGTCATGCCGGTTGTGTCGTGTACTGATGATCTATACGCCATAAGGAATAGTGGTATACGTTGGTCCCAGTCTGTTTGGTTCTCGTCAACAACCTTCGAAAGATGTTGCTCAAGTGTCCTATTGAATCTCTCAACCATCCCGTCCGACTAAGGATGCAGAGGCGTTGTCCTGGTCTTTCGAATTCCGAGTAGACGGCATAATTCTTTAAACACTCCTGATTCGAAATTTCTCCCTTGATCTGTATGTATTTCCATAGGGGCTCCATAACGGCAACAGAAATTGTGAACTAACTGCTTTGCCACAGTGGTAACCTCCTGATTTGGAATTACGTAAGCTTCCACCCACTTAGTAAAGTAGTTACCTACAACCATGATGTACCGGTTTCCATCGTCAGTAACTGGGAATGGTCCAGCAATGTCTATGGCAATTCTCTCGAAAGGTAGTCCAACGTTATACTGTCTCATTTTTCCCCTGCTTCTGGTTTGTGGACCCTTGCTTGCAGCACATATTTCACACGTCCGAACCCATTCCTCTACGTCGTGGCGAACATGAAGCCAATAGAATCGCTTCCGTATTTTGTCAAGGGTTTTGTTAACGCCAAGATGGCCTCCAGATGTTCCATCTTCCATCTCCTTCAAAACAGACTGCACTTTACGTCGGGGAACTATCAACTGCATGACCACGTCTCGTCCATCTGCACTTTCCCAAGTCCTCTAAGGTGAGAGATTCCCATTGTGCCCAGTAGCCCTTCAGCACTTCGGAACCATGGCAGATATCTTGCCAATCCGGGCGGCGACCTTCCTCTTTTGCTGTCAAGATCGGTCCAATGTCTTCATCAGTCATCTGTTCTTGTCGACAGTCTTGTGTTGTCCAGCCGTCAGCCAGGAAATCTACAGTGATGGCTTGAACATGTTCGCTTGAGTTTTGTTCTTCCTTTCTGTGGCAATGTCGGCAGTCTTCCGGGCAAGGTCTTCGTGATAAGCCATCTGCATTACCATGCAGGCGCCCCCGTCGATGTTGTACCTTGAAGTTGTACTCTTGCAGACGTTCGAGCCACCTTGCCAACTGTCCTTCCGGATTTTTAAATCTCAAGAGCCATGCAAGTGCGGCATGGTCGGTACGTAGTGAAAACTCTCTGCCATAGAGGTATTTATGGAAGTTCTCCAAAGCTCTGACAATTGCTAATAACTCTCTCCTTGTAACACAATAATTTCTCTCTGGTTTAGAAAGCGTCTTGCTGTAATACGCTATTACTCGTTCTTCACCGTTCTGCACTTGAGACAAAACTGCTCCTAGACCAGTATTGCTTGCGTCTGTGTCTACGATGTACTTCCATTCGAAAGCTGGAAAAGCGAGAATTGGCTGCGAACGTAATGCAATCTTCAACGTTCTAAATGCTTGGTCACACTCTCTCGACCACTGGAAGTTGCGTTCATTTTCTGTTAGCTCATGTAGTGGTTTAGCAATAGTAGCGAAGCCTTTCACAAAACGTCGGTAATGTGGCATAACACCAGGAAACTCCGAACTTCGTGTTTACCCTTCGGAACTGGCCAGTCTCTTACGGTGTCTACTTTATTAGGATCCATGCTAACACCCGCTGCCGAAACCAGATGGCCCAGATACTGTACTTCCTTCTGGAATAGAGAACACTTTTTCGGGCTCAGCTTCAGTTGTGCACCGTGAATTCTAGTTAGAACTTCCTTAAGGTTTTCCTAATGATCTTCGAAAGTCTTCCCGATCACTATGACATCGTCTAAGTAAACGAGGCAAGTTTTCTACGTCAGGCCTCGCAGTATCAGGTCCATCAATCTCTCAAATGTTGCCAGTGCATTACAGAGTCCAAATGGCATGACGTTAAATTGGAATAACCCACTTGGGGTCGAGGAAGCGGTCTTTTCCTTGTCTTCTTGATGAAGACCCACTTGCCAATATCCGCTCTTCAGATCCAATGTAGAAAACCACTGTGCTCCGGACAACGTGTCGAGTGTATCGTCAACGCGAGGTAATGGATAGCAGTCTTTCTTTGTAACATCATTTAACCTCCGGTAGTCTACGCAGAAACGCAATCCACCATCCTTCTTCGCTACCAGCACAACAGGAGAAGACCGAGCACTTGACGAAGGTTCGATTACTCCCTCTGTCAACATGTCCTGTACTAACCGAGACATTTCCTCTTGTTTAGATAATGGAGGCCTTCGAGGAGGTTGGCGTACGGTGTTGTGTCCCCGGTATTGATGCGGTGTTGCACAAGAGAGATTCTTCCCAGTGACTGTCCCCGAACTGCAAAACAATCTTTGAAATCGTGTAAAAACTGTCTGAGTTCTTTTACCTCACCACGTGAGAGGTCGTTAGAAGATCTGTTCAATAATTCTTCCAGTTCCTCTGATAATTTGGAAGTATCCGAAGAACTGGATCTTCGTTGCGTTATTCCAGCTACCCAGGACACAGGAGTCAATTTGCCTAGGAGCGTATTGCTTTGTAAAGTGATAGCTTGATCCAAAATATTCGCCACTCTAATAGGTACACTTCCCGTTTCGTCACGTTTTACTAAACTTCTGGCAATTAGTATGCCCGCTGTGCTGACTACCTGGGGTTCGAATATAGAGCACTGGTTGCCCCTAGTATCTACATCGGTTCTAACCATGATGATCTTTTCGGAGTTTGGCGGAACGTTACGGCCACTTGGTTTATGACGTCCATCGATTTTTCTGCTGTCGTCATTGTTGATAGCATTACCTCTTCGCCTCCGATTCTCAAGAGATTGTTCTTGAAGTCGACTATAAATCCGTATGCGTTCATAACGTCCACACCAAGAATTGCTTCATCCACAATGTCTGCAACAAGTACTTGATGATTAAACTCAAGTCGACCGAGGTGTAGGTGTATCTCCACTTTTCCATACAGTTTTACAGGCCGTCCAGTAGCTGTTCGCAAGCTGCAAGAGCACCAGATCTTTCACCACGTCGGGGCGCACAATAGAAACTGTTGCGCCTGTGTCAACTGTAATCGAGGTTGGCCTTTCTTGAACAAATCCGGTAACTACCAAGCTCCCGCTGTTTTTCTGAAGTGTAGAAATTGGGTATTGTCTAGGGGCTTCGTTCCTCCAGTTAGTCAGCACACGCCCCGTTGTACCGACTATTGCTCGTTTCCCTGCTGCTGAATTCTAACCCGACAATCTCGTTGTAGATGTCCATGTTTCCCACATCTATAACACTTCGGTCTTCCATCCTTTATTTCGGTCTTATTTTATTCTGTGGCGCCGACCGTCGAGTCTCTGTTCATTGTTCTTCTTCCTCATCGTCTATGCCGTAGCGATCTTTTAGCGCGCACTTTATGGCTTGTCCAACCAGACCCTGATTTGACGTCCTCAAATTGCAAAGCATGTACCAGGGCGTCCGCAGTGTTCTGGTGACTTGCCATTCGTAACACTTGCTGTAGTTCGTTATCTCGGACACCGGCAGTAAATGTCTGCATCGCAAAATTCGTTCGGAAATCTTCTGGCGCTTCAGGATAGGCCAGTCTAATTAGTCTGTCGATGCTTGCTTCAAACTCTTGAAGACTCTCACAGGAATGCTGTCGCCTTGCTCTCAACTGGGTGCAGTACACATCTCGCAAATGTTTATCACCATACCGTAATTCTAGAGCTTTTATCAACTCGGCATAGATGTTCTGGCTATCAGGTGGCACTTTCTGTAGTAGTTCTGCCGCGGGTCCTTTAAATGCGAGAACGAGTGAGACTGCCTTGTCTTTCTCTGTCCAATTATTTGCGCATGCAGCAGCTTCAAATTGGCGGAGGTACGTTGCCCAGTGACTGCTTCCGTCAAAGGTTGGACCTTTGACATGAACTGTCCCTACTGCAGGCAAAGTTACATTCTCTATTGACTTATTTTCTGCGTCTTTTCCTGTCTTTATCATTGGTACAGTCTGTTCACAAAGTTGTTTTGGTTGTAATTTCAGACACTGCTCGACTTCGTTTTTAATCTGCTCTTTTACATTTGTAATCGAGTCTTCTACTGCAGATATTTTTGTTGACATAGTTTCTTCCACAGTCAAGACAGATTTTTCTACTTCAGCTATTTTATTTGACATGGATTCTCCTACGTCAGATATTTTTGTAGACATCGTTTCTTCAACACTCGAGACAGATTTTTCTACTTCAGCTATTTTTAATATCATTGATTCTTGTACCTCCGATATTTTAGTAACTTGTTTATTAAGCTCACCTCGTAGGAGACCCAATTCTGCGGTACTGTGTTCTTGCAACTGTTTCTGCATAGCTTCAAAGAGAGCTTCCGTTTTATCTGCTTCTTGCCTACGTTTTTCATCCTGTCGTTTTTCTGGTTCTTCCGCTTCCTGTCTGCGTTTCTTATCCTGTCGTTTTTCTGCTTCTTCCGCCTCCTGTCGTCGTCGTTCCTTTGTCTGCAACAGCAGCGCCTAGAAATTTTCCATCATCTGACTGGCATCCATTGTTTCCGATTAATTACGAATTACACTCGTCTTATACGTGTCCACTGTTTCCACTGTTAACCGTTTTATCCCACTTCTGACACCACTGTTACGACGGTCTACTCGATCGTCGTAGGTACTGTGGAAACAAAATAAGTACAAGACAACAATTAAGTCACTAATCACACCTTTAATTTTTACAGTTAAACAGTTCGTAATTAACAACACAGTGTCTACAACAAATCAAATGAAAATTGTTCACACGCAATAAAATGTCCACTAATATTAAAACTCAATTGTATTACAATTATACCGTCTGATTATAAAACGCAGCACTTCACTAATAACTACTTGAACGTACACAGTAGTAACTCGAAACGCTCTGGAAATACGTCACAGCTGTACTGAAAACTAAGGCCGTTACCACATGTATTTATAGTCCCGCTCACACACCAGAAGCTTCCAAACTGGTCTTATCTCTCGTGTGGACTACGTAATTAACTGCGGCCTTGACACAGACCGAGAGCCCGAGCGAAGCCCGGCACAGTCGAGAAGATTCTCGCAAAATGCGTCTAGTAGCACGTACGCCACACGCTTACATTCTGGATCTCTCTGAAACGTTCGATAAATACGTAGATTGTTCTGTGACGTCGTAACAATATTATCAAATACAGAAGGAGGTAAGACAGGAAACTACCTAATATATTTCCAATATTACTGGAGGTTAACAGACATCAGAATGAGGAATAATGAGCGTAGAATAGCTAGAGTATAACTCTCAAATTGGAAACTTAAAGATTTAGAGTTCAATCTTTGAACCTAACTTTCGGTGGTACGTCAACATTATCAGCAGGGTTAGGTCGGAAAAGTGCCATCGTTAGAATTTACCACACGTAAGTCCTACCTACATACCGCTACTTACCCTCTAAGCCCGCTGACAGAACCGAGAAGCACCACCATTGACGCAAGGTTGTTCGTTGTGTAAACTTGCATCAGTGTGGTGGTCCTTCCCGATTCTGTCCAGCGGTCTTAGAGGGTAAGTAACGGTTTTTTTATATAGTTTTTCTGTAGTTGTATTTACCTTTGTAGAAGATGGTAGTATTTTTCTTTTTTTTTTGCGGTCTACGCTTGTTAGTGAACGAGTCTCGAGTAGGCTTAAGTTTTTATTTAATCTACTAGTTTACCTTACACTTGAAGACGATTACAGATTATTTAGTAGTCGAAATGTTGTGTTATAAGATCTAACGATAGCAGTTGTTTGAGGTATGCCTTCTGATATAATTTGGAGTTGTTTAGTGAAAATTAAGTCGAGGTGGATAGCATGTTTGACGAACTCATTCTGGAAGCCATAGCCTAAAGGTTTCTTCAGAACAAATGTAGAAAAATTGTTAATAAGGCTCCACCAAGTGACAGTCGGTATAAGTATGCGAATGAAATTACATTTTTTTTAGTAGTAACAGATATAATACGAAGCCTCACTATCCACAGGAACTTGGAGATATTCCCTCTAATTGATATGATACAAAGCTCACAGTTGAGACGGTTTAGCCTCGTCTGTAGAATAGAAAATCGAAATTATCCTAGAAGAGTGTGGGAAGCAAAACCAGAAGGTAAAAGGAGAAGAAGCAGATCCAGGTTAAAGTGTGAAGACAGTATTAAAGGAAGTACAGAGGGGAGACTTCTATGCATTCATGTGGTGATAAAACTAAAAAACAAGATGTTGATTGGATCAACTGTGGAAAGGAAAACTTGGACGGGCACCTACTATGGCATTCAAACTGGTTCGCCGCCCCGATCGAGGGCATAGTGGGAGGAGGGAAGGCCCAGGTCCAGGTAAGACTACACGATTTAGGTAAGGAAAGGAAGAAGGTATGTGGTGATCAAGAGACTGTCTACGTAAGTTTGTTTATTTTAAGTTTTTCAAATGTTAAAGTTAAGCCTTTTACAAAGTACAACCTAAATTGTACGACACCACCTTCTACGATAGGAGCAACACCAGCAACAGATAATTGAACAAATATATTAACGAATTTTTTACAAATTTTTTAAAGAATATGGAAAATATCAATTAGAGAAATACATTAAGTGAAGTAACAAGAAAACTCAAATTTATGGTTTCTGTTAATACATTTATTATAAGTCCAACATGGTGTACGCGTTCATCAACCAGAAATTTATATATTTATTTTGTCGAATCGTAGTCTAGAACATGTAACGTGTTTTGTATGTTGTCTCTACAAAAAAATTCAACCCTGGCTGAATTTGCCCATTGCGAACATACTCCAGCTGCAAAATTTTACTACTACGATTGCCACGATTAAAACAACGAAACATGTGTGTACACCGCGAGCGCACATGCGTGCGACGTACCACGCTTGCACTGACCCCCAAGACGCAGACAGCATCGCAGGACATGTCGGCTCACCGGTGCGGTGTGAGTCTGTACGCGCGGGGAACACATGCACGCGCTTACCAGAGTGCGTGTTGAAGTCAATGCAAGGCGCGCGCTTGCACTAACTCCCAACACGTAGACTGCAAAGCAGGACATGGGTCCGCAAAACGGGTGTGTGCTAGTGTGATGCCCGTATCCTAATCGCGACAGTCAGAGTAGCAAATATTCCATTACCTGGAGTATTTCACAGTGGGTAAAGGAGCCACAAGCTGAATTTATCTGCAGAGACATCAAGAGGGCACATCCGTTATCGTCGAAGGTTTGAATTAAACAAAATAATTTCATTTAGTTTCTATCAATTGCTTAAAAACGAACAACTTATTGTTATTAACAATTACAACAATACAAAATTTTATATTTTTTCTTTTCTAAATGCTTTTCTATTATACAGATAGTAAGAATTAAGTGTGTGTGTGTGTGTGTGTGTGTGTGTAGTTTTTAGGAAATATTACGTACTACGATGCCCACTATGGTGTAATTACTTTAAACGTTTTTATTTACGGATTGTAAAATTAACATTTACGCTAAATTGAAAGTATGCATAATTGCATTTAACTAGACGCAGAAACTACAAATTTTTTGAACACTACGCCCCGAATGTGGTGACAATTTCAACTCACACACTTTTGAAGTCGTTTTTACGTTTTCCGTTACACGGTGTAACATGTGAACAGAAATTACACCAACTTTGAGTGTTTTGATGTTTCATGGCGGTGGATCACTGTACACCTTACTCTCAAAATATCCCCAGTAGAATAAATGGCACCCTGGCAATCTCGTGGGCCACGGAATGTTGCCACTCCTGAAGGTAACTCGTAAAACTGCATCCATTGATCGCCTAGCCCTATGATTGGTTGGTCCCTATACTTTTTGGTGTGATTTCAGATTTTTCTGCGACTTGGGGAGACAAAATTCGTTAATCATTTGGACACATTGCTCTCATGTAACAGTAATGGAATTCCCATTCTCATTCGCAAAGAAGTGAGGACTGGTTATTCCAAAGGAAGCTACTGCACACCATACAGTAAGTTTAGCAGTGTACAATGGTTCTCGAAGTATTTCTCGAAGGTTATTTGGTTCTAAATACCGAAAGGTTTGTTTATTTACATATCCGCTCAGATGGAAATGCGTTTCATTACTCATTAGCGTATTGTGAATAAGTCTACGCTATTATTTTATGACATACGAGAACTGGTGGCAAAAAATCACATGATTTACTGTATCACTGTCACTTAAGGTTTACAATATTTGAGTTTGCTACGGCTGCATGTGTAAATCTTTATGAAGAATTTTTCGAACACTGGTATTCCACGAGCCACGTGAAACTGTATGGCGTCAGGCAGAATATTTAGCATAGAATAGCGTAGGATAGCGGCTCTTGTGCGCGCAATGTTTTCGGGCGTACATACAGTTATATGATACGTGTATGTTCCTTTTTACTTCCATGTTCCGTAAGAAAATTGAAGAATAGTGGTCGCGAAAAAATCGTGTTCGAGGTAAGGGCTGATTCTGATTGAACTATCCTCAAAACATGAAGAAAAGTCATTTTCCGAAAAATGTCTTCAGTTGTTCAGTAACCTGAAAAGGTTATAATAACCCACTGTAGGAAGGTAGATGAAACATATATAAATGAAAAAGGTAGTTGAAGGGGAGGGGGTAATTTTTTCTAAATCTGTCTTTTTAATGTTGAATAAAGTACTTTTTTTTAAGGATAAGATACCTTAATAATTACATACAATGAAACTGTTACTCAATAAAATTGTAAGTATCAAACATGGAGGTTGTTCGGTTGAGGGGGAGGGGTAGTTTACCGACAATGTTTTGTGTTTTAAGAAGAGTGAAGTATTTAATTTTGATAAACGAAGTACCCTGAAAAAATGATCATAATGATCAACTGTAAAAAGGTAGATGAAATATCTATAAACGAAAATGGTAGTTGAAGAGGGGAGGGTAATTTTTGGAAATTATCTATTTAATGTTGAATAAACTACTTTATTTTGAAGGATAGGGTGCCTTAGTAATTATATATAATGAAACTATTAGTCAATAAAGTGTAAATATCAAAAATGGAGTTATTCGGTTAAGGGGAGGATAGTTTACCTGCATTGTTTTGTGTTTTAACAAGAGTAAAGTACAGTACTTAATTTTGATAAAGAAATGCCCCGAAAATGAAGTCATAATAATCCACTGTAAAATGGTAAACAATGTATCTATAAATGAAGATTGTAGTTGAAGGGGGTGATTTTTTGACAAAACGTACGAGTATTTAATTTATTTTGAAGGATAAGATACCTCAGCAATTACATATGATAAAACTATTACTCTATGTATGTTTAAATATCAATAATGGTGGGGATCGGTTGAGGATGAGGGATGATTATCTGTGTAGTTCAGTTTCTTTATAAGAATACCTAATTTTTATACATTAAGTGACTTAAAAATAACATTATGTTAAACGACTACCCCATAATAACAATAATATCTATAAATACTGAAAATAGTTTGAGGGTGGTAGTTATTTTTTTAGAAATTATCGAACCGAATTCAAGTAAATGATTTTAAATATAAATCTTAGAACACGGAAGTCATGTATGGTTCTCCATTCCGATATTTTACTTGGTCCGGATTTTTATGTAACCATTCTAAAATATGATATACAATTTATCATAGTATTATGTACAATTTATAACACATTAGCCTACATAGCAGTTTATCGTACATACGTATAATGCAAAATTAAATAACGTATTAGAAATATAGAAACGTTTTAGTTACGTTTAAAATATATTTCTAAAATTTAGGTTTTCAGATCGAAGGTTTTACTACTTATATCCAAATATTCTTTCCTTAAGCATTCTCAGAAGCTTACAAGAAAGACATCTGAACACTATCTGATCGTATTATTATTATTATTATTTGTTAGTAACGAACTAACTAAATTAATGTAGGGATCTGAAACTTATGTCCAGAAACGTCTTCAGTGACGTAAGGTAGTGACTTTGTAAGACAACTTAAAAACAAAAAGCTTTTTGTTCTGAAGACGTAAGGTACTAGACAGTAATGTTGTAATGGTATTGTTTTTTCTCCTTCTTCTTCGCCTTTGTATTTTTCTTCTGCACGTCACGTATTAGACTATTTGTCTGATACGTTGTTCGTCTCTTTTGCAGCCTTCCCACGCTCTCTTGTCTGATTCATTTTATAATTTAATGCTTTTACAGAATGCCTTTGGTTTAAAAATAACAGTAATGTTTAAAGGCGAATTCTCAGTCCCTCCCCATTCGTGCGTCCTCATTCAATGGAGCAACTATCAACAGTACTGAAAAAATTCGCCGAAGGGTTATACCACACATTCGCGTCCGTTTGCACACTTTCACCTCGTTTCGCGTCCGTTCGGAATTGCCGTGTGTAAGGAGTTTCTACCGTACGTCAAAGGGACGTGTGGGATCGTGTGAGAACATAGCGTGTGTGGGAGTCCGTGGCGAACAGTGGCAACAAATAGCGAAACATGACGAAACCTCGAGTCGGAAGAGGCCGTTTGGGAGGGCCAAACTAGAGAGATGACAGTAGCGTAGCAAGGATTTTGCACGGAACGGATTATCGGTGATGATTGACGTGCCAAGCCAACGGAAGACACATCTATCGCGCTTCTGAAACATTAGCCTACCTCTTCACCCGTCCACAGTCCACAGACCCACATGACGACATCCGTACGGAAGATGTCTTATTAAAAGTAACGGGTTGCACGAAGCAGTAATAGTATAAGCTATGAACTTAATTGACAATTCAAGCCGTAATTGGTTTAAGTGACGCGGTAAAGCATACAATACGAGTAATCGGTTGGTATAGAAAGCGAATAAAACAAATAACAACTATGAGTTTAAAGAATTTGTGATGCGGCGACAGTTTTTTTTTAATAGTAAATTTCTAAATCATAGAAAAGAACTCGAGATTAAAAAATTATATTTTTCAAAAACACAATTCAACTTACTAAGAGACTTAATAGTAATACATCAAGGGGATTTCTATTTTAAATTCTGAGCGGGTTCTACATTTTGCCCAAAATTAATAACGGCATGTCAAGTGAGTGACAGGCATGATAAACGTGCGCGCGTCTCATTGCGTTGTACGTAGATCATAATTGGGATCACTTTTACTCATCATCGTAAGGGGTGAGTCCGTATGAGAAAGCATACGGCTATTAATGTGAGTTATCCAGGGCTGTTGATAATGTGCTTAAAGGAATATGCTGGGGTTTGTAACTTTACGTTAATATTTTACATATTTAATTGATATTTTTAAAGTAGATGCATGCGTAATTTATGTGATGATTTTTTCAAATGACTTTAATTTGTTAATTAATTTTCGGTGAAAGTAGTCTTAGTCTTTTCACTTTGTGAAGATTATTTATTAATCATCTGCATCATCAGCAATAACATAATCGTCATCGTCGTCGTCGTCGTCACCATCACTATCACCATCACCATCACCACCAGCATCACCACCACCACCACCATCATCATCGTCGTCGTCGTCGTCGTCATCACCACCACCACCACGACAATCTTTGCTTTGTTCTGCTTTCATATTTCTTGATATAACCTCCTCTTTCTAGATAGGATAACACTTCTTTCGCCCAACGGTAAAAAATTTGATGAGTACGTTTTATTGTCTTGTTTTCTCAGTTCATGTTATGTGTTATTTCCAGGTTCTTATATCAGTTTATTTAATCGTTTGAACTGAATATATGTACCTCGTGTCTGATGTCTCTCTCTAGCCTACATGTGCAGTCTGAACATTCACATTTCTGCGCTTTCATTTGGTTCTTCTTAATGTCTAACACCCATATTCTTAATGTCTAACACCCATATTCTTAATGTCTAACACCCATATTCTTTCATAGACGAGCGGGAACAGGCTCATTCTATTAAGTTTAAACAATGTGGCCTGTGTTGAGTTCTCAAATACCATATTTTTTAGTCATACTATGTAGAATAGTCATGACTATGTACCCATGCTGAAATCTATATATGAAGAACATAATACCGAAGAGATGATACCGAAAGTAAGAAATGTTTAAAAGATGTTAACAAAATGAACGTAATTTCTAACGTCATACAGTGGAGTTCCACAATCAAATATAAGCTATCTCTATTAGGAAAGATTGGAATGTGAAGGTAATTTGATCATACAATTCATTTACTGAGAGACAAAACATTGAAATTTGGTTACACGCTAAACCAGGGTACTTCAGATGTTGTTGGCTCACCACTCTCTTTACAAACAATATTGTCTTCAGCGCCTCTCGAGAATACTCTAACCTAAACTTTTATTCAGCATAAGTTTATTCTTAGGGAATTTAGTTATTTATACAATTGGAGGTTTGTATTTATAAGTAGAGGTAGATATAACAGAACAAGAAATTTGTTTTTAGGAAGCTAAACAATGTAATTTGCCAATAGACAAAGCGATAGTGACCCTGCAATGCACAGCAAAGTACAGTTTGTTTGATGACCTCACATGTGTTAAAGGACACAGAGAGTCAAATATGACTTAATAATACAATGAAATAGACAATAAACATCATGCAACCGAATAAAAGCTTATTACTAAATTTGCCATAAAATGCTGTAGCTAAATGTTTTGGCAACTACATTATTTCACCCACTTTCTCTTCAACCCCCCTTAATGATCCTGCGGCCAGCACCTTCAGCGCCCTTGGGGGGGGGGGGGGGGGAGGGCAGGGTATAGTAACGCCCACTTTGGGAAATATGCTTTAATTTAACCAAAGAGTTTAGTTTACCATAAAAAAGCTTAATCCTAATATCAATGTAGACGATAAAAATTAGTCTGCCTTCGATCCTTCATTCAACTTGTGCTTGTTTATCGGCGACGCTCATGAATTATGTATAAAGCTCGTGTTTTCATAATTCCGTTGTGTATGGATTTAGATTTCGAGACTACATTCAGTTTTTTTTACATTGAATTTTAAAGTTAGTACGACAGGAAAGTGTGATGTGATTTTTTAAGTCAATGTTTGAAAGAAAATATCTTAAACCGTACGGTTTTCCACTCTAATGTAAAACTATAGAAACTACGTATACTGTATGAACGTGGGTGTTTCTGTTGGATATATGTATGCGGACTTACTTTTAATTTTGGAAGTATGAAAATGAGTCTACAAACGTCAAAGTCGTAAAGATAAAATTTAATAAATAATAGGTTAAAATATTAACATGATTACATACGTAATTAAAGAAGCTGAAAATTATGTGTAACAATTAGTACAAATGACAGACTCGCGTTGTAATTAACGCATGGACACACACACACACACACACACACACACACACACACACACACACACACACACACACACACACACACACACACACACACACACACACACACACACACACACACACACACACACACACACACACACACACACACACACACACACACACACACACACACACACACACACGCACACGCACGCGCACGCACGCACGCACGCACGCACGCACGCACGCACGCAGGCGGGCGTGTATTTGTAATCTAACAATGACCTAATCTAATAATCTAATCATTGTTAGATTGACCTTTAATATTTCAGTTACGTTTGTTTTTTTAAAGAAATTGTATTATTGCTTGTTTTTTATCGTGCGGCTTTTCAAAACGTATATAAGTTGTGGTGACGAAAGTGTACGAAACAGTTTGAGATTTATTAAAAACAATTTTTGTTACATATAGACGCATATGTCAGTCACTAGACCCACTTCTTACTTTAGTTGACATTATACTGACTACTGTATATTCTATGAATACTCATAAGGAGACAGATATCAAAGAAAGACGGGTATCACGGGTAGCACTTCTTCGTGCTATATTTACGGAAGGGAGAAACTTTAAGTCGTGAAAAAGATCAAAAATGCTGTTTTGAGTTTTTAGTCTTGAAAAATTCTCGTTTTCTTCCTGTTAAAAACACACATACACACACACACACACAACCGTATTTTTTTGGAAACAGCATATTTAAATATTTATATTCATATTTTATATAAATATGTATTTATATAAATTTATGTTTGTAAGTATATTTACATGTTTAAACATTTATTTAGATATTTAAATTTTGGAAGATGTAGACTGTATCTGTGAAACGTATATAAGATGCCTAACTTGCCATATATAAGCGTTTCTAGCTTGCCATATAATAATATGAAATATAGGCCTACTATAAAATGTGCATATTTTACCTTTCAGGGGAAGGTATCGTAAATGTATGGTCAGTTGGTTTTCAACATTTAGGCCTATCTGATAAGTAATATTGCAAATATATTTAATTAACATTAGATAGACTTTCAGGTGTTTTTCAGTATATCCTTGTGTTTCAAATGTTGCAAATATTGTTTATACTGCTTATAGAATATGCTATATTGTTTATATTATAAATGTTATTTGTTGGTCTATATTCTGGTATCAATTTGTTTTTCTTTATTAATGTCGATTATTGATTATAGCCGAAATAAATAAACAAAATATATCAGTGCAACTAGTTATGTTACTTTTATTAATTCTAAAAGACTATTATAAGGCTTGTAGCATAATAATCTTTGTTAGTATACTTCTACAGCTATATGTATATAGCCACTGACTAGCCATACACGTTCTGTAATCAGACAACTTGGGCCGTGTTGTATTTCCCATCGCCATTAAGGTAGCCGTCATGTTAGGTCTAACCTGAGGGTTATGGGCAGGCAACGATTTTAATAGTGGTTTTTTTGTCAGTATAAACCAACAGCTCTCGTCCCTTTTTATAATTTTAAACCCCTGTGTTTTTGTCTACCTGAATTCCTGTACGTCTCAAGGTTATCTGCAGACTCAGATAGGGTTAACAACACACCCGCCTTGGAATGCTGAATAATTTCGTTTTAACCCCAACGAGATAAATGATCATAAGCCAAGGGCAGACGAAGTGAGTAACGAGATTAGAAATGCGACCACCTCACTGCTGCTCTTTAAATAAATCACATTAAAACGATTTAAATAAAATGTTATGAACGTCCGATTAAACGAAAACGTTTACTTCAATCAGGTTTAGTTACTACAAATTATTGTTTCTTTAGGATTCTGCACCTAATATTTAAAAATATTTAATATAATTTAATATTTAAAAAGTGCCCTCAGAGTTCTGTATTATTTAACCATTGGTTATATTATGTGCGATACATTCAAGTTTCTAATCGTAGCATATGACGTTTAGATGTCATCGCGTGCTAAACTGACGATGGCTTTGTTTTGCGTGTGGACGTTTCCAATCTTTTGTCCCGATTGATATATAAAAACAGTTGCTGCTGGGAAACTAAAGAACCACTATAGCTTCGCCTGATTCTGATGTTATTCTGTATACGTACTTATTAAATTGCTAATTCGTGGTTCATCAGAATTAAAGAGATATGTCACAGTATAGACCTTTTATCTGCGACTGAAAACATACAGGACATAGGCTTAGTGAAATGTCAAGAAAGACGCTATTATTCGGCATTCCGTCTTAAGAGAGAAAGAAAGACAAAATAAAGACTTGCCTGTTTTCAAAATAAAAACAGATTTATTGAAGAACCGAAGGACTAGATCGAGAATTTTGCACTGATATAACGCTTGTAGAAATAGGTGAAATAATGACGAAACACATAGGGTGGTAGGAAAGACAGAAGAAAGCCGAATTGATGAAGATAATAATATAACCTCGAGAAACTTTTCGAGCTTGCCGTACATAAGGAAAAACTCGGATAGAAATAAAATAAAATAAAGAATTTTTTAAAAAAATAAAAAAATGATAAATG
The DNA here is from genome assembly GCA_034769895.1 of Magicicada septendecula. NCBI lineage: Eukaryota > Metazoa > Arthropoda > Insecta > Hemiptera > Cicadidae > Magicicada > Magicicada septendecula. The sequence continues at coordinate 123,003,734 of CM068370.1, read as the reverse complement.
ACCAGATAAATGAAAGGGAAAACATACGAAGCCTGGTCAAAAGACTGTGCAATTTTTGTTTATTCGAAAAACTATATCTAGATTCGTCCAAATTTATGTTGCCCCCTTCAACGTCGTCTCAGTCCGATATAAACACGATCATGTCAATGCTTTTTCAGTCTTCAAAACATTTTTAGAATATACTTCACGGTATAACCTTGAGCTCGCTCAGCGATTTTTGTTTTGCGTCTTCAGTAGTGGCGAAACGTTGTCCTTTCGTGATATATTTCATTTATGGGAAGAGAAAAGATCGAATTGGGATACGTCTGGTGAATACGGTCGTTATTACTGAAATTCTTAAAAACAAGCAATGACATACTTTAATGGTGCATTATTGGGATAAAATTTCTATAAATTACCCTTCCGTAAATTTGGCTGTTTTTTACGAATAGCTTTACACAAGTAGCGTAAACTGCCCGAATAGTATTCTTTATTTTCTGTTGCACACAGGATGGAACATTCGTGGAACACAAAGCCACAATCACCATCTGACTGTCAACTCTTTCACGACAGTCTTTGCAGCTTCAGTATAATTTCTAAACAGCTTGATTACGCGTAGCAGGCTCGCCAGAAACGTCCTGTATTCCACCACGATAGAGCACTTTATATTATTCTTCACACAGAAATACGTTTTAGGTTACTGCGTTTGGTCAGTAATAGATCGAAATTACGGAAATTTTTTGCAGATCGTTTCTATACTCTGGTACATGTGAATAGATAAAATTCACACTTGCTCAACGTATTTATGGGTTTTGTTTATATGAGAACTTAATTTTTTTTCTTCTATTTTAAAAGGAAACTTATTAATAAAATAGAAAATAGGATAATAAAATTTAAGCCATATTCTTAGCTGCAATGGATTTATTGTGGAATTTTTGAAGGAAAACTGTTTGTGAAGACAAGGAGAGCTGGGCCGAGTAGGACAAACATTTTGGACGCTGTGCAGATAATGATGTAATGAATAACGGTAAAGAATGGGGAAGAACAGAAGTTCGTGTTTAGTGGTCTAGATAACTAGATGACTAGATGATAGGTAAATAGATAATGAAAAAGAATACATTTTAACTGACAGGATGTGTCTAACATCACTTCTTCCTAGTATGTTGATGGAGAGGAACTTTGTTTCTTCTTCTCCTATGGCACTACGGTCCTTGTTGGGTCCTGGCCTCCTTCAATTCCCCCCCCCCCATTCTCTTCTGTCGGTAGCCATCCCCCTCCAGGAACGCACTTTCAGTATTTCTTTCGCATCCTCATCCACCGCGTCCTCCCATCTTCTCCTCGGTCTTCCCACTGGTCTTTTTCAGTGGATTCTGGTATTCAATAGTTTTCGCGGTATTCTGTCTTCCCCCATCCTGGCTACATGCCCAGTCCACCTTAGACGCTGTAGTTTTATTAGTTTTATGTATTGTGTTAGCGGTGGTTCTTTATACATTTGATACAATTCAAAGTTATATCTTATTCTCCAGCCATGTACGTCATTAACTGGTCCCAGGATTCTTCGTAATATTTTTATTTCAAAGATATCGAGAGTGTTTGCTGCTTTGGAGTTCAGGATAGACGTTTCGCAGCCATAGGTTAGGATGGGTCTTATTACTGATTTGTATATCCTTAGTTTCGTGTTTCTGTGGATGTCTTTGGATCTGAAGATAGACCTACTTGATGTGGCAAAATACGCTTTATTGGCTTGGACTATCCTGTTCCGGATTTTGGCTTCTTCTGTGCCGGTTTTTTCTAATATGGCTCCCAGGCATAAAATTATGCCTGTTATGTGTACAGGTATAAAATTTAAAGGGAACTAGACACGTCTCCTCTATGTAGCAAACTACACATAGTTACGTTGTTTCACCTTTCCGTTTATGTTCCTTTCTAGCATTTCACATTTATTTCTTTATAATTAGTAGTAGAATTTGTCTAAACAAAAACTCTTTAAGCTTTGTAAACTTCTTGCAGATCTTTCAATCTGCGTTTAAGACTGTATGCGTCGTTTTGAAACATATGCATTGTAGATAATATAAACCTCGACTGTCAGAACCACCTTATCAGATACATGTACAGATCTTTAATTTAAACATTTAATTGTGATACGAGTTTGTACGACTAAGTTGTTTGCTTCCCACTACAATTATTGATCAAGCGCTTTCAGTTGAAACTGAAAATGCTGAACTGATCAGTTGGTGAATGTAACAATTAACTATTTACAGCGATGTTGTAATATATATATATTTTTTTAAATAAATATATCAGCAATTGGTAAACAGATATAATAAACAAGATGTTGATTGATCCGAGGCAAGAAGTGTGGTCGGGAGATATTATTATACGTTTCATGTAACCCGATATCACTTGGAGTGCAAGCGATTGATATCTGACCGCAATCTAATCACTAGTGAAATGAAGTCTAACCGCAAATCTCATTACCTCGCTGAAAACATTAGTCTCTAGACTCACTGGTTAAGCTAGACTAGCCAGTTAGCTAATCTAGACTAGCTGTAGGAAGAAAATTCTTTGTACAAGAATACTGAATGTAAAAGTTTTCCACCCACAAAAATAACAATACGAATATTTGGCAAATTATTGCTCATAACAACAAAGTTTGCTTACAGCCCACCAACGTAGCAAACAATGGCAATGTTTTACTGGTTTTGACTGTTTAGCCGTCTATATCGTTACCGTAAATCGTTTATATATATATATATATATATATGTGTGTGTGTGTGTGTGTGTGTGTGTGTGAAAATCATTTTACCAGTGTTTACCAGTGTAGTGCGTAGCCCTACACCTACAAAATTAAAATAGGTAGTAAATTTTTAAAAATGAAAGTTCGAAACATTATATATATTCCACTATTTTTTGTAGCATCGTTTGGTAGTTATGTGTTGTTTTCAATGAACGCTTACTATGTACAAGAGAGTCACTTCACATTAATGTTTACTTCAATGTACCGAAAGGAAATGGAAGTATGGTGATCGTGTTCGAGATAAGGGCTGATTTTGATTGTACTACCCTCAAAACATGAAGAAAAGTCATTTTTCGAAAAGTGTCTGTGTGTAGAATTTTTTCTATGGCGAACGATGACTGCCGCAAAATCAAACAGGACCAAATAATTTTTGTATATGTGCCCGAGTTGTAGAGGACTCAAGACCTATTGATTTTGGTGAAGATCGGTTAAGCGGAAGGGAAAGATCGGTTTACCTGCAACATTTTACGTTTTAACAAGAGTAAAGTACTTAATTTTGATAAATAAAGTATCCTAATCCACTGTAGAAAGGTAGATGAAATATCTATAATGAAAAGGTTAGTTGAAGGGGGAGGGAGTAATTATTTTTATTGATGTTATAAATTTATTCGACCGAAAACTTAAAAAAATTTCAATAAGATATTTACAATTGATATCGTTCCACGTAAACAAAATATCGTAACCACGGATACGTAAAAAAAATAATTTTTCGTTTTCAGAAATTCACTGATTACAAACGCTGGGCGGTATTCGCTTTCTTTCGCGTTGTTTAATAAAAGATAATTTAATCAAATTAATTCTTTATTTTTAAAATATTAACATCTATATACAATTCGTATTTTGATTATCTTTCTCAGCGTTTTTATCAAAAGCATGCTGATATATTTAGTTTCGTTCTGAGTGTACATATTAAAAATAATTTCATAATTAATTAGAACATGGAAATCATGTGTGGGTTCTCATACCGATTTTTTCAATAAATGTACTTCTTTTCAATTTATCGTAGTCAGAGAAAGGAAAATGTTATAGTGTTTTTCATGCAGCCTACAGATAAAAAAAGTGTACAAGTGGTGAGAATCATAATTGGAGTGTTCAGCTGCAGGGGACGGAAGACCAACACGCATGTCCTACTGTGTAGGTACACACACACATTAACATAAGCTTGAAACACGTGTAAACATGTTTGTTAACGCCACACGAGCGCTGCAGCCAATGTCTGAACGCGTTTCGTTAACAATAGTATTCTTACATGCATTTTCAAAAGCAGGACAAAGGCAAAACATTTTATTCCAACCCCTAAAATGAAATTAACAAGTATATACAGAATAATTTCACTTAAATTTCATAAACAAAATTTATAATTATTTTAATTACATATATGTATTGAATTTTAATATGAAATTATGAATGTAAGAATACACATTAAAAGTATAATTAATATAAATGTAAAAGAATAATATGTCTTCTAGCTAAAAATGTACTTAATTAATATTCAAAGGTTTTTTAAAAATATATAAACACTTGGTACGTTTCACAGTTTTATGTAACTCTGACAGCTGTTTCGACTTCTTAAGCCATTGTCAAAGAGATGGGTGAACACCTAAACAAAGAATGTAAGGCTGATGAACATCTGTTTAGGGAGTGTATCACAACACGTGTGAGGTGTGAAGATTGAGAGGGGGGTTGGAGGAGCTATGGGAAGGCCAAGTGTCTGTAAAAACTAAATATAATCTGAATGCAAAATATAAAATTAACTAAACTAAATAACAGATTTTAATAAAGGGGATACACAGAATTCAGTTTGTTCATTTGTTAAATTTTTGTTATTTTTTATTGCTTTTTTAATTTCTAGAATTTCTAGAAAATCCATTTTTTTACCTTTTTGTATGTTGTGGAGTAGTGTTAGGTTTTTTGTATCTATGAAGTGATTGTGCTGTAAGCAATGATCTGCAAAATCTGTATTGGCTGTATTGGTCAAAATCGCCTTCTTATGTTCAGAAATACGATACAAAAACCTTTGTATTAATATGTTTCATCAAGTGCCCAACGAGTCATTACTAATTAAAATTATTAGTTGTTACATTTACTGAACATCCGGTCTTCCTCATAATTGTAATTCACTCTATTAAGTATCAAATTTAGTCTTAAATTGTCGATTAATACATACTGAATACGATGGTACATATTTTGATAGGTTATGGACGGCGTAACGTTGTAGGACCTTATCTCCGGATCGTAGTTTCTTAAATGTTTTGTGTTGTTTTTCAATTAAAGACGCTTCCTAGTAATGTACAAATTTATTTAATTTTTGACATTTACTTCTGAAAAAGACTTCCATTAAATATTTTCTACTAAATAGTTTCTACTAAAATTTTCGATAGTTTTTATTTCCTGGATTGGGTTTCTCCGGACGATTTCAATATTATTGGCGTTTTCAATTTTCATATTTTTTGACCGTATGATTTTAGCTTTATTTTATTCATGATTTTATTTATGATTTTAGATGTCACGAGTATGCCTGACGTATCACGAGATTGCCTCAATCCAGGTAAAGTCGTGATATCACGAGTATAACGGTGTGTTATCACGAGATTACTAAGAAAGAACATTGTTTCGAAATTTAATTAAAATAAATACAATATGTTTATATTATACACCAAAACATTTTTAGAGCGATAAAGTCCTTAGAAACCATTCTGTCCAAAGATTAAAACAGGAAAAAATAATTAAAAATTTTTGGTTGGAACAATTGATATTTTATATACTTTATCAAGAGTTTACCCTAGTTTACCATACTTTTAATAAACGGTTTGTCGATACGTTTAATTGTTTGGTAGGTTTCTGTCCCAGAAAAAATAGGACGTCATGCGTAAAAAGAAAATTTTGTAACATTTTGATAAGAAGGATAACAAATTTTATTTAATCAAAGAAAAATATACAGTTTCCTTGGCCGAAGAGGAGATGCAATTACTGCAGCCTGTAAACAGTCTGTTTACTGCAGTCGTTTAAAACATTACGGTATTAAAACAGAGTGGTAAGGAAAACTCACTGCATCGTTGCCTAATGGAGAAAAAGGACATTCTTTATTATATTTGTTTTAGCAAATCGTTTAACGTGATACACGAGGACCACATGACTATTGAGTTTAGGATGTCACAAAACTATCTATGAATAACAAAACGTATTTGGAAACAACAAAACCTTAAAACAAAGTTAAACAGAATCCAAATCAAAATAATAAATAGATTTTTAACTTTTATCACATTTACCTCTATTTGTTGACAAAAGCTTGAAGTATAAATATTTTGTGGTGTACTTCGTACGTTTAGTTTGACAACGGTAACTCTTAGGCTATACCGGTAAAAAATGGAAAATTTATCGTTTTTCGCACTTGTACAGTGACATACATATATTAGCTTAAAAAATCTTCCGATTTCCTTGTGGGAATTACATATCTGTACGCAGTGGTTGGTTTCTAAAATTATAGGTACCGGAACGCATCAATTCAAAAGTTGTACAAACACAAATATACTTATATTTTATATTTAAGTATAAAATATACTTATGTAGATATACTTTTACTAGATGCAACCCAACGTGTGCTCAAAATTCTTCCAATTTTTAGCAATTCTGTTTCCAGCAAACTCGCACACACTTGTAGTTCTCTGCTGTTTTTGGACGAAGCATGATATAAAACATATAACTTATCGATAAAAGATTTAAATCTGTTAATTTCTGAAACTGACTTTACTGCAACAGATACCAAAGTTCAAGTATATGATTAGTACAGTGCCATACAATAAGAGACGGAAATTTTTCTCTGGATAATGCTCCAACACCCTTCTTGTTTACAATCATCATAACAGCACCATCACATGTCAAGCTTATTAATGAGTGTATCGTCCCATAAGAGTGAGGCATACAGTCAAATATGCCTCTAGCGGTAACACTATCAAGTGCAACCAAATATAAGAATAAATTAATTAGGCCATCTATACCAGTTTACCAGTTTGAGGTGTAGAAAATCGAATGTATACAATAAAACTAGACTTATTACACAGACAAATGTTTAGTTTTGTAGTGGGACTGATGAGGAGCACAATTTAAAAAGTAGTAGTACATTTTTTATAATAATAGGTTCTCTTTTCATATATTTTTCGGTAATTATTTTTGGATCCAAGAGGTTCCGGAATGCCGTTTCGGCGCGTTTGCCCCTGAAACCAAGCCCTATCTGTACATATGTTCCTTGTATCAGTACATATGGTCTATAGTACAAATGATTAGTTATTTAAATCCGATCAGTTACCTGTACCATAGAAATTTTTCAATATTAAAATATGGACATGCCAAGTACGGACGTCTGATAATGTTAGTTAATACAAATCGATCTACGCTGTTCCTTAACGATACCTACTTCATACGCTGCAATTTCTGTATTTACGTACGTGATGAATACATACGTACATACAAATATACATACATTATTCCTCTGTAAGTAACTCATTGAGTTTCCTGCAGGTCTCCCATGTAATAATCCTTCCACTAATGATAATATAAAATTGCCAACTTTACTTATCACGGAAACATAACTCGTAAACTAAGAAAACTATTTAAAGATACAAACTTAAAAATATCTTATAACACAGATAATATTGTTTCTAATAAAATAAAACATAAACTAAATTCAACATTCATAATAAAAATGGAGTTTACAAAATAGAATGTCCAGATTGCAATAAATTTTGCGTAGGCCAGACGAAGAAAACATTGTCCGAGAGATTCATTCAACATCGCAATGCGTTTTTAAAACCTAATATTTACAAATCTAATTTAGCCAAACACTGTTTAAACAATAAACATAAATTTTCAGACATTCAAAATGTCAAATTAATTAAAAACGTACAAGAAGGTAACACAATGAATATCTGGGAAAATCTTAATATTTACAAACACAATAATAATAATCTACTAATTAAAGAACAAATTCAAATAAAAACAAACCAAGACGGTTTATTTAAAATCATACATTTATTAGAATAATAAAATAAAACATTAAATATATAATAAATAGATGACTACATAAACATTACAACAATCGAAAATAGAATCGAAGTAAAATCGATTATCCGTTAACAATATTATAAGCGAAACATTCAATTACAATCAAACAAACCTCTGAAGATACAGAATAATTTCTGTGAAACGTACGTCAGGTGAAAATAAACCTACTTTCAGTGTATTTATTTGAAGATATTACATATATACATACATATTTATTTATATTCGTGTTATCGATATGTATTTCATACAGTATAGCGTGTTATGTAGCCCTTCGCATCAATTCTTACATTTTCTCAACTTCGATATGACGCGTTGTTGTTTCACATTGAGCTTTCTGTTTCCTTTTCATTACGTTCTATCACTTTCCCATTACTTCATATTACCTTATATTACTTACCTTACGTCGCCTTGCCCCCATACACACAAACGCACACGCACACACACACACACACACAAACACACATACATGTACGACTATCCATGTTGACTTTATTTTAATATGCATATATGTTGACCCAACCCAGGTAATTAAAATGGACAGGAAAACCTGGGTTGTGATATCTCATATGGAACTGATATTGATTGGGACAGTAAACTAACAAAATGTAGACGCATCCGTGGAACGATTCATAGGTACCTGAAAAATAAAACACGGAAGGATACCCGAATGAAATTTTATAAAACTGTGGCTGTCCCCACATTCCTGTATGCTAGTGAGACATGGACTCTTGGTAAAAGGGACGTGCAGAGGATTCAGGCAGCCGAAATGGAATTTCTAAGAGGGACGCAAGGTTGTTTTCTCTTGGATCGAAGAATGAACGAGGATAGTAGACGCGATTTAAACATTGTATCATTGCACCAAAAGATTGAAGACCACATAAGGAGGTGGTGTGAACACTTGAATCGCATGCCTGATATCCGTCTACCTGTGGCTCCCTTGGGTTATCACCCTTCTGGGAAGAGAGATGTCGGTAGACCGAGAAGGAGATGGGTTCCGGAACAGGTCTAAGGCCTAGTCCTTGGAGTGGTGATGATGATGATGGTGATGACGTATGTTGACTTTAAATATCTGTTTAATTCTGACGTTGACTTCTTTCTTACCAGAATAATTTCGAGTACAGTTTTCCAGCATCACTGTTGTTTAAACCACAACTACACCTCTTATAAAGAAACCGTATAAAACGAAGTGAATACAGCGTGAACAGACGTTTCCAAACACCCGCGTTAACAAAACCTAACACATGTTAGCTCACTGGTTTGTCTACACAGACAAAACTAAACACGCACGTAATTATCCTGTCAGTACACAAAATAAGACCATTTCTATTGCTAGTAACAAACAATTTTGGAATACTTGTCCCAACGAATTGCTTAAATGCTGTTTAACACGTTCGTTTTGCATACATTATAGTATCATTTGAGACTGTTCTATTTTAACTAATGGGGGGGGGGGGCAAAACCGATTGTGAAACGGAGTTGACCAAAACAGGTGTTTGGTGAAGTCTTAACTTCTCGCACGAAAGACTTCAGCGTTATCGACTGAGAATCAAAGTTTCTAAATATTCATTCAAAAGCAAAACGACTTGTACAAAGTTTTATTATTAATAATAATATAAAATACATATACAAGAAAAATACGAGCATATATGAATATAATTATATAATAATATACTGTATATAGCCTACTATATAATAATTCTAATATTTATAACTATTATACAATGTACCTTATAATTAAAATATAAAACATAATAATAATAATAATAATAATAAAATATAACATTATAATAATATACTGTAATAATTACATATAATAATAATGTATAATAATTATATAATAATAATTATAATATTTAAACTATTATATAATGTTCTTCATAATTAAAATATAAAACATTATAATTATAATAATTATTTTAATAACTAGTACGCTCCATAAGCTGCAGAGCTCGTTCACTATTTTGAGAGAACTACATTTATTATAAACTTCGACACTGAATCTATTAAATCTTCGATTTCTCTACTATTTCTTTAGTAATATAACAGTTGTAGAGCACACAATCATACAATAAACATTAGCAATTCGAAACATTCGGATTTGGTTTACAATTCTGACACCCTGATCTCTTTCAATTTTACAGATTTTTGATCCCTGTTTTGGGACGTGAGTTTCTGAAATTTCCAAAACTTAACACTACATTAAGGTAAAATTCTCTTTAATGTGATATCCCACATAAGCTTTTGTGATTTCGTCAAAATGTTTACCCACTTTTTGGGCCCTGACGTCCAAAAATTGTTTAATTTAAAAAAATGAATACTATATTCAGATTGTCGTTGAAAATTTCTTTAATATTTTCTATTAACTATCAATCTACAGTGGGCTGTTGTGATCTCCTACCAATCTATTGTGATTTTCTTCACAATATTGACTCCCACATTTTTGCCTCTCACCCCTTATTTTTGGAGGAATTCATGTCAATAGCAACAGGGTTCTGTAGGATAAACGTATCGATACGTATGCCAATTTTTACGAAAATCGGTTGTGCGTTCAAACGTTATCGCGAGACATAACTTGCCCCAAACAGACAGACAGACAAATTCCAAACGGTCGAGTCAATACAGAACCGCCTCGCTCGTTCAGTAATTATTATTGTTGTTGTTATTATTATTATTTAATATAATGTGTAATTCTATAAAATATTATTATTAATAATAAAACTTTTTACAAGAACATATTTTTATTATTTTGTAAATTACAGAGTTTCAATAGCATTCAGCTACCATAATCAGTTTTCTATTGAAACAGTGCTAATGATAACTATTTAAAAACTATACATGATAATTTTGCTCAAGATATTAAACTAATTAAATGATTTATATGTTACTGCTCATTGTAGCAGGTGATCAAGACATTTTAATAAAAAGTATGAAAACTAGAGCAACAGATGTCTGATGGCGAGTTTATGGCGTTATGTCACACTGATACCAAAGCTTACATCACGGTTTATTTTATGATTATTATAATTACATCTAGATTACCAACGTACCAGAATATAACTTAATTTTTGTCTTACATATAATGAGTTTCGTTACACCACTTCACTGTTTCAAAAAAACTTGAATGCGCCTACTCTAGTTAAGTAAATTGAATAACATTCTTCTTTATTGACATCTCACATAACAGAGGCCTACATGAAACACGCGAAATTCTTGAAAAACGGACATAGTTGGCTATACAAATGATCAGTGGAAAATATTGGAATAATTTGAATTGATAGACCTACGTTCAGTATTCCAATTTCTACAAAAATGTTTGTTTGGAAATCTTACATATATATCCAAGATAAACTCTGAAGTTTTAAAGGAGATATATACGTAGTACAGTCCATAACCACGATAAACAAAATACTTGACAAAGTATTTTTATTTGGAAACAAAAGGTTAAATTTCATGTTTGACAAATCAGAAACTTTAAGACATTCAGTAGAACAAATGTAAGATGAAGAAAAAAAATTTTGAAGGGAAAAATGCTTTATGTACCATCAGAGGAAGGCGTGGTTCCTCTGGTGTGTGGGATTCGCCCACTAAAAAAACCACTTCTAATTCAGACATTTATGTCCATCCTGGAAACACTTAGCGTATTACTTCAGAATGGAGCCTATTGCGCCCTTATCGGGTTCCTTCTAGTTGCTCCTCATCTTCTTCTGCCCGTTGGGTGGAAGTTCGGCCTGTCTTTTTTTTCTAGTTGGACCCACTGAATAAATGCATTGATGCGGTCCCATTCCGCCTTACCACGAAGCATAAGCGCAACTACGCTCTCGGGCGTAAAGTCCCCGAGCTCCATTTTCAGTACCATCCTCTGTCTTGCGAATCTGCAGCACTTGAAAAACGTGTGCGAGGCATCTTCATGGAGAGAGTCTCCGTATTAGTATGCTAGGCTCTGCACCTTTCCCATTCTATGGAAGTAGCCATTAAAATTGCTGTGGCCACTGAGCAACTGGGTCAGATAGTAGTTGACCTCACCGTGTTGGCGGTCGATCCATTTCTTCAAGTTTGGTATAAACCTTGCTGTCCATCTTCCTATATCCTCCCTATTCCAACGATCTTCCCAATGCTGGAGAGTGAGTTCCCTGGCTTCATGCTTTGCGGCATCCCTACCAATTTGCTCTCTTCTTTCGAATAAATGCTTCCTCTCTAGAGCCAACAAGTCTATGAGAATCACTCCCGCTATCACCAGGACTACTGGCTTTGGGACTATCCGGTAAGAGGATGCTACTCTGAGGGCTCTTCTTTTCTGCACTGATGCCATACGTTTTCTGTACTTCTCCGTCTTTAGTGCATCGGCCCAGATTTCGCAACTGTACGGAAACATGGATTCTGTGACCGCCATCAACAATCGCCTCTTGCTTGCAGTGGGACCTCCTACATTGGCCATACGTCTGCTGAGCTGGGTTGTTAACGTTAGTTGGTTACCAGCTGCATATTTTATTTGCTCCCAATAGGAGAGCTTTGAGTCTAGTCTCACACCTAGTTATTTCACAGCGTTCTTTGTAAATACTGTCTCAGCTCCCACTTGCAGCCTTTGATAGTGGGAACCCGTCGCCGGGTGAGATGAAGAAAATAATAATAATAATAACTATTATTATAATTATTACTGGACGAGCGAGGCGAGTTCTGTTTTGATTCGACCGTTTGGCATTTGGCTGTCTGTTTGGGGTAAGTTAGGCCTATGTGTCGCGATAACTTTTGAACGCATTAACCGTTTTTTCGTAAAAATTGGCACACGTGTCCACACGTTTATCCTACGAAACCCTGTTGTTTTTGAGACGAATTCCTCCAAAAATAAGGGGTGAGAGGCAAAACTGTGGGAGTCAATATTGTGAAGAAAATCACAAAAGCCCATGCGGGGTATAATATTAAAGAAAATTTCAACGACAATCTGAATTTAGTATTCATTTTTTAAATTAAAAATATTTTGACGTCAGGGCCCAAAAAGTGGGTAACAGTTTTGATGAAATCGCAAAAATTTATATGGGGTATCAAATTAAAGAGAATTTTAACTAACATCTGAATGTAGTGTTAAGTTTTGGAAATTTCAGAAACTCAGGTCCCAAAACAGGGGTCAAAAATTTGTAAAATTGAAAGAGATCAGGGTGTCAGAATTGTAAGCCAAATCCGAATGTTTTGAACATTTAATGTTTACTGTATGTTTGTGTGCTCCGCAACTGTTATATTGCTAAAGACGTAGTGGAGAAATCGAAGATTTAGTAGATTCAATATCGAAGTTTATGTAATAATGAATGTAGTTCACTCAAAATAGTGAGCGTGCTCTGCAGCACATGGAGCGTATTAGTTATTATAATAATTATTATAATTATAATGTTTTACATTTTAATTATAAAGTACATTATATAATAGTTAATAAGTATTATAATTATTATATAATAGGCTATATACACAGTACATTATTATATAATTCAATCACTTTCTGCTACAGTTAGTTTCTTGATATATATAAAGTAATTTAAAATTTATGTTTATATTAGATCAAGATGTTATATTTTTCCTATTCGGAACATGTTTCGAGAGCTCCCGTGCTCTCATCTTCAGCCTTCGCGATCTTGCGTCTGGTGAAGTATTTGTGTGTTGGCTGGATACTATTAAGGATTCTTGTTGGTCTCTGGTCTTTTAAAGTTGTATTACTGAAAGCATTAGAAGGAGAAGGAAGGAAAATGTTTACTGAACTTTGTAATGAAATATATAAAAATGGTAAATGGCCAAAGGATTTTAGAGAAATAATTATGATACCAATTGGAAAGAAGAAAAACACTAAAAAGTGTGAAGAACACAGGACCTTAAGTTTAATTTCCCATGCAGCTAAGGTACTACTAAGGACACTAAACAGAAGATTATGTACAAAAATGAATGAAATTGTTGGAGAAGAACAGTTTGGATTCAGGCGAGGAGTTGGGACAAGAGACGCAATAGGATTGTTAAGGATAATATGTGAAAGATATATAGAAAAAAGTAGGAAAGTATATGGAATATTTATAGATCTGGAAAAGGCATTTGATAGAGTTAAATGGGATAAACTAATTGAAATATTTAAAAGACATGGAGTGAACTGGAGAGAAAGAAGACTTATTAAAGATTTGTATCTAAATCAAACAGTAAAAGTAAGGATAAAGGAAGAATTAACAGAAGATATAGAAATAGGTAGAGGAGTGAGACAGGGATGCTGCCTGTCACCAACCTTGTTTAACATGTATATAGAGGACATTATAGCCGACTGTTTTAAAGGAACGAGAGGAGTTTCCTTAGGAGGAAGGAGGATAGAATGTACAAGATTTGCTGACGATATGGTAATATTAGGTGAAAGTGAGGAAGAAGTATGTGCGATGCTGGATGACTTAAGCAGTAAGTGTGAGCAGTACGGAATGAGGATTAAGAGAAAAAGACAAAATATGGTATGGTAGTTGGTGGAAAAGGGGATAGAATAAATATTAGAATGAATAACGAAAAAATAGAACAAGTAAACAGTTTCAAACACTTGGGAAGCATAGTTACAGATGACATAAAAAGCACGAAAGAAATAAAAACTAGGATTGCAATAGCAAAAGAAGCATTCAATAAAACGAAAAATTTGTTAAACGGGCCATTAAACAGAGAACTAAGGAAAAGGTTAGCAAAGTGTTTTATATGGAGTGTGGCATTGTATGGAGGGGAGACGTGGACTTTAAGGAAGTAAGATGAAAAAAGGATTGAAGCTTTTGAAATGTGGATGTGGAGAAGAATGGAAGGAGTTAAATGGGAAGACAGAGTACGGAATGAGGAGGTGTTATGAAGAGTGAGAGAGAAAAGAGAAATATTAAAAACAATAAGGAGGAGAAAGAAGAACTGGATAGGACACTGTTTGAGTAGAAATTCTATTATAGAAGACAGTCTAGAAGGCATTGTTAGCGGAAAAAGAAAAAGAGGAAGAAAGAGACGACAGTTGATGGACAACATCAAGGTGGAAAACTACATTACCACGAAAAGGCTGGCAGAAGACAGAGAACAGTGGAGGAGTTCATAAAAAAACCTGCTATACAGCAGAAGAACCGATGATGATGGTGAGTGTTTCAATAGCACTGTTTCAATAGATATCTGATGATGATAGCGTTGTTGTTGTTATTATTATTATTTTGCGGCGGGTTAACTCAGTGGATATGACGCTCTGCCAAACGTTCATTCGTCGGGCTGTGCTGTAGGTTCTGTTCAAGGTCGACTCAATCCAAGCTCGTCTACCTACTGTTGGGGCCAACACCATCTAAGATAGGCGGACCTCAGATATAGTAACAACGCAAATATTGAAGTGAATACACAAAACATCCCTCCTCACCGTGTGTCTTATTATTACAAAGTGACAGAATGCAGCAGATTCTCTTAGTCGATTGTGCGGTGTGAGTTGTATGGCATTAAGGTCGTGTACAGGCCATATCGATACATTAAGCAGATAAATAATCATAGAATAATTATTTGAGTGGAACAATAAATTTTACCACAACTTCGTTGATTTCGAACATGCGTTCGGTAACATCGACAGGAAAACATTTGTATTATGTTGAAGAATATTGTTACGTAATGCGGAAACAGTGTTACCCCATTACAGAACAGTCTATACGTTTCTGGGCTATTCCGGCTGTAATGTTGTGTGCGTACGCGATTCTCAACATGCGTTAGCGAGATTGTTCCAGACTCACCGGTCAGCGCACGCCGTGTGCAAGGCCGCAATCAATTACGTTCTGGTGTGTTCTAGTAGCGCTGATGGATAGTATGGATGATTCTGGAATTTCAACGGGGTATAAATGTAGGCATTCAGCGGCGCTTAGTTCAGTTTCAGTGGCGATTTATTACAGTGCGGTTCGAAGTATTGTGGCGAAGAGTTATGTGTTTTATAACTGTGCGAGACTCGTTGACATTATTATCGCGTGTGAACAATTTTTATTTGTTCCGTTCTAAGAGACGATCTTGTTGATTACAAACTGTTTAATTGTGATAATTAAAGCTGGTGATTAGTAGACTTAATTGGTGTATTGCATTTTTTTTCCACTATACCATACGATCACTAGACCGTCGTAACAATATGAATGTGTTTATGGAATTCCATTAAAATACATCAGCATAATTGAACATCTATTCAAAACTACAGAACGTAAGTTGTCTGAAATAGGAAGCCCTCAGAGCATATACAGCAGATAGAAAACGGAGTCAGACAGGGATGTCTACCATCACCTACTTATCGTCTTTCTTGTGATGATGGATTGTGTGTAAGAAGGGGAACTGGCGGAAGAACTGAATTAAAATGGTCTTCTACGGTTGAAGGATTTATATTTTACAGTAAACATCTGTCTCATATCAGATAGTACAATAGCAACATCAAAAAACAAGTGTGGTGTCGGAAGCATGGTCTGAATATTAATGAAAATAAAACTGTGGTGCTGAGGGTAAACTCAAGACGTCGAGTAAACATCCCACTAGAGAATAAAGCTGGAAAATGTCGAAATATAAAACTTCTCTTATCTGCGGTCTATTGTTGATAAACAAAAAAGGAGCAGCGTATGAGGACGTGATAATAAGGACGAAAAAGGAGCAAAACGTGTTTCATACTCTAAACAAAATGTGATACTTAGGAATTTTCTCACAAGAACAAATTTAAACTTTTAACTATATCTAGAAGGACGAACATCTAGAAGGAACCCGATAAGGGCGCAATAGGCTCCATCCTGAAGTAATGCGCTAAGTGGTTCCAGGATGGATATGAATGCCTGAATTAGAGGTGGGTTTTTTAGTGGGTGATGGTCCCACACACCAGAGGAAGCACCTCTGACGCCGACCTCCTCTTACGGTGCATAAAGCATTTTCCCCTCTATAAAAAAAATTATATAATAACGTATATTAATAATTAATATCAATACCACCACTACTACTACTACTACTACTACTACTACTACTACTACTACTACTACTACTACTACTACTACCACCACTACTACTACTACTACTACTACTACTACTACCACTACTACTTTTACTACTACTACTAACAGTGATAATGGAATTTAATAATAACAACTATAAAAAAATTATATAATAACGTATATTAATATCACTACTACTACTACTACTACTACTACTACTACTATTAATACTACTACTACTACTACTACTGCTACTACTACTAGTACTACTACTACTACTACTACTACTACTACTACTACTACTACTACTACTACTACTACTACTTCTACTACTATTGCTACTACTACTACTACTACTACTACTACTACTACTACTACTACTACTACCACTACTACTTTTACTACTACTACTAACAGTGATAATGGAATTTAATAATAACAACAAGAAAAGGAAGAATGATTAAAATTAAAATAGAAAAACTTAAAATTGCAAAGAAACACAGAAAATATGGTTATCAGTTTACTAGATTACATAAATTACGTAAATTACAACTTTGGAGAAATGTTTAATGTTTCATATTTATTTCAGTTGTTTACGAACTAGTGAAGTCCTCAGAAGCACCACTACAGTTTTTTTTTGTTCAGAACTAATTGAAGATCGTGAATATTAACTTTACGGTACACGTGGTATTATCGTAAACGTAAATACTGCACGATAATTTTAGCCAAGTATGTGCGTAAAGTACTTTCTTTTGTTTGAAGAAAAGATGAGTTGCCGGCCAGAGTGAGAGTGAGTGGGGATAGCAGCGTACGACCAGGTCAGTACTTATAAAACAGTGCCAAGCCGCCGGGGTGCTGTTTAGACCAACCTCGTGTGGTGACTTGAACGCGCGGGAAGTTCGTAGTTGAGTGTCTGTCATTCGGCGTGAAAAAACAAAGTGATATAATATATGTATATATTTTTTTTTTATTAAAAGTGAGTGGAAAGAAAGTGTTTGTGCCGTTATCAATACGTTATTTTTTATTCTTTACAATTAGAAACATTCCAGTACAGCTTTTGTATTCAAGATTTAAAGTATATAAAATAAACAATTTACTCGGTTTATGATAATCGGTTATAAAAATATACCAACCGTCGTATTACTAACAGAAAACTAAAAATTATTTACAGATAATTGACATTAATAATGATAATAATAACAATAAACATTACAACGGCGCAACAATAATACTAATATATGTTACTAAATACAGTTTCTTCAAAACAACAGTGTAAAGTTGAAAAATAATAATCGTTTCGGTTATTTTAATTAACTATAATATTACGTATAAATTATATAAAAAAAATTGAAAGTTAGTAAACAAAACATTAAACATTTTAAAATCGTTTATCATTATCGCATTTACTGTAATAGTGCTTCTTGTGAAGCATTTACAAGAATGTTCCATAAACCAATAAATAATAAAAGCATAAACACTCGAATACAATAAATCTACAAGTGAATAAACAAATAAACAAAATCGGGCAAAGATAATCATTTCAATAATACCATTTTGTTAAAGACAAGAATATAATAATCTTTACAAAACCTGGAATTAACAAAGCTATTTTAAGTTTTAACAAACTTAAATAACTCATAAAGTCGTTTATAAAGTTTTTTAAATTGCTAATTTTATAGGATTAGTAAAAGATCATATTTTACGAAAAAAAAAACTTTGTACATTATTCACTTGTTTATCAGCTGCTAACTTGTTCCTTCTGTGACATTTTGATTTGAAATCGAACGTGAAAACAATGTGAACAAACGCCAAGTGCCGTGGAACAGAATTTGTGATACTTAGGCCTACGTGAGCACTAGAAGGACTTTTGTAGTGTTTTCACCAGTCACCATAACAATGAAGGTAAGTGTGTACAACAATGAATGTATGAAGTGATTTTTTTTTTACGAGGGTATGTGAAAAACCTAAACAAAATCAGATTACTTGAAGGTTCAGCACTTAAAGAGCTAGAGGTGTTGCAAGCGCAACGCACTAATATCAGTCACGGTACCGTCGGCATTACTTCGCGGGGGTGGTCTTCCAAGTTTTATGCCGTAACCCTACATCCCCGTCACTTAAAGATTGGAGTTTCAGAGTTACCTTTATTCTACGTTGCTCGATTTTTCGAAGTTCCTATAGTGAGTCAGTGGCGTAAGCGCTGATTAGACTTTAGATTTCAGCGGTATTCTGACTCTAGCGTGCATGTAACTGGTATAAATAAGGGGAGTAAAGGAAATTTGCTAATACGAATAATGGAATATCACTAAAAAATTATAGGCTGTGAGAAAAATGAAGAACTCAAAGCACTGAGGATGATACCATATACCAAGATGGTTCATTTTCCTTAAGACACAGCGCATCCAAACTCGACCATTATTGACCATAAGCCGCGTGTTCATGAGATTTTAAAGGACTGACCAAAACTGTGTAGCCTCACCCTGATGGTTAGTAGAATTTTAAGAGGTCACGTCCATCAAGTCAGTGAGCATAAATAGGTATATTTTCGTGGTTGCTGATAGTGGACATGTATAGTTTAAGACATGCATCTGACACTTCTTATTACGGTTAGGCTTGTATTTTAAAACGGGAAGGGAGTAATAATTTGACTTTAAACAAATGTTTAACGGTCACGAAAATTTTCTACAACTTTTCACATTTAATCATTTACTTCTGCTTACATTATATACTTTAGGACAGGAGTGTACAAGAAAAATTAACTTTTTCTCGAACCCAAATCTAGCCGCAGCCTCGATTCTCTGAGATTATAATATGGGCTCGATTATGTTGATTCATATTCTCAGAAAATACTTTTACATTAAATCAGTAAGATTTTAATAAAGATAGAGTTTTCTAGATTTTGGACGTGACTCTAGATTATTTTATAATTTAGAAATTTTAATTTTTAATATTCATGTAAAGAAACATCTGGTGCCTACAAATGGGTTATCTAGTAACTAAGAATCTTTACAATTACACAAGTTGTTTCAATAGTTAGTATAATTGAACGTTTAAGTTAAATGTTAAGTAAATCTGTGTATATATCATGGTACCGTTAATTTATTATAAATGATACTTATTATATGAATCTCCCTCGATCAACTTTTTTTCAAACACATGTTCCTGTTACAGTAATTTAAAATTTTTGGATCTGAAAAAGGTAGATTACTTTTCTGTTTGATAAAATGCAAAGCTCAAGCTAATTTGTAGTAGTAGATATAACACAGGTCTATAATTCGTGACGTTTCTGACGAATATTCCTGAAAAATTAAAATCTGTTTCAATATCAAGATGCAACTTTTTCACGTTTATCGGTTATCACGGTTTATCGAAAGCGTTAGTAGAAGCGGTTGAACCAAAACCCGTCGTCTAAATCAACCCACATAGTCACGGATGAAACACGTTTTCTTATGACAGTTTTGAAGCGATCGAGATAGGGTCAGTATATGATAGCGTTATATCCGTTTTGAAAGCGTAACTCTACTCTGGTGAAAAAATCTTCAAAACTATAACTTATTAAGTATATTTAAATTCTGGAGGTCATTTATTGTGTGTGTAATTTAAAAACATTTGGTAAATAAGATTTTGCAAATTGCTCCGCCATATTGTTGTTAGTATTTTGTTTTATAAAATGTTTATTCCAGCCTTAAACCAGCAATCTTAAAAACCTCCGTTAATACAAACTGCACAACTTTTTGTAGGCATGTCTAACTTCTGACTTCACCGTGGGAAGGTAGTCGTGTCCCTGTGTTCCCTTATTGGGTCGCCTGAACGCTGTATCGTAATCTGGAATACATAAGTACGGAAAATTTAGAGTCGTTTGGGCATTAATAAGTGAATGAAAAATTAATTAAAATATTTAACCTGTGTAACAGGTGAGTTAAATAAACAAACGAGTAAAAAGGCCTGCAGAAAGAAAGAAATGAAACATTAAGGGAAGTATGAATTTATTCACTGGATCTATCGTGGATATGTCTGACAGAAAATACGCCATCAACAGTTTAAGAAAATGATGGCATAAAGCTACAACAATTTAGGTTCAACACCAAGTGACTTTATCGTTTTGAGTTGCATTATAATTTTAGTTGTTCGGGTAACAATTTGCAATGTTTTGAATTTTATGGCTTTCTTATTTTTCGAAAAAAAAATTAATATTTCAGTTTTTCTCTCGGAATAAAGTAGTTTGTCTACATTTATCGAATTGTATTTTTTCGTCACAGTTTCGATGTTTATTTTTGCAGACAACGCAAACGCATTTTGTTCTCTCTTTCTCTCTCCCTTCCACCCACTCACACTCCACATACATTTAATAACTCCACATACTCTGACGTGCGCGCGCACGCACAAACTAGTCATCTGAATGTGTGAATAGTGCGAGAGTTTGCTACTATCTCCTCTGGCTGTAATTATTAATTATGATATTGTTTTTTGCGTCTAGTTATCAGGTAATAAGATTAAACAAATGTTTTAATCTTTTGTCATGACGTTAACGGGATAATTTCAGAATTGTAATCATTCCACTTTTGTAGTTTTCTTTAATTCGTACATCACGATTATTACTTCCGAGCTGTTACAAAGCAATGTATCCAAACTACGTGCTTTATTTTATCTAAAGCAATTACTACTACCTTAAGTACTACGTAGTACCCTAAGGTACGTGGTACCTTAAGTACCCTACTTTTTCCAGTCATCCTTGCCCAAGTCAGTATTAGTTCTGGCGTCTTGATGCTTTCTTATTTATGGAGGTTCGCACTTAAACTTTGGTAAGTCCATCGTATAAGGAAGCAGTGGTTCCTAATCTGTTCTTACTTAGTATCTCATGACAGAAGTTTTCTATAAATAGAATGTCTCTTTTTAAAATATTTTTATTTGGTGAATTTCTACTCACATATGAAAAATAATATTAAAAATACAACACAAACTGTATTACATTGTAAATGTAATTTATTTTTTGTAATGTAATGTAATGTTAACGGTAACGTACAAAAATAGTTATCAATGTAAATGTAAAAAAAAATCATATATTTTATATTTTAAAAATTAGCTCATATATTTTACCGTTTAAAAATTATAAACGATATTGTACTTATTAATAATATAAGTGGCTTAGTATTGATCACCCAATTTCTTTCATCAAAGTAACGAAGGAATTTCGGGTGTCCTATATCCAGTGTTCGAACATCTCACTCGCTATTTAAAACGCATTGCTTAAACGTTTCTAGAAACTGCTTTCTTTATACCTACTACACTGGCCTATATTATTTGTCCGCAGTTACTATTTTTCTCTCCCGTACCGGTGAATGGTCTATGGCGTAACCATAGGACAGCGGTCTCCAAACTACGGCCCGCGGGCCGAATCCGGCCCGCGAAGGGTTATTGTCCGGCACGCGGCATCCCGGCCGATGCAGCCTGCAGGTTTTTTAATAGATCGTCAAAATACTTCAAATATTATAACATTTTACTAAACAACTAAACAAGAAATAAGTTCAGTAAAATGTTTAAAATATTTTGTACGAGTTTAAAACACTTACGTGGTTAATGTGCTTGTTCGTCTGGCAGCCTTGAATGAATCACGCTTTTCACTTGCATCAACCCAAAGCGAAGATTCCTATTCCCCCCGTGCGCTCAGCTCTAACTCCCTCCGTGGTTCGGCTAAGTTGTCAGACGAAGACTTGAAATCCATTCTAGTGATAGGAGCATCAAAATTTGACCCAAAATGGACAGACATTATATTTTCCTTAATTTTATTTACGTTATTTTGAATAAATGAATTTGTTTTCTTTGGATAAGTCTGCTTAATTTTTATTTTAATACCTATCTTATTGACTTGATTATTTCGTAAACTTAAAAAATTTACAGGCATTGCACAAATGCAATGCATAGAGAAGGGCATTGAAATGCTTCAATAAATCTAAAAAATATATATATTTATGTTCATTCACCAATCAATGAATTCATTCTTCATTTACCAATGTACAGATTATAAGTTAAATGTAGTCGCATTCATAAGCGAAGTTTTATATGTGTACTACGTTATTGACAACAAAGAAGTAGTTTCTATGGAAACTCACCGGTTCCCATTTTTGATCACGCACCAGCGATCGGTCGCAAATGTGCGACACGTCCTTATAAACATTTTCAATGTTAAAAAATAAGTTTACAACACACACACGCACACACAATATATATTGTTATATATATTGCCCGCCTGACTTCCAAGATTTTTCAATTCGTGCAAAAGTTTGCAGACCCCTCCATAAGATATGAATTACTACTTTGCGTTAATTATTATTGTACACGACACTGGTTAATTAGACGTCTATTACTACCTAAGGTGTCCTTTTTCCTACGCAATTCTTTTAACAAGCTAATGTATGTATCTGAGGCTTTCACGGCCGGCTCAATTGACCACTCTCCGGGCTGTTGGGCCGTCGTGAAGAACCGTACCCGTTACTCGAGTCGTTTACACTGAAGATGGCCTCATAGCCCGGAGGCGTAGTCAATCGAATTTCAAGAGAAGCTAATGTTTGTTCGTGTGGATCGTATTTTCACTCCACAAGTTGCAGTCTGCACTTAGACAACCGTTATTTTACTTAAATAACTGCTGTGACTGTATATTATGGTTCCAGGTTTTTCCTTTACTCTTTTCTTTTTATCGTGCTACTCGTTTTTATGAGATCGTAATTCATGTTGTTGCGCTTTATAGTATTTCATAACTGAATTTTTTTTTTGGGTTTCGTTGTCCATGACGTGTCCGTTGATTGACTGAGTATAAGTATATCACTACCGACTCGGAACACACAGTTTTTTATACGGTAAAAACGTAAACGTTTTACCGTATAGCCTAAACCCGTTTTCGAACTGCAAACCTGTTGATTAATGGGGTACGCGGTTGTAATTCTGGATCACGCCAAAAAGATTAATAGTAGAAGTTGTTAGCACTCCAAAACTTACATTTGATTGCACGTTATATAAGTTGCCTCGGTATAAGGATAACTGGTTCAGCCTATAAGATAAACCTTTTACTTTTTTACCAATAAAACACTTTGTGTTCCAAGTAGGTAGTGGTATACTTATATTTAGTTAAAATTTTTAACATTAATTTGTATTTTAGTGTTAAAATTATTATAGTTGAACTCTTAAATTGGCAATCCAAAGCAAAGTTCTATCGAAGATGCTCATTTTCTCCATCACACACACACGCGCGCGCAGTGATTTAGAAAATGAAAAATGGAAATAAAAAGATCAACTGCCAAACGTGAAGCTCATTTACATGTTAATGTCGAGGTGGATAACCAGAACGTAATCAGAAGGCTGGTGAGAACAAAGCTGGTGTTGTAGTGCTCTAACTATAGAGCATAGTTTGTGAGCGGTGAGGTAATTGAATGTAACTATAAGACGCCACTGGATTGATTATTGACATCATACCTTATTATTATTTTGCAGAACAAATTAATGATTAACCTCTATGACTTAGCTTCATAAGAAATTAATGACAAAACAAAAGATAATTCAAAGGGTTTCAATACTTTTTATCCTTATACCGAGGCAACTTATATAACGTGCAACCAAATGTAAGTTTTGGAGTGCTAACAACTTCTATACTGTTAATCTTTTTGGCGTACTCCAGAATTACAACCGCGTATCCCATTAATCAACCGGTTTGCAGTTCGAAACCAGCAACGGGATATCAAATTCATGTAATGCCTTCGCCTTTCGCTGTATTCCAGCTATCTTCCTGTTCACTCAGTTCTATCTTGTAGTCATTACTTATCTGTGTCCGATTATCCGATTACATTATTAATCCCTTTCACGTGTGTAACCGTAATTTCACGAGTCACGTTTCACGTCAGTTACCGTAATTAAATTTTTAATGCACAACATTTCGATCAATACTATACTATTATCAAATAGGGAGTGCGCCTGGGTGAGGGTCAGGCTCACTCACAAACACGCAGCCCGTGTTTGATAAAATGTCAACTAAAATAAATCAAAGTTTGATCAACTGAAGTCCACTAGGTGACTAATGGGGCGAGAATCCGGCCGGTCCTAATCCCCTGGGCTGCGTGTTTGTGTGTGAGCCTGTCCCTCGCCCAGCCGCACTCCCTATTTGATAATAGTATAATCTGTGATAATTTTCAAGAGTTAAAGTTAACACTCTCTTCAAGTTTAAAAGTTAGTATGACAAAATACTCTACACCAATAGTTTTCGTAAGGCAGTCCGCAGTACCAAGGAGTCCGATGGCCCTATTTCGAAATCAGGTATAATGGTTAAAAATTTAATCATCAATGGAATTTGCTATACGCCATAAAAATATTAACATCAAATAATTTTGTGCTAATGTTTTTTTAAAATAGAATACATTTGGAACGTTTTACAAGAAGGAAGGAAATAAATATACCCATCATTATTTTGTAAAACTAGTACTGAAAGAGCGAATCTATTTCAAACCACTTTAAGCGATTCGATTTAAAATTTTCCCCGTGAGAAACCTCTTTTTATTTAAACACTCAAGGTCTCTTTCATACCAAAAACGATTCTTCTCTCCTACTTATTATTAAATAGAGAATGGTTACCCAGTATTATGAGTACTCAACCATGAGGTTTTCATGTAAATGCTAATTTGGAAACACTCTTCTTCCTAATCTAGGCCTATAATCGAAAATTGGATTGAAACGTCGTATGACTCACTTTTCACATATCTCACAAAAGATGTCTCCTCAACTCATACATTACGAACCTATTTCATCATGATCCAATAGTAGGAAAAGCCATCAGATTTGTGTATCGCTCAGCGGTCGCTACTTTCACGTAACTTCACCACGATTATTCTTTCTTCTTTGTTTCTCAATCCGTATGTTGTTTGATAGTTGTTATCTACATTGATCTCCACACGCTTGCGCCTTCCACATCATTTCTTTATATGATTCGCATTTTACCTAACTTCTTATTTTATTAATATACCGGATCGATATACCGGTTTTCGTGCGCACCATTTTCTCTCTGTATAAACTGTACTTTTGCTTTGATAACTCTATTGTTTTGAAAATTCCCTCATGCCGAATTATAAGACCAATGTGTTTGTCTTTTCACTTTTTAATATTTTTCTTCATTCACGTATTCTATCAAGAACTTATTCGTTGTTGATTTTATCACTCCACACTATATACTACCACAATCCAAATAACTCTATTCCTATCCCTCCAAATAACTCTGTCCATGTCTTCTGCCCCTATCCCTTATTATCCAGGTTCACAAACCTACAATGCTAGGTTCTATACAGAAGCTTGGAATCTTTCACTTGTTTCCAGATTTATTTCTTTAAACCATGATTGTTATTATTATTTACTGACTTTAGAAAGAATACTTGACACAGTTGCCTGAACCGAAACGATTCTATGAATATTCTGTTGAGTGTTATTTAAAAGTAAAATTTGTTTAATTTTCTGTTACTTTCAGTAACACGTGGTTGTTTTCGTGGAGGCGTGAGGCTTAAATATTCAATTGCAGTACGGATCCTGTTCTCACACCTCGACCCTGGTTTTGTTGAAACGTCGCGACAAAACGGACAATACCTTATGTAAATCGACACGCACACAGACACACACACACAAATCAATGTCACAACGTTTATTGACATTGAAGAGGAAATGAGACCTACTTTGCAGCAACACACGTTACCGTAGCCCCTTTGAAACAATGCCGAAACACCAGACTGTACCTCCTGACTTTCCCATTGAATGGACTGCATTGTACTATGCTAAAAAAACCCCCAATACTTTTAAAACACGATTCTCACACTGTGGACAATTAAAACAACGCAGAGAGAGAGAGAGAGAGAGAGAGAGAGAGAGAGTGTGTGTGTGTGGTTCATTTTCAGTTTTCATGTAAAAATGTAAGTCGGTGGGAACGATTGAGACTGTCTGCCACATTCATTTCTGTTTAGACAATATGTGCTTAATGTAAGTAATTAACGTCAGATTATAATTTATAACTGTACACTTCGTCTCATTATTAAGCTCAACGCCGTGGCAATTCTTTTATAAGAGTAAGTTAGCTGTAGAATACTTCCCTTTCCCACGTTACATCAGCGTTATAAAAGCTTATGATTTGTTTCGCTCATAACTATGTAAACCGCAAAACCATGATACTGTTGTCGATCGATTGAATAAAGATCGGTGTAAGGTTGGTGTGAGCTACGTCTAATTTTGCGTGGGACTCGTAGGGTCAGGAGCGCGCTTATATAACATCGGAACACGAACAGTGATAACTCGGCAACGAAGTGAGCCACGGCATACATCATACACACTAATAGGCATGTAACAGAGTGTTGTTTAATGTAAAAGTGTTTCGAGTGCGATACAATAAAAGTAACGTAGAGAAAAATTGACATATGTTGAGAAAATTCATACATAAACTTGGAAAGTGGAGATGGTAGACCGGAAGTACATAAAGGCCTAAGTAAACCGTGTAGGAACGGACAGGGGCGGACTGGCATCTCTGAGGGCCCTCGGCTGGCATCCCTGAGGCCACACGTATTTGTGTGCGTATACTTTTTTAAAATTATTTATTTACTCTTTAGGCTATAAATACATGATATGTACAGAATTTACGTAAGTCAGTGTTTTAATACAAAACATACAGGATAGTTTATTTGATTATTTAGACTTAACATAACCAGCTTTAAAACCTTAATTACCTACGTCGGTGATATATATATATATATATATAGGGTAAGTCACCAATAAATATTACTGGATATAATCACGCTATTTATTTAACGAAACTTACAATACAGATTTAGAAGTAATATAAAAACGTAAAAAATAAATCTAAAATGTAATTTATCGCAAAGAATAAATAATATAAAGTACTTGACAGTAAGTCTACAGTAACCTTCTTCGTTTCCTCCATTGGTAAATACTAAATAGGCTGTATATAAACACGGCTGAGAAGTGATCACTTCCAATCTGACCAAAATAAATCCTGAAGATTTATTTCCAATAATATTTAGACGAGAAAAGGTTTTTAATACCGGTACAAATATATATATATATATATATATATATATATATATATTGTAATATAATAAAATAAAGAGATTGTGTAGTATGAGACTCTGATGTAATCAATCCCCACTGTTTGGGCTAATTTGTAATAATATAAAAAAGATTGGATATAGATTGATTCTGTGTATTCTTAATTGGTGTGGCTCTCGACGTCTTACTGGCCTGAAACACTTCCTTAAGTTTCCCAGCTGGTCGAGTCCCAATGGTAGCAAGACCGGTCGAGTAGCGTAATGTTGATGAAGAAATATATGTTCAGCTCCACCAGAAGTTTCAAAACAAAAACTGTTGTCTTGAAGAAAAATAAAAAAAAAATGTTTAAAAAAAAAATTATAATTTAAAAAAAATTTTTTCCTTTTTATTAATTAATTAATTATAATCAATTAATTAATATAGGGCTGTGAAGTTTTAAAAAGTGTAATGCTCTTCTGAAAAATTTTATTGAAGTTTTGGTATATTTTAAATAAACTATCACCACTCATAAGATTGTCTTCAAACCAATCGATACTTGTTTACCTTTTTATTTTTTAGGTTATCTTCACTTATAGGTGGTAAAGTCCTGGTAGATTATTAATTAGAATTATATTAGTGATAACTAGTAATATTTATGAAATAAAGAACTATTTAGTGTTGAAAAATATTAATGTTTTATTAGTTAATAGCAATATTGACTCTTATCGATTATAATATCGATTCTCAGGATATCGAAAAAGTTACAAAATATATTATATCAAATTCATACAGGGTTCTTTAAACAGCCAATTATTATCAAAGTCAGAGAAATCGGGCCAATATTTAAAAAGTATAACGTTACAACAAATTAATAATTATTACTAAATACAGACATTGAATAATAAATTTGAAAATAATATAATTGTTTTCACCAACAGCTGATATGATCACGGAGAAGGCACTGGGATTGTCAAAGAAAGATGGCTGCCGTCAATCTGGTCCAAATGTTGCTCGATTCTGCTACGTTCCGAATAATGTATTTTCTGGCAGTATTCCTGTTCTGGTGTCTGCAAATCTCTTGTTAAATGTTGTGTAGTGCCTGGTGTAATGTTTCTGGGTTGTATTTTGTGTATCTGTGTAAATATAAGTTCAAACACTTTTCCCTATTCCGACACTAATATGTTTATTGTATTATACAGTTTTCTGGTGTTTTGTGGTGTTTTTCGGAGTAGATATGTATTGTTCAGTGTTATTTAGTGTTTCTTGATTGTTTCTGTTATAATGTGAGTGTTCTAGAAGTATTTTATAAGTCACTCGCGATTTCACAAAAAACGTACTATTCACTTGCTCGACTTCACCGTTGTAAGTTAGGTTAGATCCGTCACAAAACGCTTGTCATGTTAACCGTTCAAATACCAATAATCAACTATCTTATTTCCTCCAGTTTCAATTAAACTCTTAGCCAATATAATATTATTCTTAACATTGTTCAAATATATTTTCATATCCTGTGCATATATAATAATTCACTATATGATTGCCTAAACTTTGGTTATTTATCAATTTTATTCACTAGATGTTATTTAAATTAATCTTTCAGTTCATTCGGCTTATTTTCAGATTAAATAATGCCGTTTTATAGTGTTTTCTGTCCAAAATTAGTAATTTTACTTTCATTTCGGTATTCTCTGAAAAGTCAAAACATCTCCAAAATTTACTTCCTGTTATTATGTAAATTCAGCCATTTATCAGTTATATTTAATATTAATAATCTTATATTGTATTAAAAAGGTTTATATTCCCTTATTTTCTTGTAATTAACTGAATTAGTTGTATTCTGAAACATTATTCTGGAATATATGACTCCCATGTCTCAATTTCTGAGTTTAGTCATTTTCATTTTTATTTATAATTCTGAATATAATTTATTAAAATCTTTCTAAATGGTATGTGCAATTATATGGCTTGATCTCAAGTTTATTTTGTCTAAATCCCTTTTGTTTATTTGCATTTAAATGAGTAATTTCTCTGTTTTAATGAAGTTTAGTTTTCTTTCTCTGGCCTATGATTTTTTAACAATTTTTTCTTACAAAATATTTTACAAACAATATATGATGTGTGATACCCTCTCTGACTTTTAAATATAGTCTTATAAACTAAACATTTTTCCAAATTACACAATAACAATGAGTATTGGTTACAATACCAATAAGAGTTAAACAAATAAAGAATATTTTTTAAATAAATGGTTGTCTTCAACCTTCAGACATTTTACAACAAAATCCTTACTTCTAACATGGAAATACGGTTCACAAAAAAGGTTTTTTTACTAACTCAAGTCTTAATTACTTCCTACTATTTACAAGTAGTAATTATTTTTATAGTTCTGATGTTAGTTGTATCAGACCCAAACAAATGGCCTTATATCTAACACATTTTTAAACATTCTTATACTATATACATAAAAACCTTATATCTATATTCTTGTTGCTAACTATTATTATAAGTGGGATTCTACAGTTTTTATACCGTCCTTTACACATTGTCTTTGGGGAATTGTACCCTGTCATAAATAAATAAATAGCATAAATTGTTCAAAAAGTATTATGAAATCTGTTTTTCTTTTTGCATATAAAACAAAATGTTATTTTAAACAGATTTATGTCTTATAAGTAACATATTCTCACAGTACACATTTCAAGTCATTGAAAATTGCATATTTCATTGTATTCAATGTTTGTGATTGCCAAGAATGAAACACAAGGTTTATTTTCTATAATACCCAAAACTATCACTGGTTCACTTTGCACTTTTATATTATGTTATCGCTAAATGGTCGTATAGTCTTATTAACATAATAAATTGGTTAGTGTTTTACACTGGAGATTTGTTCCATGGGTACTATATTATTGTTTCATCTTAGTTCACAGGCAACTTTTACTTTATACACTTCTCTTTCTTAAATTTATATACATGTGGTTTTCATTTCGTTATACTTTTATTGGTTAATGATTTATTTTGGGGGTATGGGGATTTGGGTGTCTTTTATAAGAGCATGACATCTTCTTCAGGATGCTGCCTTCTTCTTCTTTCATCAGTCTTCTTTTCTCCTGCCTTCTGGGACTGGTATCTTCTCCATCTTCTTCTTGATGCCATCAGGTTTCTTGGGATCTTCTCCATCTTCTTCTTGATTTTAGAAATACACCACCTGTATTGGTTGATCTTGGCTTATTTTAGGGTTTCTATTCTATTTATTCTTCCTCGTTGTGGGTTTGGTCATATTCTGTACTGCTTGGTTATTCACTTTCTTACCTTCCTGGGTTATACCTTGAAAACCTTTGGTTATGAGACTGGTCTTGGATGACTCATCACTAGTAACTCCTTTTATTTGAACTTGTATTTTTTTAAATAATAATGATTTCTTTCCACAGTTGCTATGAATTAATCTATTTATATTAAACTTAATGCTTTCTTCCAAATTTAAATATTATAACTTTATTATTCCAATGATCAATTGCCATTCAATATTATGCATACATCTGTCACATTACAATATATATATATTTCACGTTTTTTCTCGAAATAAAATTTTCATGACTCGGGGGCCCCCTGAGCCTCCTCGGGGCCCGGGGCCCTTGGCGATCCCCGACCAGCCGACCTGGCCATTTCGCCCCTGACTATTAATAAGTAGTGTTTGATCTGATTTGGAACAAAATAAGGTGTCACTCAGTTCAGACGAGAGCGTGCGGAAGTAGCGAAAGAAGTGAAAAGAGACTGCTTGCGGAGTGAACATCGGGACTCCATAGTTGTGTCGATGTAAATCAATAGGAGAAAGTGTATTATCATCATAGGAGGATGATTAGGTCATATCGACATCGGGTGTTAACAAAAACACGACGGAGCAAAGACGACGAACAGGAAGAACAACAAGCTCGGACGGTCGGATGATTATAAACGATATTACGAATTTGCTGACAATGTCACAGACGTCTGCCAGAAAATAAACAAACTGCGTGTTATTTATTAAAACTTTTGGGCTCGTCGGCCGTGGTCGGCTGTTCGTTACGTACTAACTTATCGGCGGGTCATCATTGTTAGAGTAGAAATATACGACGGTCTCATTGATCGTCGTATGGTACAGTGAAAACAAAATACAAGACACCAATTAAGTCACTAATCACCAGCTTTAATTATCACAGTTAAACAGTTTGTAATCAACAAGATAGTCTTTTACAACAAATCAAATAAAAATTGTTCACACGCAATAATAATGTCAACTAATATAAACACAATTGTATTACAGTTGTCCCGCACTATTATAAAACACATAACACTTCGCCACAATACTTCGAACTGCACTGTGTAAATCGCCCGAAAATAACTGAACTGAGCGTCGCTGAGTACTTGTATTTATACGCCGCCGAAAATCCAGAATACTCCATACTACGCTTCAAGAACGCTACTAGAAAACACCTGAACGTAATTGACTGCGGCCTTGCACACAGCGCACGCGGACTGGTGAAATCTGTATCAGTCTCGGGCGAGTGACAAGTCTCACGTAATTGACCTTCATCTCAGTAGCAGCAATACGTACGCACACATACATTACAGCCGGATTCCACTGGAACATCCGAGAAACACGTAGATTGTTCTGTAATGTCGTAATAATACCTTTAATCGGGTGGGATAATCGGCTGAGATGATAGATGTCCCAGAGACTGGTAGTAACAAACATCGTTACCGTGTTTAATAAATAACACTGTTTACTAGGGTAGTGAAAAACCTACGGCAATAAAGAAAGTACAGTATTTTCAAAATGTTGTTTCGTGTGTTAGTATTTCAAAGACAGAGACGTGTTCTATGTTGCGGACGTACCGGCACAACATACACGCTTTTTTCTTGTTTTATTACACTTAGTTGTTTTCAAACCAACCAGCAATTTGTCTTTCTAAAAACGAAGTTGAGTCAAATTTAAGACGAATTTAAATTAAGAGTTCACATAGTCGTGTTACTCCCCTGTCTTTAAATCCGTAAACAATTCAAGCACTATGATTTTGTACTAATCACTACAGATCAGGGTATATATTTATTTGTATATTGTATGTACAAAAACACCCTATCATTAACGTCGCAGTCAAAATTGGCTGTTTAAAATATTGCTAACTATTAAAAATGCCGCCATAAATTATATATTTTTTTACAATTTCTCATTAAAAGTAAAAACAACAACAGAGAGAGAGAGAGAGAGAGAGAGAGAGAGAGAGAGAGAGAGAGAGAGAGAGAGAGAGAGAGAGAGAGAAAGAGAGAGAGAGAGAGAGAGAGGAGGGGGAGAGGAAGTTCATATTACGGAGAGAATAGAAAAAAGTTTATGGAGCAGGAAAGGAGATGATTAGTAGAGGAAAGAGAAAGGACAGTTAATGAATATTTCCGAACTACTGAAGATATGAAACTAGTATGTAATTTTACTAGAAAACTGATATTTTTAAGAGATTACTGAACTGAGTATTTATAGGAGAGAAATAGAACTAGTAGAAATATTAAGCAAATTCATATGTTTGGAAGCGACATATTCAGCAAAAATGGTGTAGAACAGAAAAGAAGATATACATATACGACAGACAGTAAAGGTTTGTATCTCCTGAATAACACAATTATGTTGAAAAAATACAAACGGCGGGAAGAAGAAGAAAAAGACTAAC
Organism: Magicicada septendecula; assembly: GCA_034769895.1. NCBI lineage: Eukaryota > Metazoa > Arthropoda > Insecta > Hemiptera > Cicadidae > Magicicada > Magicicada septendecula. Next base: position 122,970,183 of record CM068370.1, on the reverse strand, counting down.
AACCGGGCGGTGACATACACATGTGTGCATACATTTATTGCTTGGAAATGTGTGTCAAAGAAATCAAGAAAGGCAATAAGTTAAACAAAAGTAAGGACGGAGATAATGAACAAGCGTGGCGTGCAATAGACAAGTCAATGCCCTACTTGGACTGTAAGTTGGACGTCGTCCGCCCGCAGAATTAACAATGGACGTTCCAGAAATAGTGCCAAAAAAGTGTTTTCACTTTACACAAGAATTTCATTGCGTTGCTTGATAATGGGGTTTTTATTTTCCTCTCGAAATACATCTGCTGAATATATAAGATTCGCTTTCTCGGCCACAGTGAAAAATGATGTCACTTTTGCAGTACTTACGTTGCCTCTTGTCTTGCGAAAGTCCGGTGTGTTCGGTACAGGACATAAATATTAATCTCAAGGTAAACGATACGTATGTGAGCGAACTTGTAATGACGGTTGCATTACTGGAAACAATGGACAATTTGTAAATGTTCATTACACCCGTCTTATAACTAAAGACACCTGCTTCCCTCTTTCTAGCCATCCATCTAAAGTATGTTCCTCTTCCATCGCACTCCTGACTTTTTCCTTCAAAAGCCGCCGTGGCTCTTCGCTCTAAGTTTTTATCTGGCACTCTTACCGTATGTCCAAACCATTTTAACAATCGACTCTCGATTCCTCCTACCACAACCTCTCGCTTTTACAGATAATGGTTTTTACGTTATCGTTGATCCTCCGTTCTAATCTTAAGACTAAAGAACTTCGTATCAGGCAATGCGCTACTCCTGCGGTCAATCAGAGCCGCGTTTAGATTTTATATCTCAGAAGGACAGATAAGCACACATTCCACCATCACTTTCCCAATTCTCTTCTTGTACTTCGAAGATAATTTACGATCCACCGTAATGAAATAAGATAGGGTTACCCAACGTACGTTATACGCATACATTCCAGGGGTCTTCTGTCTTCAACCCGAAGATTGGTGGGCGGTCATAGTCTGAAGTCATCAGATTTCCTTGTTGACTGACTGTCTTCTCCTTGAAACACCTGTATCCACTCAAGCCGAATAACCCTCCTGAATACGCTTTCTCTCACACTTCTCCAAACATATCACAGAAAATATAAACTCAAGTGATATTGAAATACTACAAATTATTAATAATAGTGTTTAATATAGTGTGTTTTAATTATTTATAATAATAATTTTTTTACGAGGGTACTGTGGAAATCTAATGTTCGCCGCAGGAGGGTCCGCACTCCTACGGTGTGTGGGACTCGCACCACCAAAACCAGAACCCTGTTGTCCACGGCATGGATCCATCTCGGGACTCAGCTTTCGCAATACTTCAAGGTGGTGCCATTTGTACTTCGTCCTATGAACGTTCATCTGTTTTAAACCTTCAGCGGGTCCACGTTACCGGTTTTCTGCTATTCTGCCAGCGGCACTAGCAAGATCATCTTCGGCTTCCTTCTTTTTACCTTAGTACCTTCTCTATATAGGCTGCTACCTGATCTCAATGGTGTTCGCTCTCCAGCATTATTCAGATGATATTTTCGGGCGAGATCTGTCCCACAACATTTTGCCTCTCCTCTTTCCATCTAACACAGGTGAGAAACGTGTGATTCACATCGTCTAATTCCTGTTTACAGAAAATGCGGTTTGGTCTGTCTACTTTCCCCATCCTATATAGGTAAGCCCGGAACAGGCCGTGGCCAGTTAGAAACTGGGTTATGAAATAATTAATCTCGCCATGTTTGGGGTCAGTCCACCAGCTAACTGTTTTATGAGCCTAGCGGTCCATCTTCCCTTCGTGTCACTGGTCCAACTTTCCTGCCACTGAGCCATAGTACGGGTCCTGGCCTCCTTATGAGCTTGTACAGTATCTACTTGGGCCTTCATTTTTGTAAACCAGTTTCCGTTCCTGTGCCAGCAGATCAATTGGGATTATTCCCGCGATATGTATAATAATAATAATAATAATAATAATAATAATCATAATAATAATAATCATAATGATAATAATCACAACATGACAATATATACATTGACTCCAGCGACTTCAGTTAGAGCCCGCACATCATACAGAAGAGACTGAATTAGCCTATTGATTTCGAAACCCACTTTTCATGACGTATTTGTTGGTTTAGGGAGCTTCATTACTGTAGGTAATGTAGTAAAACATTTGTCTGTAAAACAGTACTGCTGATACATAAATTTATTTTAATAATCCGTATTGTGTCTAAATGTTATTTGAAAGTTACTAAATATTACTTAAAAATTTCTTAAGTTTAAGCAAAGTAACACTCACTAACTCTTACATACAACATTTATTTATTGGCACCTGTTACAAAGCATCGTGGGAAGACGACAAAAGTCGTTATAAACGGAGTGCTACAATTGCTTGATTGACAAACGTTGGTGTGTTAGTTGAAGACGACTGGATGAGATTTGTTAAACCTCTTCTATTTATTTCGAAAACTTTAGATATTATCGACTTTTGTAACGTGTCCATGAATACAAAAATAAAACATTTTGATAGTTTTCGACGGAAAGACTTACTTAAGCGAAAAAGTGATAATAGGCTCTTATGAGGTAAGAGTAATAGACTCTTACAACAAGTAAAGTAAAAATAATAGAAATGTGACCCCGAAACAAAGAAAAAATAATAAATAGCTTCTCTGAATGTTGGGTGAAGAATATACACCGTATGCTGTTCAGAAATTTTTTGTCCCCACTCTGAGTATAGCACACAATGAGGACACATTGAGGATGTGCGCATTAGTTAGCTTAATAACAGTGTAACAAACTGCAGTTTTCTAGACCTTACTAGTGTCTTCGCGGAATACTTTACTGTCAGAAAAATGTTACCGTATCGTATCAACACAAGAACTCTATTTTTCGTCGTCGTCGTGATCATCATCACCACCACCACCACCACCACCACCATCCTGGACCTGTTCCGGGACCCACTTCGCTCTCGGCCGTCCTACATCTCTCTTCCCCACCGATCTATATTGCGTTGCTAGCACTGTAATCCTGTCACCCACCGTTCTTCCCGAATGTTCACACTACCTTGTTTTGTTGCTCTTAGCTGTTCCAACAATGGATCGACCCCCCCCCCCAGTTCCTCTTTATAACCACATTATTCTTTCTATCGAGAATGGTACAGCCAGAGTACTCCTCACAAACTTCATCTCCGCTGCCTGAATCTTTGCTTTGTCTCTTTCTGTCATAAGGTATCTATGAAATGTTCCACAGATATTCCTAAATTTGTTAAATTTTACATGTTCCACAGATATTCCTAAATTTGTTTAATTTTTCATCGAGACCAATTTCTGTCCCATATGTAACGTAACATCCCAAATAACTGAAATGCTGGAATTGTTCCATAATCTTTCCATCTATAAGCACTTTTATAAACTAAACACTCTTCTAATCTATAACATCCAGGGACGTAGCCAGGATTTTGTTTGGGGGGGGGTCCAGATGTGTGTGTGTGTGTGTGTGTGTGTGTGTGTGTGTGTGTGTGTGTGTGTGTGTGTGTGTGTGTGTGTGTGTGTGTGTGTGTGTGTGTGTGTGTGTGTGTGTGTGTGTGTGTGTGTGTGTGTGTGTGTGTGTGTGTGTGTGTGTGTGTGTGTGTGTGTGTGTGTGTTATACATACCTCAAGTATACCATATATTAATGTAAATTATTTAAAAATATAATGTTTATACACATATTATCAAGCATTAAGTGGTTAAAATTTAATCTTAACAAATTCAGTACCTGGAATTTATAATAAATATTGCTAGACAATACAAAAATTCTTATAAAACCTACAGCATATATTTGTCTAATGGCACAAGATATTGGTAAAATAACAAAAAATATACGGTACATAATCTTAAGTGTGATATTTCTAAATAAAATATTTTTAAGTATAAAACTGATTAACCCAGTTTTGTACGATTCCAAGATTTAAATTATTATATTATAATTTCTAAATTAAATAGACACGCATACAGTTTATACGTAGTTTTGAATAAAATAGCAAATAAATTGAAAATTATACTCATATGGAACGTAATAGTATACAAACAAAATAAAACTCATAATAGCCTATACTACCAGATTACTGGAATAATGCACAATATACACTAGTAGTTGTTTAAAAAAATTATGAATGAAATAGCCATTTTTTTTACAATACAGCCTTCTCTTTCCATTAACTGCCATAAAATTAAAAAATCTTCAGCAGTAAAAGGTGCAGGGTAGTGAATGGTCATCAGAGCCAGTCCTGTAAGTCGTTCATTTTCCATTTTATTTCGTAGAAAACTCTTAATCCTCTTAAGTGACGAGAATGATCTTTCTACTTCAGCTGTTGATACAGGCAGGGTCGCTAACACAGATAATAGCTTCGGATATTTGGATAACAATTTTTATCACATTCATCTAGAATCGTCAGTAGTTTAACTGGTTTTTCCTTTTCGCTCTTCCATTTTTCACACCACAGCAAGTATTCTGCTTTGACTACCGATTCAACACTTGAAAAGCAGACAAAATGTCTCTGTTATTATCAAAACGGGCAACTAATGCACTTATAAGACCATCTATGCATAGAATAAAAATAGACCTTCGAAAATATTCCTCTGCGGAATTATGCGGATGGTTTTCTCTATATTGTTGCATTTTTGCTTGTCGTGGCGGAATATCAATAGTAGTAAACAAAATCTTCTGCGCCATCAATTGTGCTTTTTCAAAAATATTCGAGAACTGTTGCACATCAAAATTACTAGTTCCTGACTCACGCAACTTGCAAAGTGCCTTGATGATATCATCAGCATACTTTAAGGAAGCTGACAGGTCATGCTCAAGTTTTTGCAGGTAGTTAGAAAGTGGTAGCGTCAAGCTAA